>VZRH01000334.1:349426-366840 GCA_013397555.1 Urocynchramus pylzowi | reverse complement strand
AAAAAAAAAAAAAATCAAGAATTGGAAAAAAAAAATACACAAAACCAAAACAACCAAAAACCCAACACCTACCAAATGCATCAAAACGGGCTTTAAAATTTCTTTGGGGTTTCTCCATCTAAGTGCAACCACATACATTCTGAGCCACCCCTGCTCCTATGATTTCTGTGTTTCTATCACTAAAGCTTAAATCCCTTCTGCTGCTTTATTTAGTGCTGTCGCTCCCTCTGGTGGCTCGGCGTTCTCCACACCCCGGCTCCAAAAGATGGCTTCCACAAACCCTGGAGAGGAGACAGCACTAATCTGATGTGCTGCAGATTCCCCTTCATGCACAGGCCTGCTTGGTACACTGCATTAAAGGAGGAGATAAAGAAAAGAAACTTAAAGAAAAAGAGCTGTCATCCCCACTGGTTTAGGCACACAAATGGAGTGAGAGGGGTGGGTTGCAGCCCACCAGCTGATCTGCAGTGTTTCCCCATGTGATGGAATTCGTGGCACGGTGCATTTGGAAATCAAACTGCTCACATAGCTCGTGCCGATCTGCTCCCTGTGTGGGGAAATCTGGGCAAGCACCAGGAAAGTCTGCAAGGTTCCCTCCACGAGCCTTCCAGCAGATTGTTTTGTCAGATGTTGGCCACCCTGCAGATAAAGCCTCAGGCTCTGTAGATCTCTGAGGGCCCCTGCCAAAACCCAGTCACCTTCTGTGTGTTACTGGGGCTCTGCCCTCCCTCCCCACCTCCTCACAGACTTTGTGGAGCAGAATCCAGTTCCCTGCATCTCCCTTTGGGCCCCCGTGGTCCTGCAAGGAGAGGATTTCATTGTAACAAGCCTGCCTCAGGAAAAATTCATTCTAAAATACCTTTTCCCAGAGATCCAAATGGAGGATCCTGGGAAGATCCTGGAAAAGAAGCAGTGTTCCTTTCTGTGCAAGTCTCTGCACAGATCACCATGGACATCAATAGGTCAGGCATGCAGGCAGAGAGACAGTGATGGAAAAGCATGCAATCTGAGATCTCTGCTTCTGTCGGTGATGGGCAGACAGCCCTTACAAAGGACAAGGTTTGACAAAAGAAATAAGTTATTTGTCTAAACGAAATGCTGTTCCTTCCATGCCCTTTTTATGCTATAGAACAGATTATGATGAGGGGAAGTCCTTTGAAATTCATTTAAGTATTTCCCATATGGCTCTGTTGCTTCATGTATTTGATTCTTCTTATTGAAGTGCTTGAAAATTAGTATATCTTGAGGGTGTAAACCCCTTCCACTGTCTGAAACAGAGTGAGACCCTTTCTCACTGCTAACCAACATGCAGGACCTGCTAGCCCAAGTCTCAGCATGTGCACAGTTCCTGTTAAAGACTGGGGCTTAGTGCCCAGGGCTTTCCACATCTGAATATTAGATTCCAAATCCACCATGTGGATCCTGTTAACTCCACGCTGAGAAAGAATACCAGAGCTCAGAGTGATAATCTGTAATGAGCCTAACCCAAAATCCCCAGCCAAAGCAGCTGTGACCTCTGAAGGAGCTCAGACCCAGATCCAGACTTCTGTGACTTACCCCAGCTCCACAGGCTGTGCATGCAACATTAACACAACTCCAGTCCCAGGGGACAAAAGCAAACCACAGACTTGCTGATGCCCCAGCTGTGCTTGATTTACTGAAACTGGATTACAGGCTTTCCCTATCACAACTGGCTGTAGCACTGGCATGGCTGGAAGCAAAGGACATGATTGTTTTCTCCTGCAGTGTGCTAGTGTGTCCCTGCTTATTTTCAATACTGTAAACAAAAGTGAAGCAAGGTTTGATATTTGAGTAAAAGCTGTTTCTCTGCAGAGTGGGAATGAGAACAAAGACATTGATTATAGAAATCTTTCTACTCCTCCTTTCCGCTGGTCATCTCCTCACCCCTTCTTATGTCAATACCTCCAATTCTGCAGCTATTTTCTGCTCCTTAACCTGGCAGTGGGAAATGCTAAAATCACTCACCTCTTCAATTTTCCTGCAGGATATGAATCAACACTATATACAATATATTCATGTCTCTCTCAGAAAGTACAGCTGTGAGGAATAGAGCAAAACAAAAACAAGCCCTCAAACAGAGAGGTGAAACAATGGTGAGAACAAGCCTCCTGCAAAGCTTTCAAGCCTGCTGTGTTTTTATTGATACATACCCCTCTGTGAGCAGGATATCTTACTGTTTCAGCATTTATGGTCATGGGTGAAGGCAAGGAGAGATATAAAAGTTTAGCTTCAGAAGCTTCTTGATCAGTTTCTTGGGCTTCAGTTTTGGTTTAAGAGTTTTAATTTTGTCCAGAATACATCTCCCATATCTATTGTTGATGTTCCCTAAAAACTAATCAGCACATAATTTTTTTTTTGCTGTCTTTCAAAGATGATGTCAGAAATCTGAATAGGTATCTACATTTTACATGCAGAATGTAGATGGATCAAGGAACTCATTACAGAAAATATGCACAGCTTAAAGGTCTCCAAAAATATCAAAGTGGAAAGACTGAGAAGAAGACCCCTATTAGATCCTCCTCTCCATCAGATGCACACTCACATCTGCCCAGGAGCACAACCTTACTTTGGTGTTACCCTTCCAGTGAAAAGCCTGTCCAGGGCTCACCCACCTATCTTGAAGGAACAGGGACAGAAATTCTTTTCCTGTTTATGACAGATTGACACAATACACTCCAAGAAGACACAAACCACAGGTCAGGTCTTTACTCTGCCTTCAAAAGTTCAATCCCTTGTCTCTTTTCCCTGGTAAGAGTCAGGCTGAAATTGCTTTGGGAATAAGAGAGTTTTTGCTCTTGTAACCCTTTGGGGAAAAGATTAGGAAATCACAAGCCTCGTCTTTTGTGTGTGAAAGAAGTCATGCTTTACTAATGGATCACAGTGCTTTCTGAAGAAGATATGCAGGGATTTTAGAAGTGTGCTAGCTGGCATTGAGGGCTAGAGAGCCAAAACTATCTCTGTGCACACACTGGAGCATCCCTTGCACAGATCAGGTTATGCATGGATCATCTCTCCCCACTGGTGAGCTATACAGGGGGAGGCAGCCCAGGGAAACATCTGGGATCCACTGACCTACAGCTGCCATTTCTGAGGGATGTAAATTAAACTTCCAAGCAGGAGACATTTGAAACAAAATGCCCATAATATAACAAAGCCACATGTTAGAGACAGATGTAACTCCCTGTGCCTTCCCACAGCATATGTATGTGCACACATACCCACACACAAGTACACATGTGCACAGGTCAGGATGGTGTGCACTCAGTTCAGCCTTGCATCTTTGCATCCTTTCAATTTTGCATCAGTGTGATTCTGTTCTAAATTATGAGGTTTTGAAACAAAATGCCTCTACTTTTGCAATTTCTTAATTATTTTTCCTATTACTGATTTTTATGGGATATTTACTGTACTTTGTGTGGCCTGGCCTTTCAGGAGGGAAATGTATGTTCATTTGAGCCTGCTTTTTGTTAGAATACTACTCATTTTTCCTGTCTCATTCTTTTTCCTCTCTCCTTTGTAATGGCATGGCCTGAGCACAGCACTTGCTGATTCCCCTGTAACTCAGATCTCCCCTCTGCCTGGTGGCCTGCAAACTTGGAGCAGGTCCCAGGTTGTTTTGTTTCTGTTGGGATACTTTTCCTGTTTGCCTTTGTCTTCCTCAAGGGGCTTTCTGCAGCCTCCCGCAATCTTGTTTGATTTGGTTTCTAAGGCAGTGCCCCAGTGGGCAGGCTGGTGAACTTGTGTGTACAACTGGCTGCTGACCATTCTGCTCCATTCTCTGGGATAGTTCTGCAGCTGCTCTTTTGTTTTGCCCTGAAAAAATGAGGGTAACATCTGTCTCATCTGATAATTGTGAAATTGTCCTGAAAATCCATGCTGTGGATCCAGTGCTTCTGGAGACTTACATGAACAATGTTTTCTCCCAACAGGATTAGATTTATAGGAAAATGTTGGTAAAAAACTAAAAAATTTCTTCCTAAAGGTCAAATACTTTGAGAAAGTGAATCTATTTTGGGGGATTGCTGGCAAAGCTACATATAGGTTCTTCCTTTAAATTGCAGCTGAAGATAAATAAGTCCTAATTTCCTTTGAAGAGCCCACATTTAGATCATTTCTGAGCTGTCTACTCAGTGAAACTCCCACACAGAAAAAGGAGAGGCTTTTCACAGTACCTTGAGAGCAGTTGTTGTACAGATGATGCATCCTCTGAGGAGGCAGCTGTAATTGTAAAGCAGATGAACTCTAGAGCTGAACTCTGTTGTGTTACCAGAGTCATATGGGAATGTTGCTTGGAGCTGAGCTGCACTGCCGTGGGGAAGCAGAGTCACACCCACTTCAAGGCTTCTAATCTTAAATATCACAGCTAAACCTAACAGCAGTTCAGAAGCTGCAAACTGCTAAATAAAAGCTAACTGTAAGTACTCTTCCTTTGCTAAAATAATCTATGTTCCATTTACCAAATAAATCTCATGTGGAAATTGGAAAAGGAGAGCAAAACCCATATTGTTTGGGCAATACACATACATAGTACATAAACATTATACACAAACTACATTACAAAGGAATGTCTATATAGCTCATTTGACACTAGGTAACCAACTCTAGTAAAATATTGTTGCAGAGTGAATGATTTTTTTAAAATTAAAATATTAGTGCAGAGATTTTTTTGCCAACCTAATGCAGAAGCATTGCATCTCATTTTGAAAGAAAACAATAAGTAGTCTTAAGAAGTTTGAGGATGTCTTTTTTGGAGGGGCAAGATTGATATCAGGCACATCTGAAGCTTGTGCTTCCACAACTTCAGAATACAGGAGGGAAAAGCAAGTTTCTGGTAGCTGCAGTCTTCAGCTGGAGTATTCACCCCAAAAGTTTGCTGGCTGGGAACAAGGAATATGTGCAGCTGGATACAGACCAAACTTCAGAGACAGCAGCAGCACAATATTGTGTTAATACTATGAAATCTGCTTCCATCAGCAGATGAGGCTCCTTAGCCTGGTGCATTGTTACTGCTCCAATCTCCTCCAAGTCTGACCAACACCAGAGTCAAGGAAGACCATTGGTGATTCTGGGAGATCCCTGTGTGGGAAGAATGATGAACATCTCGAGGATATCACAAGGCTAATTAATTACTTTGTTATACTATATTATTCTATAACTATATTACACTACATCTTAACTGAACAAGAACTAGAACTAACTGAACAAAATCTCGTGACTGTTTCCTGACTGACAGTCCGACTCCCTTGGCCCTGATAGGCCAAGGAAACAAAACACCATCACTTTGGGTAAACAATCTCCATATTGCATTCTACTTTGGCACAACGCAGGTGCAGCAAATGAGATAAGAATTATTTTGATCATTCTGTTCTCTGCTTCTCTCCCTGCTTCTCTCAGGTTCAGAGAATGTGAATCCCACAGAAGACTTACTTGGAAATGGTCAAAGAATGATAGAATCATGGGATTGTTTAAGTTGGAAAAGCCCTCTGAGATCATCGAGTCCAACTGTTAACCCAGCACTGCCAAGCCCACCATCAAATACCACATCTACACATTTTTTAAATATCTCCAGGGATGGCCACCACTTCCCTGAGCAGCCTGTTACAATGCTGGACAAACCTTTCCATTAAGAATTTTTTTCTGGTATCAAATCTAAACCTTTCCTTTCACAACTTTAAGTCATTTTCTCTTGTTCTATTGCTTTATTATCTGGGAGAAAAGACCAACCACCACCTCACTACAACCCCCTCTCTGGTAGCTGTAGATAGTGATATGATATCCACCAAGCCTCCTTTTCTCCAGGCTAAATGCCCCCAACTCCCTCAACCACTCCTCATGGGATTTGTGTTCTCAACCTTTCACCAGCTTTGTTGCTCTCCTTTGGACACCCTCTGGCACCTCAATGTCTTTCTTGTAGTGAGGGTCACTCAAGCACAGTACTCGAGGTGTGGCACTTGTACCACCAACAAAAGCCTAAGCACTGGCTCAGAAGACTTAGAGATGTGGGATGTGATCTGAAACATCTGTAAAAGTTGTGTCTTCTGTCTTCTGTCTTCTCAGGAAAAGCTGTGCCTACTTGGTTATAATATCTTTCATGAAACAACACTGAAAGCCCAAGCAATTCTGCAGCCTGCACTAAGCTTTCAGCAGTGTAGCTGGCTCCAGGGAGGGGGAGAGCAGCAGGAAAAGTAAATTACCCTACTGGAATTCATTCTGTGCTTGCCACATGCTGAAAGTGCAGCTTTTCTGTCTGGGTATTTTCATAAGCAGTGAGGTTACAGACATAGCATTTTTCATCATATTTCCCCTACTTTGGAGTACATGACATGCACTGTCTTTATGGCTGAATAAAAGGTCATGAATGGCCAGCTGGTAACACAAAATGCATTTTTACACTAATGGCAAGGTATTCTAGCTTTTATTTCATAAAATTGCACTGACTGCATATTTACATAAACCCTACATCTGTTTAGTTAAGTTAAGCCAGAGGGTGATGATCTTTGTCTTTACAAAAGAGCTGATTAAGTTTTATTGAACAAAGCTTTTTTATTTAAAAGATCAAAGTCAGTGCAGCCCCCTGCAGCAACAACTTAAAAGTTTCTTCAACTATTCAAATTAATGAAATATGGTAACTGGGACTGAACAAGCAGGAAAAAGAAAAAAGGAAAATAAAAATAAAAACTCCTTGGGGGCTTTGTTTATTATGAACTTTGAGAGAGACATTTTTCCTTTCATCGAAGTCCCATTGAGTGTCCTGACTCTCCTGCCTCTGAAAAGGCAGGAATTGATAGCAGAAGCACCATGCATAGTTTTAGACAAATTTTTAGGAGCTGGTAATGCTGTGGGGGAAAGGCACAGTACAGTGAAGAAAATCTAGCAAAGAACTGGCCTCTCTAACTTCCATGTGCTAGTTTCAGGCACTAGTGAACTCCTACTTGATAAAATATCAGTTTGTATATAAAATTGCTTGGTAACTCTAGAGAAAATAATGGTAAAAAAAATGAGTTTGAAACTGTAGCTGTAGTGGAGATAGATATTTCATGCCTTCTGAGAGAGCCTGCCTGTCACCTCCTAGCATCTGACTTTGGGGAAATTGTCTTGCAAACTTACTTCTGGGAGGGGAATGGCTAAACACCTGCCTTACATTTCACTCCTGAAGTTTGGTATTTGCTTGCAAGTAGCTTCCTCACCTCCCAGACTGACAGCAGCACTCACTACTGATACACTGGGTAAGCCCATGGCTACACCTCTTGCTATGGCAGGATGGGGTCAAACATACACCAAAATTCACTCTTTGTGCCTGTTATATTATATCTGGCAGGCAACTCAGGAACATGGACCAAAAGGAACAGTAGCATGTTCCATCTTGGTCCTCAATTAGGACACTGATGAAACTGGCCCCAAAGTCTGTTTTAACTCCAAGCAAACCTTTCCCAGAGATCTATGTTGCTTCTACATCTCTTCTGCACAATACATCCACATTAGCTCTTCTCCTTGGACCAGGAGAGTGCTGTGGCACTTTCCTCCTGACCACCCATCCTTACCATGCTTTGCTTCACGTGCTGAAACAGTCTTGGCATCTATCACCTGGACTCCATCCAGACAATTCTACACAAAAAAGATCTGGTTTAAGAGTGCACTTACTGCACTACAGCTGCTAACATGAGGCCAGTCAATGTGACCAGATTAGAGCTGGTCTAAAATAAATCTCTGAAATACACGGAGGGCACACACTGGGCCCCCTGTGCCAGCTCCTCTGTGCTACAGATCATCCCTACTTGTTCCAGGCCACCTGCTAATGTAGACTCAACCCAAAGAGGCTGCACTGCTGCTTTCTAACCCTCTCACTGTTTAAATGGGTGAATAGTGCCATTTTAGGCACCATATGGTACCCCTGCAGGCCTCCAGCTGCCACTCTGCAGATCAACAGCTCAACCAAATGTCTCGTGTCATATCTGGCAGCCCCACGCAGACATCTCAGATACCTTAGGGAGACTAACTGCTGTGGATGACTATGTTTAGACAACTGAATACCATTTTATTTTAGCATCTATTCCCTTCTAGACCAAAAAAAATTGAAGGAAATGAGATTAAAAATGAGAATGGAAATGCTTGAAATACTATGGTGTGTTTTATGAAATAAAATACACAATATAGAATAAATAAAATAATAAATAAATAGAATTTCTAGAAAATTCATTTAAAACTCTTTGTTTAATAAACTAAAAAGTGTTCAAATCTTAATCTGACGACAACAGAAGTATTGTTTTGTCCTTCAAGAAACAGCTGAATTTTACAAATTGCATTTATTATTCAGTAAGGGCTGAATTCACTGGCTTTAACAGAATAATTGCAAAGCTTGAGATGCAGTTTCTGTTTGTGTAATTTACTGGCCTAATGCCTCAGATGCTCTGAGGACTGTAGCATCAGTCCTCAATGACTGATTATATTTGCATATCCTAAAGCTAGCAAATCAATAAATTATCAAACTACTAATTTTGCTGGGATAGTAATAAATTAAACAGGCTTTGGCATGTTTTCTGCCCTGAGGGTGACTGATAGAGAGCAGTCCTTCTCTGTTGCTAGCAAACTCCTGCTGTACCATCCTGCAGGTAAGCAGGGATGCTCTCTGGGCTGACCACGCTCAGGGTTGCCTGGCAGAGGCTGGTGGCCACGGGCCAGAGCTGGTTCATGGCTGAACCTCCCTTACACAGGGTGTCTTACACAGCAAGCACTCTCCAAAGCTGCTGAAAAACACTTTTACATGCCAAGGACACGACTAAGCATCTGAATCTGCATGGAAATGCTTGGAGATTACAGGGCTATCAAACACTTAAGCAAAAATCCTGAGCTCTTGTGGCCATCAAACTGTCCAGCAAAAGTTTCTGTCAGTTTCTAACCCAGGTGATGCTCCTGCTGGGTGCGGGATGGCCATTTGTGTATTACTGCTCCTAGACCTGCCTGTGTGCCAGGAGTCATTGACAAACCTCTCATTTGAACATCTCTGTGGGGCCAGAGGAGGCCACAAATGAGATCAGATGGCTGGAGCTCCTCTCCTACAGAGGCAGGCTGAGAGACCTGGGGCTGTTCAGCCTGGAAAAGTGAATGCTTTGGGAAGACCTTAAAACAGGCTCCAGTACCTAAAAGGGCCTTATAAACAAGAGGGAGAGTGACTTTTCACATGGGCAAATAGCAACAGGACAAGGCAAAACGGTTTTAACTTAAAAGAGGGGAGATTTAGACTAGATAATTGGAATAAATTCTTTACTGTGAGACTGTTGAGGCACTGAAACAGGTTGCCAAGAGAAGTTGAGGATGCCTCATCCCTGGATGTGTTCAAGTCCAGATTTAATGGGCCCCTGAGAAACCTGATCTAGTGGGTGGTATCCCAGCCCACAGCAGGGGGTTTGGAAATAGATGATCCTTAAGGTCCCTTCTAACCTAAGCCATTTTTTTTGATTCTGTGATGTGTCCTAAATGTAAATGAAGTGCAGTCTTTTTAGACACTGTGGACAAAAATCTGGCAGAAATGCCACAGAAATGGGAAGTATGGGAGTGGGTCTGCACATTAACATCCTGCATGTGGCACAGAGCTACTTGCAGACTTTAATTCTAACAAAGATTTGAGAAAGGGAATGTTTGTTTTGTCTGCCTTGCTTTGCTGTTCTCCTAGTCTGCATCAGTAGCTTTGGGTTATAGAAAAAATTAGACTATGAATATATTCTGCATGTGTGTAATTGATAATGTCTGATGTCAGCTTTTGCAGATATATATTAATCACACCATTTCAAATATGAACCTACACTTCCAAGAACCCAGCAGCAAAACTCAGAAAGTCTGGCTTCATGTGCAAGTCTGCATAAGGAGAAAGGGCAAGTGGAGTTTCTCAGGCCAGTGATCTTTTACCTAGACAAGCTAAGGCTACACAATATTTAGGACAGGCACATATTTGCACCCTGATCATTCATATGCAGTAGTGCCTTCTATATAAGAATTTCCTCTATCCAGGACTGAGTACCTGAATGCTTTATAATTTCTAAAATAATTGGAGCATCTACAAGTATGCATTTTCAGTCTGCATGTACAGCAAATCCAAAGGCTGCTGAAATACAAATAATATACGAAACAAAACAGCATCTATTTTTAGAATTTATAAATTTATAGAATGTATAAATTATATAATATATTAATAACATACTCAAAACCATTACACAGTGCATGAATAAAATGTATTTTTAGAAGTTTTTCTTTCTATCACCTTGCATATACAGACTGGACATAAGAACTACAGTACTGAGTATATTTTTATTTAGAAGACAGATTCATTGATAATTGCACTTGCTTAAAACAGGAAAGTAAGTAAAAGTGTTTTAAATCAAATTTACATTTTAAGATTTTTTTTTCTGGAACTGCAGCTTTATTTCTGACCTCACAAAGGCTTATCCATATGTTTAGTTTTACACTTAGGAGTAACAATAGTTAAACTAATGTACATAAAAATAAGCTTTTGCAGACCTGAAGTCTTGCTGTATCCTGCATTCACTGTTCAAGAACCCACACAAGAAAGAAAAGATTAACTAAAAAGGTGCAATCATTCCCATTGCTCAGAATTTCTGCAGTGTTTTATTTTGCATTCTCTCAAAAGAATACTAGTTCTCATTAACAAATATTAATAGGATAAAGAAAAAGTTTTGTAAAAAATATTTTAGTGATCATTTATAAGATTTTAATTTCAGGTTCTCCTCGGGTCTCTGTTTCTCATTTGCTGGCATTGTCTGGCTTTCCTCTGAAAATAATTGATATTTCATTTGAGTATATAGACAGGCTTGGACTTTATTACTTAGAGCCCTTGGTGTTTATTTGCACTCATTTACAATGTGTTTTTTTCCAGGATGCCCATCACAGCAACAACTCATCCTCTATTCCAAATAAAACCCCAACACTGGGCACTGGATTTTCTGTTCCTAAATGTTATAATCATTTTATGGTTTTAGTGCTGATGACATTTCAGCCTCTCCTTGGGCATCTAATGCTCCTGATGCAATACAGCAAATTTTGGTACACAATGGATTGGGGAATAGGTTCTCCTGGTGATGAAGATGCAACATGATAGCATCTCAAAATGTCCTGGTGTCAGAAAGCACTCTGAGGCACTTCATGCATGACTGTAGTGTGTTTGTTCCTTTACTAAGAATGCTGAATGATGTGAGTAGCATTTTGCCTTACACAGAAAAGTAGAGTAGCAACCACCAAACAGATAACCTGCACAGATTACTGTTGACAGAATAAAACCTTATTCAGTATTTCTGTGAGACAAAACATCACTGTACATTTTCAGGTACCAAAACCGTGGGGCAATAAAAAGTATATTTTAAGTGCTACTACCCAAAAATTGGTTTCAAAAAGCACAGTGTTTCTTAATTAGTTGTAGAACAGTCTTGAGAACCTCTTCCTTGGAGGGGCTGGCATCAACCTCTTGGCATGCAGGATTTACCATCCTTCTGTATGACTCTTCAACTCTAAAAACAAAACAAGAGAAATTAAACTTCAAAATGCAGGGATATGAAATGAAATTAGTCATCAGTCTCAGAAGACAATGTTCACACTGCAGAGACAGAGGATAGAAAATCTGATATGAAGCTAAGAATGAAACATCCTGCATAGAGCAAAAAAACCATTAGTAACTATTACAATGTAAATCTCAAACCATGTAGTTTCCTTGACATTGATTCCCAGAGCTCCAGCCATATTAACATGGCATAGCATGAAGTATTTCTTTTTTACAGTTTATCACTGGATACAGTTTGGTATAGCAGTAGAGTGGACAGTCTGCTTCTAGCACCTGAATTAATTTTTTTTTTAGTTTCTGCTAAGGTATCTCTGAACTATATGGCATTGCATTGTGTAGCTGTGATCATTGACTGATCTCAGCTTTGACTCACTAGATTACAGAGCTGACATATCATTCAACCCATTCCTCTGATCAACTAACCAGATGAATAACAGGATAAAATACAGGGTGAAAACCTCCTCATTTAGGCTATAAGCATAATGCAGAACTCTCCCACATTTAGTCTTTGAGGGTGTGAATGAGGATGTGAATATTATTTTCTATGTTCCCATAATACCATTCAGGATGGAAGTCACAAGACCAAATCAAGGAAGATTCTGGATGTTCTCATATTCAGATTGACATAATAAACAGGTAGAAATAACTAAAATCTTTCTGACACAAATATGCAGTACCAGAATTAAAGTTTAAAAGATGCTTAAATGGCAGTATGTTCCCTAGCTAACTCATCCCTCTTCAGGTCCCACTATACAAGCTGTGTGTCCACACAGAGTTTCTGTCAAAATTAAGCAATCACAGAATCATAGAATGTTAAGGGGCTGGGATGGACCTGAAAGATCATCTAGTCCCAATCCCCCTGCCATGGGCAGGGATACCTCCTACCAGACCAGGCTGCTTAAGGCCTTATCCAACCTGACTTTGAACACTGCCAGACTTGGGGCATCAACAGCCTCTCTGGGCAACCTGTTTCAGTATCTCACCACCCTCACAGTGAAAAATGTCTTCCTAATAGCCTTCCTTCCTAACCTAAATTTCCTCTCTTTTCCATCTGTATGAATTACTTTGTTCTACCTCTACAGCTCTCGATGGAGAGTCCCTCTTTGGCTTCCCTGTAGGCCCCTTCAGATACTGGAAGGTTGCTATGAGGTGTCCACTCAACCTTCTCTTTTCCAGGTTGAACAGCCCCCCTTTCTCAGTCTGCCTTTGTAGAGGAGATGCTCCAGTTCTCTTATCAACTTTGTGATCCTTCTCTGAGCTTGCTCCAACAGTTCTGTGTCCTTCTTATGTTGGGGACACCAAAACTGGACTCAGCACTCCAGGTGGGGGTCTCACAAGAGCAAGGCATAGGAGGAGAATCCCCTCCTTCAACCTGCTGGCCATGGTGCACAGATGCAGCCCAGGGCACAGTTGGCATTCTGGGCTGTGAGTGCACATTGCCAGCTCATGATGAGTTTTTCATCAACCACCACCCTCAAGCCTTCTCTGCAGGGCACTCTCAAGCACTTCTCCATCCAACCTGTAGATGTGCTCAGGATTGCCATGACCCAGGTGTAGGACATTGTATTTCCCTTTGTTGAATTTCATGAGGTTTACAGAGGCCCACCTCTCAGGCCTGTCCAGGTTCCTCTGAATGCCATCCCTTCCCTCCAGTATGTCCACTGCACTACACAGCCTGCTCTTGTCATCAAATCTGCTGAGGGTGCACTCACTTCCACTGTCCATGTCACCAAAAAGATGCTGAATAGCATCAGCCTCAGTAGTGACCCCAGGGGACACCACTTGTCATTGGTTCCCATGTGGACAGTAAGCCACTGACCACAACTCTTTGTGCCCTGCCATCCAGCCAATTCTTCATTCACTGAATGGTCCATTGATCAAATCTATGTCTCTCAAATCTGAAGATGAGGCTGTCATGTGGGACACTGTCAAACACTTTGCAGAAATCCAGGCAGATGTCATCAGTTGCTCTGCCCCATTCACCAAAGTTGAATTTGTCAGGCAAAATCTCCCCTTAGTAAAGCCTCTGTGGCTTTACAAATTATAGCCACTTTTGGGTTTACAATATTTTTAAGGTATACCATCACAGAAATTTAAAAGCCTAAAGGTAGATTTCACCCTTGCTTGTAGATATGGAAACCAATATTCAGGTGTCTCTGCTGTGGTGTCTACATGAACACTGGGTATTTGAGTTTCCACCTCAGACAAAGATGATCTAATCAATACATTTGGCAGAGCCCAGATAGCAGTTCAGCACACCCTGAAGCAGGATACCTAGGATGCCATTCAGTTGCTTAGTTAATGTACCTAGTACTGCTTGAGATGCTCTGAACTATCTCATTTAGCTTCCAGTTCCTAGCCCAGGAATTGTCCACAGGTTCTGCATCACATCTCATATCAAAAAGCTTTAGGTACTTAAGTTTAGATCACTGAGCTCCAAACGAGTGGTGAGATGAATCACTTTGAAGGCTCCATTGAATGTATTGACTATACTGGTACTATACTTTTAGTTTGCACAACTAAAGACATTTACTAGAGGATGTTTTAATTTTATTCTCTTCATCTGGAGCTCAGTTACAGAATTTCCTGGGGAAGCTGTGTGTTTCAACTTATTGCCTCCCAGTCCTGGAACTCTTAAGTCCATCTCCTTCATGACCTCACTGAGAAAGATGCTAAAATAAAAGCAGCAAAGCAAAATAAAAGTATTTTAACTCAAAGCTCCTTTAGAGGACAATTAAATTGTACATCTGAATCTTTTAAATACTTTCAATTAGAAGTGACAGAATTTACTCTCCCTGACAGGCATACATTCTTTCCAAAAAAAAAGCCAAAAACAAAACAAAAGCTTATACAAAGGAAATTCTTGTGGAAATTCTTGTCCCAATTATGTGAGAGGTACATTTGTTATTGATCCCACAGGAGCCAAGATTGCCTCCAGCCTCTTACTCCCCATTATAGGGTACCTTTGGCGAAACAAGCTGTTAGCTTCCAACTCAGCTTCCTCCTTTGTTTTCTCCAGCCCCCGGTGCTGAAGTCTCCGAACTCGTTCTTCAGGGTCAACAGTCAGGAGAAGAACAAGATCAGGTTTAAGCAGATCTTCAGGCCACTGATACACCTCATCTTGAGCTGGTGGAAGATCCTGGACTTTCCCACTTGTTTCAGTGGCAATTGTGTAGGCAGCTGTGCTGTGCCAGTATCTGTCAGGAAAATACAAAATGGATGGAGAGAAATTTTAAAGAGAACATTAATTCTTCAGTAATACAGGAGACAGTTGGCATTACAACAACAAGTCAATAGTGATGAGATAGATGACACCATAGCTTTGAAGGGAAATCCAAATAACAGTTCTGTGCTATCAATTATTTCTTAACAATGATAATACTGAGTTCACTATTCAGAGTTAATGTGAACAATTAATTAAAACATTATGTAGAGACTGTTTCAGATACTCCTATCAAAAGAAAGTCTCCTCATATATTGAGACAGGTCAAAGAAGAGCTACAATGTATCTCAAAATTCTTTACTGTGAGTCCCCTTTTTGTGGTTCCCACCCTACTTAATGCAATAGATTTGGTAGAGAACACGCAGTCTTCACAAACATGTGAATGAGCACAGGCATTACTAATGTTACTAATTTCACTTGAATTTAACATTCTCCCCACTACAAGGCACTGTGTTTGACAGATTTCAGTGGATTTGGGGCTGGTTGAAAATAGCACTCACATGCAAACAACATATGAGTGTATGTGTGTCTGTGTGTGTTGTAGCAGGAGGTTACAGTACACCTACTGAAATAAGCCAGAGGGTTCAAAGTACATCTAGACATTTTTATGAGCAGTAATATTGTAAGCTGCCTACGCAGTTAGTGACAACCAGAAATAACACAAACAAACCCAAAAAAGTGGGAAACATATCTCTGTGTTTAAATTCACAAAGAGTAAGTCGACCTAAAACTCAGTCATTCCAATCCACCCATATCTGAGACACATCTTAGAGACAGCCATGACCAGCAGCCCACAGTCTCCTCTGGTTTGTCACAAAACCCTGGTTTATTTCAGGATGCACAATCTGTTCCTTCACTATTCTTAACTGAAGATGTAACAATTTTCATGTGTCCTAAAGTTATGAGTATTACACTGATTGAAGTTCCCTATTTTGCTGTTATCATTTAGAAGATATAGTATTTATCTGACTCTCTGCAGAGAGCTTCCAAAAAAACCCTAAACAAACTACAAAAAAAACCCCAAAACAAAACCCCTGAAGAAACACAGAGTCGATCCCTGACTGCTTGTAACACTGAACAACTGTATGATGGCACTGATATAAGAGGGCTTCTTAAATACACAAACCTGTCTATGATCACAGGTGCCTGAGTGGATGCTTTCGCTATCTCTGAAGCCAGAATGTAGTTGCCCGCAGCATAAAATGCTCTTTTAATGGGTGTTTGCTCATCATCAAATACAGTCCTCCACTGGCTGATGCAGGCTGGTGGGGACCGCAGCAGAACGCCATTCAGGGTGTCCTTAACAGCCTGGGTCACTGTGGTTTTGCCTGCATTTCATTCACAGAAGGAAACATTCATTGTATTATTCACCAGATACACCTGAGTTTTAAAAGCTGAAAAACGCTGCTGTCTGTTCATGTGGAGTACAGGTTGTGACATCTAACCCAATACATCTAACCTGAATATCTAACCTGAGCATCTTGCCACAAGGTTTCCAGTGGAAAATGATTCTGAGTCTGGTTGCAGGAATTATTACTCCCTTTCCTGCTCTCTGGGCCTTCCAGCCATTCCTTTAGCCATTTTTCAGTTTTCACTCCCTTAAATGCATTAGGTGCATGGCAATTTCTCTGTATATTCATGGCAATTTCCCTACATATTCCTTTATAATATTTTTCTCGGTTGCAATTTATGCGAATGTTGCCATGCTGGTCATCCAATTCCTTCTTTTTATAAGGATTTTCAGTTCTCTTAAACTAACAAGTCTGAAAACAAAGTTAGAAGCAAGTAATATTTCTCTCTTAGACAAACTACTGGCAGTTCCTCAGACTACCCCTAGTTTAGTTCATTTATTTGAAAACTCTCCAGCAAAAGTATGTTTCACCATTTGCACAAGAAATGTAATTTTCAGTACTCCACTCTGTATTCTTTCATTTTCATAAGTAAGGAATTAAACCACTGAATGTAAATTAGCATACAGTTATCTTTTACAAGTAAGAGAAGACAGATTGGCATTTGTAATCATTAATTCCTAATCTGTCACAGGTTTCTGAGATTTTTTTTTTTTTTTTTAGAGACTTATGCCTAATAAAAAACATAGCAGTTGCTCCTTTCAACAATTTCTCATCTGGGGTTCTTCAACCACATGTTGCTCTTACCTGTGGCATCCAGCCCCTCAAAAACTATGACTGGAAAACCTCCCTTCTTTTGGTGCTCTGGGCATTTCTCCAGCAGGTCGAGTACTGCTTCAGCCTCTGGGATCCGTTCTGCATACTGCAAGGAGAGACCACAGAACGTTCTGGGTCGGAAGGGACCTTTAAAGACCATCTAGTCCAACCCCCATGCAGTGCACTGGAGCACCCTAAACTAGATCAAGTCTCTCAGAGCCCTGTCCAACCTGACCTGGCATGTTCCAAGAGATGGAACATCCATCATAGGGCAACCTATGCCAGTGCTTCACCACAGTCATCGTAAAAAACTTCTTCCTTACATCTGGTCAGAACCTGCCCCCCCTCCGTTTAAAACGCTTACCCCTCGTTCCGCGGCACCCGCCCGCCCCACGGCGCTGGGGAGCCGAGCGTGGGCTCCGCGCCCGCGGTGCTGACC
>VZRH01000334.1:332448-349381 GCA_013397555.1 Urocynchramus pylzowi | reverse complement strand
AGCAGCGAGCTGGTATTCGAGAGCCGGGAGCAGCGAGCCCGGAGCAGCGAGCTGGTATTCGAGAGCCGGTATCCGAGAGCCCGGAGCAGCGAGCCCGGAGCAGCGAGCCGGTATTCGAGAGCCGGGAGTAGCGAGCCCGGAGCAGCGAGCTCGGAGCAGCGAGCCGGGTCCGCGGCAGAGCGGAGGGAACGGGCGGAGGCGAAGGAGGAGCCAGCGGGAAACGAAACTGGCCCGGCCGGCCGGGAAAGCGCCGGTCTGGGGCGACCGGCCCGGAGCCAGGGTCAGCTCCTCGGAACGCCCTCCTGCCTTCCCCGCCCCGCCTCACTGGCACCGGGCTGAGCGGGTTCGGTCCCGCGGGGAACGGGTCTGTGCGCGGATGGGCGCCAGCAATCACGGGATGTGAGGTCCCAACCTCGGGATCCGGCCTGCCCGCCCGCCAGCAGCAAAGGGTCACATTCCCACAGGCTCTCGTGGCTGAATCCTGGTGATCTTCTAAAAAAAATAATAATAAAAAAAAAGCAAATATGCTCCGCTGCTTAGGACTGGCCCAAAATGCCCAAGCAGCACTGGGCTGTCAGGCACATCAGTAATTTGACCCCATTATTTGGTTATTCAGTGCCTTGATAACAAGACCAACAGACACAAATAATTAATAATTTTGGGATTAAACGGGACTTTTAGAAGCCTGTTTTCATTTTTCAAGCAATTTTGCAGTGGCCAGTTTCAGTTTTCATCAGCTCAGATGAAGGAACCAGGAACACTGCAAATAGCAATAGCATAGACTCAGTCTCATGACAGCTGCTATGAGTAACATTGCCTAAAATGTAGTTTTTGAGTTTTCAGATGTCACTTAAAATGTTGGAGAACCTGCATCTCTGTGGAAAACTTCTCCTCTTTTTCAATAGTTGGAGAATTGCTGCTTAGAGATATCTAAAGTTAAACTTCTGACATGTTTTCTGAACTAATATACTCTACAAGAAATTCCTTGGAAACTTGTCTTCCTCTGGTCATCTCAAATGCCTGCACAAATACCTTTTAGTCAGTGTAACTGCAGGGAGAGGGGAGCAGCTGGTAGGCAGTACCAGTTGCAAATCATCTGTACTAGTTGGAAACTGCCCATCCCAAAGAAGCTGATGGAAGTCTGGGCCAGCACCACAGCTGGGAACATAGCCTTGGAAGCTCTTCAATACAGTCACAGCATTATGTACCAAAATTCATTTGGTTCTTTTTAAGGCTGTTTCATACCTGAGAACTCCAGCACCATTCCACATCCCTCAAACACATGGCTATGGCATCTGGGTATGGATAACAGAAGACACAGGGTAAAACATGATTCATTATACAGGAAGCCAATAGGTAGTTTTAAGACCATAATAATACGCATTGATTAAGAGTAGGGGCTCTTCTCAGCCAATATTTTGTCTGGCAGAATGACATGCTATACATGACTGCCTTATCCGTGGTCCCTTCTCCTAGTCCTTGTGCTCCTCCAGCCTCCACAGTCACCGAATTAGGACTGTTAAACAGTACATCCTCACCTTTCCCTTTCAGCACCTGTTATGGACCCTTGCTCATGGAGTTGGCTAAATCTCTTGTTGACTCTGTGATACAATCTACCTCCAAAAACACCTGTGGTCTCCAATTCCAGCAATGCTACTGTTGCATAAAAATTTTATAAGTTTTAAACTCACATCCTTATTTCAACAAGTGCCCCTTCTAATAATATTAATGGTTTTGGTGAATAACAGTTCAACATTCAGTTTATTTATTACCTACAGGATTTTTTAAAGATAATTCAAATTTCCCCTTCAGCTTTTTCATGTCAGAAATGACAGCCTCTATCCCTTGGTAAGGCAGCTGCTTCATCCCCTTGACCAGCTAGAAACAAGGATAACTTCTTTAACTGTAAGAATATGTCATATCTCCTGCCAAGATATGGAGACCTGAACTGGACCAAACCCTAGTCAGGGTTTGGTTACATTCACCAAAGTTTCACAGACCAGCAGAGTAATGCAATCTACCTTGTTTCTGGGTGATACTAAGCTTTAAGTTGACTTTTTTCTCTGCTGCCTCCCACAGAGCCATTGATTTCAGAGGAGAAGCAGCAGTGACTAAGATGTCCTTCCTGAGCACAAGTGCCACTGCTGAGCTCAGCATCAGGTACTCAAGGTTTCGATGACTCTTTTGGATCTGCACTGCCTCACCTTTATCTGTACTGAAACTTATCTGCCACTTTTCTGTTCATTTGTTTGCTTGAGGTCCAACTGACTTGCAGCCAAGTTTCATTTCAAAAGTGCTTGTAAAGCTGGCCATTTCCCTCACTGACCTCTCTGCTTATCTTCTGTTTCATTTTTTTTTTTTTTTCTGGTCTGTTTGTTTTTTTTCTTCCAATGATACTGTTGCCTTTCCCCTCTCTGCTGAACAAATGTAAAGCACTTACTTTCATTTTCTCTTTTCCCTTTTCCCATTTCACTGCCTTGATATAGCCTTGTTACAACCATGCCTGAACCAAGCTGGTGGTGATTCCTTCATTTATAATATGCTTATGAGATAATTCATAATAGGCATGTGATGCCTCTTCTCCTGCCTCATTGCTAGAAAGTACCCTCTAGCAGGACTCAAGTAAAAATATAGGAAAAGAGAGTTGTTATATGCCCAAGATGTTTTGTTATATTTAAAATCAGTGGAGACAGTATGACTTTTTCAGCCTTTTTACCTTTATAATTTTGTCCTCTGTATAATATGAAGCAATATTGAAGAACAAATGTGCTAATTATGTACAAAACAAAATTCAGGAGCATTTTTACATCTTTGAGTGTCCACTGTGCTTACATAGAGCTATAGGGATGAGATACAGAGGCAACAAGAGCCCATATGAATATTCAAAAAATTTTGATCCACACAAAGTGGAAAAAGAGAAAAAGAAAAAAACCCAAACCCTGGAAATTGCTTAGCCTGTAACTTAAAAATATAGCTAAGTGTACAGTCCTGTAAACAGCTGTTTTGTACACAAGCAGGAAAACTTAAGTCAAAGGCCCATAAAATGTGTAGGTACATAGAATACACACAAATAAAACTGCTCTTTTAATGCATAATAAACTTTAAAGAATATCAGTAAAGGGCCCTCCAGTAAAGAAAAAGATTTGGGGATAAGACCACAAGAAGACAGAAGTCAGTATAGTGTCAGGCCAAGAGAGATTCCTCTTCTGCCCATGACAGTGGCCGCTGCCAGATGTTTGGGGAAGGCTATGGAAAGAACACAGAAGGATTCTTCTCTCAACATGCTTTTGTCAAGAAAGGATCTGATGATCCTTGAGGGCCCTCCCAACCTGGTATTCTACCATTCCACAATTCTATGATCTTTCCCTAGATCACAGAAATCACCTTTTTAATACTTCCTGAATGGAAAATCACATACACACTATTAAGGGTCCATGGTGGACTTCTTTCAAATGTGCCTAATCTTTCAAATGTATCTATATTCATATTGAGTGTTTCATATGTCTTTCATAACTTAATTGCATGTGGGTTTGAACTTTCTGTTTGGTAATTTCCCCTCAGATTTTTGCATCCCAAGGAGAGCTGAGTCACTCTAAGTCCAAGGTCCTTGACAGATTTGCATTTATAGTGCTGCAGATGCAATGAGAAAGAGAAAATTTCCAGATGAGACTAGAGCAAGAAGTAATACATTTATCAAATGCTAAAATTGCATCTGCCATTGCATAATTTGCATGAGTTGACTGGTTGTCCTTGGACTGTTTCTGGTCCTCCCAGGTGATGTGATATGACTCCTCCTTTAACCTTTTTAATGTTACTGTTTTGTATCAGTAGTTTGGTTTGCATAGTGAAATACTGTTTGACTGGGACTGCCAAATGGCCACTCTGGAGAAAGCAATAAGTTTATTTCAAATATAAAATTACATTAATTCAATAAATATTATATAGTTGTTTTAAAGGTTTTGCTTTCCTAGCAACTAGGCACAAGAGCATTATCTATGTTTATCCATTTGGATTCTTCCATGATAGTTGTGTACTTATTTATTATCTAGTGCACCATTAATATTATTCAATAGTTTTTGAAAAAATATATTAATCTTTAAAGGGTTTTTAGATATAGATTTGGAAAATGGAAACATTTTTATTAGTGGGACTACATTGTGCCACTGTAAGAAGTCTTCTGCATGAAGCTAGAGGAAGGAATCATATTTCCTACAATTTTCAAAGAATATTTATGCTTGCTTTTCTGAGGTTCTTCCAGAAGGCATCAGGACAGAAAATTTCATTACGTTTCTTGCTTGCAGTATTTCTTGTAGATTCAAGGCTTGTGCATAAAAATGCACATTTGTGTTTTCTTGAAGGCCTCACCATAGAGCCTGTGAGCTAAGACAGTTTGGGATGTAAAACATGAATGTCCTTCTTGATGCTGCTGGGACTTGTATATGTGCAGGGGGCACATCCTGGTCTGGGTTTACTTTGAGAGGCTTTACAGTAAAGCAGAGAGTGAGGCAAAAAGTAAAAAGAACTACAATTTCCATTTTTCTAAGAAAGCACTGGTAGAATTACAAGAATAGGAAGCCTTGAGTACACTTGGGTGCAAAGTTCTCTGCATGTTTTGTTCCTTGAAACAGAGACCTGTGTTTTCAAAGAAAAACACTTCAGAAATGCTAATGTTTTAGTTGTCCGATTTATTGAGCAATATTTTTATGACATGTTTTTGGAGTGTTTGGATGTCAGATGTAAGTCTTGTGTAAAGAGAAATTGATAATCATCAAGGATTCTTTACTGACTTTGGAAATCAAGTATTTTGAACCTAATTTTTTTGGCCAGCTGAGATACTAGGCAACAAGCTCAGGGCTTGTAACAAGCCTTCCACCTCAAAGAAGAGAGAAAGGCTGTAGTTCTTGCACCTGCATTGGCTTAACTTGACATGAACAAGGCATATGAATGAGGACAGAAAGGAATTTGAATTGGGGCCAGAGAAGATAAGAAATGAAATAGGGCTCCTACCATGCAACAGAAGGAATGTATGGAGTGAGGAGGAAACAGGGCATGTCAGAATTCTCCAAATTAATTGAAACATTGAAGCTACCAATTAGCAACTCCAACATCAGATTTCAGTTTAAATATGCAATGTCATGTCCACCTCCCTTTCCAATTATATTTTCTTTATTTATTAGAATATCCTGGTTTTATCCTTAATCTTGTGTCTTACATAAACCTCAAGGAACTGGAAGGGCACATAGTTAACTCCTGCTGGAATAATCTCTGCTGACAGCCTCTGAGACCATTTTGGAAAGCCTCAGAAGTGAGATGTTTCCCATCATGTTGCAGCATTACTTTTGTGAGGTGGCATTACTGGAGCCAGAAGTTTCCCATCCTGCCCCACTAATATGAACCTGCTCCAGCAAGAAGCAGCTGATAGAGACAACAATAAAAACTGTTCAAACAATAAAAACTGTTCAATGTGGTTTTTGCTGATCCAGACATTATTCAGCCAGTAGATCACCTCCAGGAAAAGTGAAGGAAAGATGATGGGAATTTGATGATAGCCAATGACAGGCCTAATTAACACTTCTTATTCAAAAGCAGGTTTTGTTTCCCATGAAAGTTGTACAGGATGAAGATAGTTCTACCCCTTTTTTCGAAGGGGGAAAAAAAGGGAAATAAAAATAAGAGAACATGAGGGAAAGACATCAGCAGTTCTGGCTGGTCAATGGAAGTGAGGGACTCTCCATTTTAGCCACTGTCCACATGCAGCTGGAAGGTGTTAAGATTTGAGTATGACTCTGTACCTTGGCAGTAGTAACAACGTTAAACAGCCCACGCAAGAGTGAGGACAGGCTGACTGAAGACGAAGTGAGGCTGAAAATTCATGACAATCCTGTTGGTGTGTCTGGACACATTGGAAGACTGAAGATAGCAGCCGGTATTATCATGGAGGGGGCTCCTTCTCCAGCAGTACCTGTTGTACCACCAAGGAATTGAGGAATATGGAAACTGGCAGCTTTGTCCTGGTCTCTCCTGGTGTTACCATGAGTGGGCAGCCACCAATGTCTCACCTCAGGCTGCCAACTTTTCCTGCTGTTAAGGCTAACCATGTGCTCAACTTGGTGTAGTAGCTTTGCTTGAGGAGCATTATTTGAGACCAAGAATTAAAGAACCTGCAATTACTTTCTTTTCTGAAAGTATCTGAATGTATCTGAAGTCATCAGGATCCCTCACTTGGGTTGCTCTTCCATGCAAAACTGTTTAAACTTACAGGAGCTCTTGAATGCCTGACAAAGGTGCAGCCAGTTGTCCAAGCTCAGCTTTCCCCCTGCTACACGAGTTTAACGACAAGAGCCAAAGTCACTGAGACCTCACACACCGAAAGGGGTCCTAGGTGCTAGACCCGTCCAAACCCAGAGGTGCTCAAACCTGCTCCCAGCCCCGGGCAGTCGGCGAGTTCTGCGGTGGCCGGGGGGGCCGAGAAGCGGCTCTGCAGGGTGGGGACTCTGGGCTCACGGGTGGGGCAGGCGGCAGAAGGAAAACACCGCGTCTCGGTGCCAAGTTTCGCTTCTGGGGAAAGGGAAAACGAAACCGAGCTGTTCCCCGCGGTCCTGCACGGCGGGCGGGATGGGCGGGGAGGGGAGGCAGCCACCACACATTTAAGTGCGGAGCGCCGGACACCTCTCTGCAGCCTGCGAGCCGAGCCGAGCCCAGACAAGCCGAGCCGAGCCGAGCCGAGCCGAGCCGAGCCGAGCCGAGCCGAACCGAGCCGAGCCGAGCCGAGCCGAGCCGAGCCAAGCCGAGCCCAGACAAGCCGAGCCGAGCCGAGCCGAGCCATGCAACTGGCCCTGCTGGCCCGGCTGCTGTCCGTCGGGCGCGCTGTGCTGGCGGCGCTGCGAGGGCGCCTGGGCGCGCTGTGCTGGAGCCTGGCTCCCCTGTCCCTGTCCCTGCCCGGCTGGCGGGACTCGGCCCCCCGCCCGCAGCGGGAACAGGAATGGGACGACGCTGCCCCGAAACCCACCAGCGTCAATTACCACTTCACCCGGCAGTGCAACTACAAGTGCGGCTTCTGCTTCCACACGGCCAAGACCTCCTTCGTGCTGCCCCTGGAGGAGGCCAAGCGGGGGCTGGCGATGCTCAAGGAAGGAGGTGAGTCCAGGGGAGGTGGGTCCCCAGGGAACCGCGGAAGAGGGACCCCGCAGGACCAAGTGCCGTGGAAAAAGTTGTCCCGGGAATGCCCCTTGTCCCGCTGCCGTGGGACATTGATAACATTGAGCAGGAGAAGGCAGTGGGCAGCAGAGGTTCATAGCATCTTTCTTTGGTCCTTCTCTAGGAATGGAGAAAATCAATTTCTCAGGAGGAGAACCGTTTATTCACGACAGAGGCGAATTTGTTGGCAAACTGGTCCAGTTTTGCAAGCAGGAGTTGAAGCTCCCAAGTGTCAGCATTGTTAGCAATGGCAGCCTGATCAGAAAGCAGTGGTTCGAGAAGTACGGTAAGGAGGGAGCACTGGCACAGCTGCTCTGGCAGGGCTGGGGAGCCTCCATGGGGCAGCCTCTTCCATGGATGGGCTTGGGGGCAAGTGGGAGATGGTTTCTTAGTGCTTCATTTATAGTAAATGCAAACCCAATGTAAATACCAGTGAAAGAGTGTTGATTATCTGCTGTAAAGATAGGCATTATACCATAAAAACTTTTTGGTATAATGGTGTTATATAACAATTATTACACCATTATACCAATATGTTTCCTTATGTTCCACCTGTTTCCATGATGCTGGGGACACACACACACACACACACACACACAAACTATGTGTTTCGATGCTGCTGCTGATGTGGCTTTTGTGGTTGATGGGATGACTCCACAGAACTGCATTTATGTAGCATTTTGTGACAAAGGACAAGGAAGTGAAAATGAGCAGAGTCCTGTCAGCTTTTAGCTGATGGACTGGATATTAATCAATTTTTAAAACTTGTTTTCAGGTGAATATTTAGATATTCTGGCAATTTCATGTGATAGTTTTGATGAGGATGTCAACGTTTTAATTGGCCGTCGTCAAGGAAAGAAGAACCATGTGGAAAATCTGCATAAACTGAGGCAGTGGTGCCGAGAGTATGCTGTTGCTTTTAAAATAAATTCAGTCATCAACAGATTTAATGTTGAGGAAGATATGAATGAGCAGATCAAGGCACTCAACCCTGTGCGCTGGAAGGTAAGAAAATAGTATATACCACATGTTTCCTGTTCAAAAAAAAATTAAAACGAAGTCCTGGAGTTGTCTGAACCTCTATTGACCTGAGTCTTACCTCCAGCTCCAGCTTGGGCCTGTGTTAGGAGCCTTCTTGTTAATGTTGCATGGTGCTGAGATAGGTTCTATATCATTCTGCACTTAAATGGAGCCCAGTAGGTCAAGAATCTTTTTTTGGTTGTGTTATGTACAGAAAATTACTATTTCAGTGTGTGTAGATCTAGGTTGTTTTAGTATATTAAAATTAACACAGAAAGCCTTTAACATGTGAACATTTTTATAGTGTAGAGAAAATTAGGAAAAATACTGAACAATGATACATTAAAGTCAATATATTGTTAGCAAGATATAAGTGTACATTAATTTTCTCTTATAGAATATTAGAGGTTAGTGTACACATATTATGATCTTTTTTACTAGAAATAAGTTTGCAAATGGGTAGAGATAATGTGACTTAAATATGGGAGAACTTGTGGAATAATTTCTCATTATTTGCCTCTTGGATATTGCTATACACACAGAATTACTCAGAAAAAAACCAAACCCCAAAAAATACTGTAAGTGAAATCTCAGGTAGTAAAGAAAATTATCATTTATAACATTTAGGACTCTGTAATGTTAATTTACAAAAAATAAATCTACACCATGCCCTTTGTGGAGTATTCAGTTATCACAAGTTGTGTCATTTTGGCTCCATTGACAGAAAAATTAAATATGTTGTTACTGAGACTGAAGTCTCTTATCCTCAAGGAAATGAAAGCATAAAGTCTTAACCAGGTGCTTTCTTTGTTCAGGTATTCCAGTGCCTGCTCATTGAAGGGGAGAACAGTGGTGAGGATGCTCTAAGAGAAGCAGAAAAATTTGTTATCAGTGATGAAGACTTTGATCGATTCCTGGATCGCCACAAAGATGTCTCTTGCTTGGTACCTGAATCTAATCAGAAGGTAAAAATAAACTGTCCCTTTGTAACTTTATTTTTAAATAGCACTAGAATATTTGAAAGGAACAAGAAACTTTCATGGCAATTAATACTTTCCCTATTAATAGTGGCTTAGAAGATCTGCAGTAAAACTTTATCAGAAACTGCTTTTGTTATGGTGGAAGCCAAGATTTTTAATTTTCTTTAAGGTTTTTCATTGACAACAAAGTTATTAGCAGAAGAGGGAAAACCCATTGTTCCCAGTCCTGTGGACACCAGAGGGAGTACTCTTCTTGACTAGGGCACAAGATTCTGAAAATTGCAGAGTTAATGTAAATACACTTTATAGTCTAAGTATAGTTTCCTAATAGAGACTGACTGTGATGTCCCATTATGCCAGTGTCATCAACCTACATGAATAAGACAGCATCCCAAACAGCATTATAATGGGTACAGTACCCATTATAGCACTTCTGGGTAATCCCTCTCACAATAAAGTTGTATTTTGAACATTTTCTGTCTGAATACCTTTGGATTGCACACTCAGGTTCTTTATTCAGGAGAAGAGTCCTTGTGCTCCTGCAGAGCCTACCAGTGAACTTGATCAGCTGCCATCCAGCTTACATTAACCACACTAAAGGACTTTGGTGCCTAAGGGTGGAGCTCTTATTGTAAATGCCTCTCTTTTGTAAATGCCTACAGACCCTAAACATGGATGAGGAGAGTTAGAAGACTCGCTGTTAGGAAAGTTTATTTGCTAAGTGAAGAAATAACAAGTTGAACCAAGTTCAGGAACATGTTAAATCTCCCATCTTGTGTTCCTTTTCCTCTCCACAGACAAGGACTCCGTTTACACTTTACTTCTCAATGTACGTAGAGGTCAAGTGAGCAGACTGGGTTGCCTTTGCTATGTAAGACCTAAAAGTGGGGCTGTGCAGTTAGCATTTAAGGCATTTGGTGAGAGGAAGCACTCATCAGAGAAGGGGTTAAGATGAGAACCCTCAACTGTTTCTACTTTTTTTTTTTTNTTTTTTTTTTTTTTTTCATAATAGAAGTCCTACAGAAAAAGCTTCCCTGGTAGGTTTGGCTCCAGAAGACTGTTTCTGATTTCTGGTAAACCTGTGTGAAAGATGAACACCAAAATGTTGTAGTGTGGTTTTATATTTTGTAATACTTTGTAATAGTTTTTTGTATTCCTTTAGTTTTCCTAAGTAGTCTACCCCAAACTGTACCCCTTCCCTATACCTATGTTAACATTCTCCTGGGTTGAGATCATCCCCAAGCCCCCCGCCCTGGCCCTCTGTCAATCACTCAGCATCCCATCCTCTTTATCCAGAACCTTCGGCCAGATCCGTCATGTGATTAGCCGGAGGCCAAGAGTCAGCCCCCCAAGAAGTATCCTATACGTTGCCCAAAATGTCCATTCCTTAAGATCCCATCCCTTTAGCATCCTTATTGGTCAACAAATGTTATCTACTTTTTGTTTCCACCTCCCTTTAAATGTGTCCTTGGCAGAGCTCCCGGGGCTCTGAGCAGGAGGCCCCCTGAGGTTACAGGAGTCCCTCGGGAGCTCTGGATAAACCTTGGAATTGCCCCTGCTGAGAGTCGGCCTTTTTCTCTACCACTGTCTCCAGTGTCTCTCCTGCTGCAAAGGCACTGGCCCAGTTGCCATCAGTACCCTCGGGGCACAGAGAGTGTCCCCCTTCTGAGTGTCCTCAGAGTGTCCCCCCGCTGTTGGACGCATCGGGGGAGCCCTCCCCGTTGTGTGCCAACCCGGGGCTGGCCGGGGTCCCTGTGAGGCTTGCAGGGAGACCAAAAGACACCAAAATGATCAGATTTCCTGTTCTACACAGCAGTAAGCTCCAGCTACCCAGAGAATTTTAAGGAGGATTAAGGAGATGCCCATTTAGCTAAGCAAACCTGTCTTATTTCAGCTGTTGGCATGTTTCATTGTGGAGAGCTTTTTTACCTTTGAGCCAGCAGAACACCTTTGTTTGGTGGGGTTATAATTAAACATCCCACCCATGTTTCACTTAGACACTGGAGAGGTCATAATCCAGGAATTACTGGAATTTATTAATAGTAATTATAGATATTATTATATATTGATAATATATATATTATATAGTATTAATATATAATAGCATATATAACTAGTATATATATATGTAATATAATATTTATTCTATATTATTATGTATTAATACTATTATATAAATACATAATTACTGGAATTAATTAAATTTATGTATTAATAAGTTTATTAATACATAAGTTTTTTCTAGTAATTCTGTCATTTATTTCTATAAATTTCATACAAGCTCACTGAAATAGTGGTGATACAGCAAGTGTTTCAAAGATTTGTATCAGCTCTTGAATGAATAATTGTTTGTTTTGTCCTTCCTTTTTCAGTATAATGGAATTTTGATTTGTACATTAATTTAGTTTTTTTCTTTTGATCTATTACAGATGAGGGATTCATACCTCATTCTGGATGAATATGTAAGTCTTTTTTTGATACATGGTATTTGTATGCTAATATATGTATGTATGCAACAGTGATAACTAGTTAATTTACTCTGCATTCTATAAAGCAATTTTACCATGTAGTACAAGGAACAGATGTGATTTATGCCCATCAGACATGTTGTGAACTGTAATATAGTATGACCTAAGGAGGTATTGCCATCAGCCTGCATGCATGACCCTCTGCATCACAAATCTTAAGGGGTAGATGTCTAGTTTGCAGGGCATCTTTGCTTTTTTTTAAAATATAAAAATGCAGAACTTGCCCTGAAAGTTAAGTTTCAGAGTGCCTACTTAGTTTACATGTAGCTGAAGTGACAACATTTAATCTTCAAGAATTAGGATATTGCTTTGTTCCTGCTAAGATATGTCACATGTCTAACCATGAGTTTCTGAGCCTTCTAAGGACTAGAGTGAACCTCACATGCACTTACATAGGCTTTGGTGGAACTTCATAGTGCAACTTGCTTAAATCTGTAGAAAAATTAAGCTTTTGCAAATTGACTTTCTAGCATGTCATCATCTTATCTATCTTACTTTCCAGATGCGTTTTCTAAACTGTACAAAGGGACGGAAAGAACCTTCCAAGTCTATCCTGGATGTTGGTGTGGAAGCAGCTATAAAATTCAGTGGATTTGATGAGAAGATGTTCCTAAAAAGAGGAGGAAAGTATGTGTGGAGTAAAGCCGATATGAAACTGGACTGGTGACTCAATACACTGAGTTAGGGCAGTGCATTCTGTAAAAATAGGTGTATCTCTATAGGTGAGTGTATACCTGTATCTAATGCTTTTAACTACACTTGGTATTTTACACAGACTGATGTTCAGTATAACTCTACATGTGAATATGTTACATGCTTTTAAAGTGCAGATTATGTTGTCTATTATTTTCTTGAGCATGACCAAATACTTTCAGAGCTTTCACATGAACAGATCTCTGAAATAATCTTTCTAGTCCATTGCACCAAGGACTAAAAGGCAAACTGTTTTTATAAAATATTACATGAGTGTGCATGCCAGATAACAAGCAAAAAACCACCCCAAACTCTAATTCATTCTAAATAGCTGTAATGATGGAGAAGTCAAAATTCTTATCAGGGAACACTTTTTGCCAGTTTCTCAGGGAAAGATGGATTGCACTTCCCGGGTAGATCACTGGAGGGCCAGCTAGCAGGCCTCTGGAAGCACCTTCTGCTTTTTTCAGGGGTAATAGAGGGTCAGAATCCAGGAATCATTAAGTAATAACGTATTTAAAAGGAAATCAAGGTGAAAAAATTGGCAGTTTTTATTCTTAAAGACTTAATTGTAACAGCATCTTCTCCCTCTCCTCTGCATACACACATGATATTTGCAAAAATGTTGGGGGATGTAATCTTCTGTGAAAACATATTTTTAGTCATGAAAAAATATTGTATTTGTTCATCCTAGAACCTAGAGGTACATTTTACCCAATGATAAACAACATCATATTTCACATTGGCAATGTCCTTAGTTATAACAAATATTTACAGTGAAACACTATTTTCATTTTATTAGTATCTCCATTTTCCTTTTATCTGCAAGTATTGATTTATTATTTTAAAATATTTTCAAACTGTGGGCATACATTTCTGATGAAGATTCCTTCTCAAACTAATTAATACCATGTAGAACAACCTAACATATCTTCTGTTGCATACTAACTTTTTATTTTGCTGTCATGGAACTACAAACAACAAAGTTCATATATCAAGCAACCTTCTTTTAAAGGTTACTTGTCTCAGTAACTAATTAATAAGCTTGCTGGTTATAAACCTGCAGACTTTAAATGAAACCAATTTGGTTTTGTGAGAGCTACCTTTGATTTTAAGAGCAGGTAGCATCAATATAAAATACAAAAAATGAAAAAAAATCCCCAAACCTGAAAAATAATCTAATATACTGCCCTCATTCTTGGTTTTCTGGCAATTGTTATGGCTTTATAATTGCAGGTTTTCAAATTTAACTAGTCCCATCCTCCCTCTGTCTGAAGGGCACAGGGATAGGCACTGCAGAGAGCAGAAGTGAAATGGCACTACTCATTCATCCTGTCCACTGAACTCAATGTCTGGACTGTCTCACACATTTAAATATTTACAGCAGTTGGGAGCCAGCATGCATTAAATGCACCACGTAGAGAAAATGACACCTTCTTCCATTTTTTTGGAAATGCTAGTTGATTTTTTTTTAAGAAGTTTTTGAAAGAAACATTTTGCATTCACCTAATGCAAAGTTGAAGGGGGAAAATGCTTAAGTAGGAGCTGTTACTTCTGTGTAAAGGAAAGTGCTCCTCTGAATACTGTGTGAAAATGTTTCCATTTATAATTCCTTCAGTTTCTATTTTTACTATCTTAACTGTAAATATACACAGTGGTGCTCTTTTGTCCCTTTGTATTTTGCATTTTGCAATCACAACACTTCCTAGACACTGACATTTCAGTATTTTTTTTTTTTTTTTTTACTAACACTAAGTGACATTTAAAATGTGGCCCACACACAGTAACCCCACAGTCTTTTGGCAGCTATTTCACTGACCTTGGCTGGAGTTCTCCCTGGCTCTATGGGCAGTGCAAATTTGTGTAATTGGTGTTTGACTTCCCCTGCTCAAATATTACATCTAGTCTCTTCCTCAGTACCTACACCACACTGATAGAAAAGAAGCATTTCCTTTGCTGCTGTCTCAGTTTCCCCAGCATGGGGAAAGATTTAGTGCATCAATGTACCAAAAGGTCTACAACCCTGCAGCTTCTGCAGAAAATGCCAGCTGTAGCACAGCACACAGATAGGAGGTACACAAACTCCTGCTCAGATCCAGAAATCCTGCCATTCTTTGCTTTGCATTTCACCCTGTAAATGGCTATTCTTTTGCTTCCTCTGTGCCTACAGAGGAAACTGCAGGAGAAACAAGAAGGAGCTGAAAATGTCAAAATCCAGTCAATAATGCACAGACATTTAAGTTGGCGTTTGTTAGAAGGTTTTGTGTTCTTACCTTCTTAAAATGTTAGGGATTTCACATCACCTCTTGTTATCACCATACATAATTAGTAAAAGGGTTCTGCTCTTCTGTGTGGTACTCCTTTTCAAAGGAAATATGAGTTGTGTACATTGGAAATGAAGAATCTCACATTACAGTTTGAGAGTCATTTAAGTTAATGAACAGCTATTGGCATTCTTATATGCAAAATTTATTGTTGTGTAAAACAACAAAAATTTGGCTACAGTTGATGAATCTAGTTTATTTAAAAAAAAATTATAAACACAGTTCATATTGGACTAAAAGTCTACTTTAGGCTTTCATTATATGGTAGGGGCTACCTTCCAGTATGGGACTAGAAAAATAAAATGGAATTCAACAGGGTTACTCCCAGGCTTAGTGATTACTGCTATGTTGTGATCCTGAAAAGTCAGGATTAAATTTAAGTTTTATAAGCACAGATATGCTTAATTGTATCTTTGATGTACAATATCACAATATTGCAGTTAAGCACTTACTAAAAATACTGAATTGGGAAGGAACTGACATTGCATTCCACTAACATTATACAATTGTTTCTATTTGTAAAAAAAATGTAGAGAATAAGTGTTTGGGAGGATGACTTCTGATAAAATTGTGACTATACCTTGGGTAACGAGTAAAATTGTCACTTAAGATGCACTTTAGGATGCCCCCTTTTTCAATGTGAAGGATGCTGATACATTTGAATGTTACAAATTATCAATTTTGGACTAATAGTGTCAAATAATTAGTGCTAAGTATTTAATGAGTGTGTTGCACCTTTCAATAAATGTTTATATTTTCCTAAGTTTGTCTGCAATTTTTTTTTTTTCTGTAATACAAGCCATACTAGCAGAACGTGTGGCTGCATTCACAAGAGATCTGTAATTCTGGATGCATTTAGTCTGTATTTAGCAGGGGGGCTGCTTGCACGGTGCCAAGGGCAGCATCCAGGCCGAAATGGAGAACAATGGTGGTGATTCTCCTCCTGATGAAAGGCACTTGTTACAAGCCTGAGTGGACTGCTCTGTGCTGGGAGAAGACAGCTCAAATACCTTGTGCTGTTCAGATGACAGCCGACACGAAAGGCACAGCTATCCATAAAGATCCGAGGACAAAAATAAGATTATCTTCTGTTATGGTAAATAAGAGAGAAAAGCCAGTCTATTTAGAAGACTGAAGACAAGCAGCTTCTCCAGCTCATCTTCCATCTTCGGGCTCGGTGCAAACTCTTGTACTAGACAACCTCAAATCGAGCTTGTCACAGTATTTGGCGGCGTGTGAGAGGATGCTTAGCTTCCTACCCCCCTTTGCTATCCCCGCGCACACTGCGGTGGTGTGAGGGCGCCCGGCAGCAGTGCCGCAGTGAGATAGTGAGATGCCGTGTGCCCCGAGCCCGGGGCTGCTGGGCAGTGTGTGTCACACCGGGGTGGCTGCTGGGCTGTGTGTGCCACACTGGGGTGGCTGCTGTGCAGTGTGTGTCACACCGGGGTGGCTGCTGGGCTGTGTGTGTCACACCGGGGTGGCTGCTGTGCAGTGTTTGCCACACCGGGGTGGCTGCTGGGCTGTGTGTGCCACACCGGGGTGGCTGCTGGGCTGTGTGTGTCACACCGGGGTGGCTGCTGTGCAGTGTTTGCCACACTGGGGTGGCTGCTGGGCTGTGTGTGCCACACCGGGGTGGCTGCTGGGCTGTGTGTGTCACACCGGGGTGGCTGCTGTGCAGTGTTTGCCACACCNGTGTGTGCCACACTGGGGTGGCTGCTGGGCTGTGTGTGCCACACTGGGGTGGCTGCTGGGCTGTGTGTGTCACACCGGAGTGGCTGCTGGGCTGTGCCCGATGAATCCGCCAGACAGCTCCCGTCCGCCGCCCCGCTCCGTGCGGCTCCGGCCGTGCCTCCCGCCTCCCGCAGGAGCACCGGCCCTTGCTCCGCACGGACACCGACAACAGGGAAGCTGGGACAGCTCCGGCAGAGCAGCCGTGCCCGTCATGGTTCCCGTGCTTTCCCCCGCTTCCTTCCCTGCCAGGCAGGACAAAACCCCCGCCGCCTCGGCACAACCAGCCCCGTTGTTCTCTCTGCCGCTGACGGACCTGCTGGGCCCGGCCCATCACGCTCAGCCAACCCGAGGTGCTACTGCTCCAAGCAGATGAAAAGCCTCACGGTACAACCGGCGGCTCGGCTCGGCTCGGCTCGGCGCGCCGGGCCGGCGGCGCTGCCAAGCGGGAAATCCCGGGATC
>VZRH01000334.1:239014-331735 GCA_013397555.1 Urocynchramus pylzowi | reverse complement strand
CCGCGTGTGCTCTGTCCTGGGGCTTCCATAAACGAGCGAAAACGTCTCGAAGGAGCCCAGCGCCCTGGAGTGCAGCAGCCGTTCTTCGGGGAGGGGGGAGTAATGAGCGTAGGGGTCTGTGGAGTGCCACCCCCAGCCCGTGCTCTCAGTGCAAGCGGAGTGTGCAGCCTGGGGAGAAACCGGATCGTTTGGGTTGAAGGGGTGGAAGAAGTAGGACTAAGGCTCGGGTTTTCCTTCCCCGAGCTGAAGTGATGTTAGCGTTGACTTTTTTTGAGCTGTTGGAAGAACCCATAGGTACGGTAATGAGGTTGTCCTCCCACCCGCTGCATCAAGGGTATCTCGTTCCTAAACAGATCAGGCCCTGCATCATGTGTTTATTGCTTCTGTAGTACTGGAACAGGGAGTGTCAGCAGGGCAGGCTGATGGAAGAAGATACCAGCTCTTTGAATTTTTGCTGTGTTCCTGGAAGTACTGTCACTTCTGCCCTGGAACATAATATTCCTGTTCTACAACAACATAAATGATGATTTATAAATAGATCCATTTGTTTATATTGTTCCCCGTGTAGCCAAACAACTGTTTACATTGGGAAATGGATTGCTTCATTTCACATTAGCTTATCAGTGCTGGCCCAGGAGTGGCTAAGCTGAAGTTACATGTTCTTGGGCAGAGTGCTACTGGAGAGATTACATCAGTAGTTTAAACTTCTAGTAGCTGGCCTGTCTGCTTGTGTGTGCTTCTCTCACGGGCATCAGAGGCTAGTGAAAAGGCTAGTGTGATTGGGGGGGGTAAAAGAGTGCGTGGGCTTGTAGTACAGTGAGGGGGAGATTTGTGCCTTTTAGTGAAAATGCTTAGTTTATATTTTAATGGGACTTTACAGCGTGGGAAAACTGAGATCATTTTTTCCTGGCAGTGAGGTATCTAGGTGTCCTGACATTAAGTTTGTTAAATACCTAAGAGAAGCAAGATCAAGCAAGAAGAGTAGTGGTAGGAGGGAGAAATAGCTCCTTTTGTTTAGGAGTGTCTTGAAAAAGACAGGATTTTCCCCACAGCTATCCTTGCCCCCTGGGATGAAGTTTAATTTTTTTTTACTCTCCTCCCTTTCCCTGGCCATCATGTCTCATTATCATTTTCCTCCTGTGCAATCTGTGTATTATGAGGGGGAAAACAATTTGTGATTGAAATACTACTACAATGATAGGTGTTTCAGTTTGATATAACTATTTTGAATAAGCCATCCTTTATGTAAAACAGAGGGTTGATTTCCCCTCATGTCTAAATCACCATCATTCATATCGTAGGAGCTGCTAGATCAAATAATGTGTTTGTTGTCTGCAGTTATTATAGATTTTTTCCCTTGAAGCACAGTTTTAAAAGTTACACTTGTACACTATTAGAAGTGACACTTACAGACTGGTTTTTTTTTTGCTAGATTGAGTATTTTAAGGCAATAATTTGTAGGGGAGAAAAGACTACATAGTTGCTCAAGTTCTTTGGTTTTAAGTGTGGGTTGTTTTTTTTTTTCCCTCCAATACTATTTTCCAAGTATTTGTCAGATTTCATGTGAGGTTTTTAATAACTTCTGACAACTTTTCTTTCAGTTAAGCCAATGGACAAAGCTGCTGTCTTTAAACATGAGTTTTGGCTGCAGTGTCATACAGTGGGTATGAATGGCTTCAGTGTATTTGCTGTATTTACAAGAATGCTCTCATAGGCTGGCAGAAAACTCGTATTTGCCCTCCCAGTGCTGATTCAGGGAAAAATAATGGCTCTGATCATCCTGCAGCCTGGTCAGTGAGCACAGACCTTGTCTCTCTTAGAGACCTGATACAGCATAGGAACTGGAACCTGTTATACTTAGCACCCTATTTCCTGTGGATGAGTATCAATAGTTATGCAATTGAGTTGGTAGTCTGTGGATTGATTAGAAGACTTGCTTTTCATTGTGTTCCTATTTAAATCTTGAGTTACAAAAAGGAAATGGAAAACAATTACAAACTAACCCACCGCTCGTTTTGAGTGGCGTAGTGATTCTGCTGTGTCTAACTTAGGCTGTGGTCAGCTGTTCTTTTTATAAGGCAAGATCCTCTTCTGTATTGCTTTGCAGAAACAAGCTCATAAAATTCCTTTTGAAGGAGATCAGACAAAAGGATCATAATGATAATGTCTGTTTTTAACTTCTGATGGCTGGGAGGAAGATGCTGTTGAAAATACACTTGCTCTTCTGGCTGCTTCCTGATAGGAATGGTTTTTGTATTTCCTAATCAACTGGGATCAGACATGCTTACAGTTTTTCTGCATATGCAGTCAGCAAATTCTGGAGCCAGCAGAGATAGTATAAAATGGATTTTCAAATAGTTTGGTTGCTTGCTGATGGTGCCACTTATAGTGGTAATACTATTAAGTGTCTTTTCTAAAAGGCTGAAGGAAAAGAGGAACAGAGAAAGTGAATCAGTATGTCTGATAACTTTTTATTTACTGTGAAGACAGAATATCTTGTCAAATTGTTCTAGTCTTGGCATGACTGTTATTTCCTTATTACAGCAACATTTTCACCTTTTCGTTCATGGAATGTCGAGTGAGCGGTAGCTTGTTGCATTGAAACACCCTGCTGTTATCCTCCAAGTATCACTATGACAGTTTAATCCAACTTCATCCAGTTTCTATTGGATGGAAATATCCAACTTGTGATTGAAAAAATGCACTAAAGTTTATTAAATACAACCTTTTTCTTCTTCATGATGTCCAATGGATCGCTTGAAATACTTCAGAATGTGGACAGGTCTTGCAGGTTGTCTGGAAAATAAAGTTCTAACTTACCAGGTTCAGGTGTAATTTTTTTCATTACATACAAATGTTCAGCTTTATTTGTACTGATCACTGCTTTGCTTGTGAACAGCTGGATTCCATAGTTTTGGAGTCTTTATTCTTGAATTTCACTTGGAAATTTCACTGTTCTGTTTCTGGAGTGTTTGGGTTATTTCCTGTAATAAAATTCCAGTATGAACTACAAGCTATGAAAGCTATCACTATGGTTCTTGGAGACAGTTTCAGCTGACCAGCCTTTGTCTCAACTCTGCTCTCTACTAAATAGATCATATATAGCATAGGAATTGTATACTGTTCTACATGCCCAGTTCTTGCAGAGGACTCTTATATTTAGCCAGGAATATGAAATACAAGGAATATGAAAGTGAATTAGGAAAATATATTGAGACAGAAATCCATTATTAGCCCTTGATAATCAGGTATATGATTAGTTTCTTCCTGTGCTTATTTTTGCTGTTATTGTTTAGCAGTTGATTTGCTCCATGTTTGATCCCTGATGAGGATCTGTGTGGGGGTTTTATAATCTTACAGATAATAATTTCCTTCTGTATATACTTTTTAATGTATACAAATATAAAACATATGCTATATAGAATATTTTATGCAATGTATGTATATAAATATATCTCTCTTATTTTTCATTTCTCTGATGAAATGAAAAGGTCTGACAGAAGCATCAGAAGTGGTTGCCTTCTGTCCTCCTACACAATGTTTTCAGTCAGGGCTGCCTCCCTGCAGTGACCACACAGGATGGCTGTGGTGATATGGGTGAGTAGAGTCTGTTCCTTGCTGAAATGCCCCCTCCCTGGGGTGACAGGAGGGGTCTTGCTGCATTCTGTAAAGCAGCTGTATTTTTCTGGGCCTGATGCTTCAGACAGTGTTTGTCCTCTTAGGAGGAAAGTGAATGTTTTTTAAGTCTGGGTTTCCTTCTATTCCTACAGTTTTCCCTTCATCTCTGTATTCCCATATTAAGAAATACATCCATCCCGACAGAATGGGAGCAATGCTCTGCGACTTGTGTGGTCAGGCTCATGTCTCCAGAGCAGTCTTGTAACAGAAACTTCAAGACCAAGCTATGTGCAGTCAGTATATATATATACACATATATATATATATATATATATATATATATAAATATATATATATATATATATACACACACACATAAATATATATATATATATATTTAGCCTGGTTTTCTGAGAAAATAGCGATTGCGTGCAACTCTGTGAATGTCTAACTTTTATTGTTCCTCTTAATTTCTAAACCTTTTGAGCAGTTCCAGTTGTATTTGTGAGAGAGTGGTAGCTTATGTCCTATAAACCTACACCTTTTCTGGCAGTAGGTAGCCTTGGCAGATGGAAAGATGCCTGCTGAAGGACAGATTGAAGTCTGAACTCTTCCTAAAACTTTGACATACATTCCTAGGAAACTGGGTTTTACTGCCCCAGTTGCTTACAAATCAACTTACAGTGCATTCCTATTTTTTGACACTGTTTCCAATTATTCTTTTCTTTAATTTCTGAATATTTTTGCAACAGTTTTGAACATGAAGAAGAGCAAGTGTTTAGTCTTTAGCCCCAAGTAGCTTTATGATATGGCAAAAAGTGCATGATGAAAAAGGAAAAATTAATTGGCTTTTTAAAATATTTTCGTTTATTATTGTTCTTAATACATGCCCTGCTTGTATGAATTCCTGTTTGTTAAAATAATTTAGCTCTTTTCTTATGTTAATTTTACTTTGTAATAGCAACTCTTTAGACACCCAGATACTTTCTTTGTAGTTGTATCATATAAAGATTGTTCCCCAAATGGAACAAGACTTAATAGGATGCAAACAGAAACAGTTCAGTCTTATTTCTGTACTTCTCCTCAGTGTTTATTTTCTGTAAACAGACTCTGTGTGAACCTTTCAGTTAGCTGATCACTTTTGCACACTGCTATCTGTTGAATACATCTTGTGGTCTTTGTTTGTCTTGTCATGCTGACTTGATTAATGTTGTACCATCATCTTCCTTCATGAATAATGTATTTCCTGTCATGCAGTTGGAGCCTAGAGAAGACACCTACACCTGCTTTCTTAGATTAATTATGCATTACTTTTACCTTTGATGTGTACTGTCTATTCTTACTTTCGCAGAAAAAGTGCTGACCAAAATATACATGTTGAGGGTGTGTAAGGTATGTTAGATTTGTGGAAAGGCAGACCATATTTAAATAAAACCAACCAAACCAAGCTCCAACTTTTATTAGAGCTTCCCATTTTTTCTCTTTGTACTTCTGATATTTATTGACAACTTGTATTTTGAAAGGTTTGCTGGTGATTTCTCTCTACTTCAAATCACCAGGTTTTGCTGGTGTCAGTTACTGTTTCTTAGTTGTGTGCGTGTCTAGCTTTCTATCAAAGATGGGACAGTATTCATTAGGTCTCACAGCTTTCCAGTGATAGTGAGAAGTAGGATAACCTCAGTTACAGCTGTAGGATGCATGTGCCAGCTCAAATGGGCTGTTAATGATTATTCCATCTTGTTGTTTGGTCTCATTGATCCTCAGGACCACACTTGGAGCCTGCTGGGCTCTGGCTTGCTCCAAACACTGAGCTGACATAAGCTTTGTGCCTCAGGTAAAACAGAGCAGTCCTCTCTTCCTGTTAGTTACTGAGAAGTGAAACTGATACAGGTTAAGCACAACATGGTGGTGAACCTTGTAGTTGCTGTAGAAGCTGAAGCCAGACCCTTCCTAAGGGTGTGGTATGTATTATCTGTAGTTCTGATGGTAAGCACTTAAAAAAAAAAAAGCTTCAAAGTCTATGGATGCTCATCCATTCATACTCGCCTGCAGGATGCAAGTTTATTCCAGGCTGCAAGCTTGTTTGTTTCTCTTTGCCATGTGATGTGGCAGTCCCTGGCTTTGGGGAAGGTTGTGCTGGAAGAATTAGTGCTGTGTGAAGCTTGCTCAAAGCAGTGCTGCTGACCCTGGCACCACTCCATGCTGTTGGTGCCTCTGCTCTGTGTGATTGGTTGTGCCCTGTACTTTGGATCCTTGTGGTTCTGAGGGAGCCATTCTCTGCAGTGTGAGTTTGTCCTTCTCTCCACTGTAGTTTTTCACCTCTGCTGCTTGTTGAAGCAAACAACTTGGCTCCATCAAACTGCTGCTGTCTCTGGGCATCAGCTGTGGTGGTGTTCAGAATATGTAACGTCAAGTCACCTATCTCCTTTCTTGCATGATGTGATGTCCCACTGGGGCGGCAGCATTGGCCATTTACTTGTATGGATTTATGTCTGAAAAATCCATTCTTAAAGGTTTTACCACTGGCTTTTATTTAGGGTGAAATATCATAATTCTTAGTGGTTTAACTGTCTTAACCCCTTTGCATCTGTAGAGTCACTAGGAGTGTGATAAGCCACTTCTCTGTCTTCTGTTCTCTTTTGTTCTAGCTTGTCATTGTCTTAAAAATAAAATCTCACTTCAGTGGGAGCAACAGGGTAGTTCTAATTTCAGTTCATGTTACCTTGATTTTTGACTAATATGTGTGACGAATTCATAGACAACACATAAATCCAAAGAGTATGATATCTTTTTGGCAAACTGTCAGTGCTAAATATTTGCATCAGTCACTTCACATTTCCACTAGCTCCTTAGAAAGATGAACTTCACAGATTTGAATGAAATATAATGTTTGACTGTGTTCCCTGCTTTTCAATTTAGACTACTGTTGTGAAGCTTTCTTATAGTTACAGATAAGTGTGTTTTCAGAGGCTGTTCTTTTTTGGAAAGTTTACTGTTTTGCTGTCTTCTCTGAAAAGTCTGCATGGGGCTTTTTGGGGGTTTCTTTGGTTTGATTTTGTTTCCTGTCCTCCATGATTCTACTGTATTGGTCTGAAGACCAATACAGGCATGTCCTTGTAACTTTTATTAAATAGGAGTAGTTGCTTTTGGATGGGATGATTCACCACAGCTGCCAATATAAGGTAGAGTCAAACCATCATGCCCCTTCATTGTGCTAATAATAGTGATGTACCATTTTGCTGGCTGGCAACACTGCTGTTAGTGGCAGCTTCAGAAGGGATTGCTGCAAGGGCAGTGAGGATCTCTGCTTTTTCCCTTTCGCCTTAGGATCTTTTCTCGTGCAGTTTCATTTCTCACTCCATGACGCTGAGCCCATCCTTTTCATTGAAATGACAGTGTGTTTTCACTGTGCTGTCAACCAATTCTCATCTTGAACTGTGGAAGGGCAAAAATGGTGCTATTTTTGGAGGGGGAAAAAAAAAAACCACAAAAAAACCTGCAAAACAAAACAGGTTTTGTGCTGTGCTGGACAGGATGTTACTAAAACTATAACCTAGAGAGTTCTAGGGTAAAACAATATATGCACATAAGGATGTCCTATGAAAATCACCTCAGCTGATGTGAAAATCCATTTGTTTTCTCAATACCATGGGAGTTTCTATGTGATTGCCTTAATGTGGGACTTATTCAGCCCTGGTTATAAAACTCCAGTATCTGGAGCTTTACAGGAAAGAGAGGAAATCATTCTCTTAAAAAAAATTCTTTACAGTCAAAGAAACTTAAAACAAGCAGGCTTAAATGAAAGAGTGTGTGTCTAAGCTCTTGGAAATTGCTGAAAGGCTGCAGAAGGTTAGTATCTGTCCATCAGCAAATATATCTTCCTAGAAATGTGTAGGAAATGCACTTTGTGGGAGCTGTAGACCTGAGTTTAGGTATTTCACATTAGCTGAAGTCTCTGTGTTTGCTGTCCAGCTGTTTCGGTGTGTGAGTGGGAGAAAATCGGAGGTTACTCAATGAGATTGTTCCCAGGCCTTTGTCAGGCTTTGATTTTTTTTTTTTTTTTTTCATTCAGTGAAAATATGTAGAACTCCACTACCTGAAAACAGTAAATTCTGTAACAAGAAAATAAAGAATAATTTTAAAGACTCATGTTCCTATTTTATACGGACACTTAATTTTTGAATATGTGCATCAGATAAAGCGCATCGTGTTTTAATACATTTATTCAGTGCTTGAAAGGGCTTTGTAACAGAACCTTCTGTGATTTGTATCATTATGTTCTTAGGGAGTCTATGTGCCAAATTGACTTTCTCTTTAATTGAGGTGGCTCCTGACATTTGAAACTATTATGTACCTACAGTGATGGAAGTCTGCAGGGATCAGAAAAGATTATCTCATTTAGCAGAGAGATTTTTTCCTGAATATACTGTTTTCATATTTCTTTAAAACAAGTTACTTTTCATAATAATACAAAAAGCCTTCACCAGTTTCTTTTCCTGCATATTCTTCTTCCTGCTCAGCAGCCATTCAGTACATGGACATAAGGAAATGAGGATATTTTGAGATAGGGATGCTTTGCATAAATTATTTCCAAAAATATTTGGTGGATTTGAATGTCGACATTTTCTTTGTGTGTTAAAAGTTAAGGAGTATAATGAAACTGTCAAAGAAAAAAAGATATGAATTCCTCTGAAAACAATAATGTAAATACGGTGGTTTTCCTCTCAATGCAGTATACTTTTGTAGGTATCATCTATTCCAGGAAAGTACCACATATGCAAAGTATGCAGATGCAAAGAGTGACTTTGGGGCAGTCTGTCCCAAAATGACCAAATGTTGGGCATCTGATGGTACAGCTCAAACTGTATGAACTCTTAATACGTGAAGGCTCAATGTGCCCATCAGTGAATGAGCAGTGCTGTATAATGGGAAAGATGTGAGTTATTCCAGAATCCTCTCAGAGGGTTGTCTGGTTTTAGCCATGAAGGCAGCCAGGTTGAGAGGGCCTTTGGCTACTGTGGTGTTATAAATTGCAGCACTGCATGCCTTGTCATAAATGAGCATACAGGGAAGGGGCTGTGTGCTCTGTATGTGGAGCTGTATTTTCCTTCATGATAATTCCTATTTGGATCTTTTCCCTCTTTTCACACACTGTCCCTGTGTTCTCCTGTGTGTTAGGAGAGGGGTGTTGGTTAGTTGACTTAGTTTTGAGACTCCATGGGAAACGAGGCAGAAAACTGAAGATAATTTGCATATGTAATTCCTTTTTCCATCCAAGAGCCGTAGTCCTCTCTTAATTGACAAGAGTGCCTTTGGGAAATGTCTGATATGGCACGAGATGTAGAAGAGTACTGACAGTCAGCTTGAGACAGCTCTCATCCAATAGGCATAGGGAGACTATCCCCAAAAGTTACAGGGTTACAGGGAGTATATGCTTTGGGATAATGCCATTATGTCAATTTCTTCTTGCCTCCTGTTTTGCCTTTATTTTGGCTGTGCAGCTCACTGCCAGTCGCAGTGGTGGAGCCATTGCCAAGTCAGTCCATCTGGCTTAGCCTGTGCGAAGTGCAGTTGTACCTCAGTTCACATCTGTGCCTCTTCCTGTGTTGTGGGGCCACTTTGTAGCCTGAAAGGAGTTGCCCGGTGTGCTTCTCTTCACCCAGCACATCTCCTGTGTGATCAAGTTTCAAGAGGGAGAGAATGTGAATCTACGGTCTTCAAAACAAAAAAGAATATTTACTTTTTTGTTGTTCCAGTCAAATACCTTGTGTGTTTCAATGTATCTGAGATTATGGGCAACTTCTTTGGTCCGTTTGTGATTGACTGACAAAATGAGGTCAGGTTAAGTCTGTGTTGATTTTTAGGTCAGACTGAACCTTCGACCCTTTTTTAGTTTAATTTCTTTCTAGTACTTGTAAGTGAGCAATAACTTTAAAAATATTTACTAATGAGGGAATTAAAAATGGGTTTATGTTCTCATACAATTATGAGAAAGTTGCGAAATTTAAGCTGTTTTTACACCTCACTCAGATCCCAATTATGATGAAATTATTTTAATATTTTTCCTAGGAAATTAGACTAGCCGTGTGGAAAAAGCAATTTTTTTTCCAAAAAATTATATTATTTTTGGAAATGGTGTGATATGCCTACGTCTACCTCTTTATAGGAAAACACACAGTATTTAGTCAACATTACTGCATTTGGGGATCTTCTGAAAGGCTTAGAAAAGCGTATCTGGTAAAATGAATATGTAATTGTGATTTCATTATTTTAACCATAGGTTTTGATTGTTTGTTCTTCATTGGAGGGAAAAATAAATACAGGGAAGACATTTTCCATTCCAGCTTTTTAATAAACAGGCGTGTATGTGGTAGGGAATTGTCTTCTCACAAAGACTCAATTTTGTGTGCTTTTCCATTATATGTATTATAATAAACCTGATAGTTAAATCCAACCAGCTCTTCTTAAAAATCTGAAATGACAAAGCTTCTTTAGAAGTGCATCCAAGAGTTAGTAGAGTAGTAATAGCTGTCAAGTTCAAAGCAAAGCTAGCAATTAAATCTTCTGGCCTATCATGCTAGAAATGTCTTAAATTTCCCTGTTTTCAGCACACAGTATCTATCTCCTGTATTAGTATGAATGGATCTATTAAAATGTCTTTTATCACTGTGCTTTGAGCTTTTCTGTCTTCATGAAATCATGTAGCTGCTTTCTCTAAAAAGCCTTTAAAGAGCTTCCCACATGTGATCTGATGAAAAGCACCTCACTGCTGGGAACCAGCCAGTCAAATAGCTGTTCAGCTGTGGTAACCTGAATATCTCTTGCCAAGAGAAAACGGTGTGGGATATGTAAACCAGAGGGAAGGAGGGGAGGGACTGTGTCAGGTGGGTAGCTTCCTACTCTGCTTCAGGGAATCCATGGGAATTTCATCTCCTGGCTTGAGCAACAGCATACTTGAGCTGGCACTGTGCAGCAAGAAGCCTTACCCAGAGCTCTTAAGGGCTTCTCTCTTCTCTAAGATGTACACTTAAATTTTGCTTAAGCTTCCAGGATAAAGCTCTGTATCTCCTTGGCACAGGGTTTCGATTTGTTTGTGGCGTGTTCTTGCACAGCAGAATTTCCCTTTGAAAAGTGTGTTGTGTCCCTGGCTGCTGCATGAGCTGGTGCTGCTGGGAGATCTCATCTTTCACTCCCTTCCCCCTGTGACTAGGGCTGACAGTGTAGGACTCTATGAAATGCTGTCTTCTGACAAAGCTAAGGAGGCTGCTGAGGATATGTTTTGCATAATCACGAGTTGTCACCACTGTAACTAAAGTGAGAATCCAAAGCTGAAATTCCTTCTTGTGCATATAACCTGTCAAACCTCATCCTCTTTCCTGTATGCCCTTTAGTGTTTGTTCTTGGACCCTGTGGCTGCCAGGCTGTGAGCTGCATCATAAGCTCTGACAGGATGAAGTGGAGAGAGATGAGTTCACGGTCATTTGTGCCTCCTGGCTACTCTTGGCTGACACAAAAAAACATGACCCATGGGCTGTCACACAAATATAGAGTAGATCCCACAGCCTTTCTTTCCACATCTGCCACTGGTCCTGTGCTGAGGCTGACACAGGTTTTTTAGTTCTTCTTCTGTCAGCTTGTGGCTCTGTACAATACAGTTTTCTTGTTGGGAAACCATTGCAGCATATCAGCAAAAGCCTGCCAGGTGAATGGAGCAGCAGCCAGCTGTAAAATATAGATAAGTTGATAGGTATTTGTTGGAAATAAACTGTAAATCACAATGTTCAGGACTAGGCTGAGGCAAGACACTATTTAATATTTTAATTTCTAAGACAGGCTTAAGAAAAAAAAGGCATTCAATTATGCTGTTTACCAGATTGTAATAATAAGTAAGTAGCCACAAAGAATTATTTATTTCTTTTTGATGAGTAAAACGAAAGGTATGTATACAGGATGTAGCTGTTCAGGTTTCTTGGTGAAAAGTTTTCCAGACATGAAGCATGAGGGGCTGCATCCTGGAGAACAGCAACTCTGCAAAAGTGTAGGGATGAAGCTGGATACAGGACTCTTAAAATATCAGTGCACTGTTATAGGAAGGAAAGATTGGACTAATTTAATCCTTGGTTGATGGGATTTATAAAATAAACATTTTTCTCCTGGCATGATAGAGGTGTTACTAATGACAATAACGCTCAAATTCTGTATCTGATCCTACTTTTTACATCTTTAAAAGGTCTTTTGAAAACCTTTAGGTGGATAGAAAGAGCCACAATAATTGCTAGTGGTGAAAAAATTCCTGGAAATGATGTAATATGGAAAGGGTGGATGGTGAGCAACTGCTTTTTTTTTCCACCTGCATTTTTATTAGTAGTTACTGGATTACTGTCCAGATAATTTTAATACAGACTTCATGTCATCCAAAGATAAATGTCTAAAAAATGTTGAGTGGATTGATTAGTCAGGTCATTTTTGTGAGATAAATTGCTTAGTTGCTGATGCAGGATAAAACATTAGTAAAAAATGATCAAGAGAAAAGGCTGAGAAGACTGAGAAGGTTATTAAAATATGGGAAAAGCATTTGGGGGGCAGTTTACCTTAATTAAATAGCAATAAAAGAGTTAAAATAGCCCAGTGGCATGTGCAGGAGATGACCATTGCTTATGTCCTTTCATAAATTCTTGAAGTTGGATTCATTTGGTTGAAGCCTGAGAAAATAAGGCAGATATTTCAGGATAAAAGGATACCATTTTATAAACCAGGATACCATTTATACCATTTATGTCTAAGAGATCAGAAAAAAGACTGCATTTTATGTACATTATATGCATGTTCTTTCTACAGGATTTAGACATACAGCTTCTTGTTGAATGTAGTGATCAGCCTGCAGGCTGGGGGACTGGCAGGATGCTGGCTATTTAAGAAGAGCCTCTTGGGAAAGTCAGTATGGGAGGGGGAGATAAGTGGTTTGTCCATCTGTGTAGAGCTTAACCTCATAGCTGGATAACTCCGAGGAAATGTCAGAGAGAAGGGTTGAAATTTCCAGTTTGGATAAGGGGGGAGAGAGAGAGAGACTTGGAGTAGGAGGTAAATCTGTGAGGTCCTTCTGTAGAGAGGCTAAACTGAATTTTTGTGGTTGGAAGAGATTGCCCAGGAGCAAATAGGAAGAGTGACAAAGACTGCTGATAAAGAACTATTTGTTTCCTCAGGATCCCTCCTGCCTTTGCAAGGTGGAAGTGGGAGAGAAGGCCCCAGGAAGGCAGTGCTGGTAGAGCGGTTAGCGAAGTGCTGAGCAAAGTGCTGGCAAGGACAAGGTTTTAAGAGGAAGAAAGAGATTAGGAGATGCATAAGTCAGATGAAGCTGATGCAATGACAGAGAGTGCTGGCCCAGGACAAGTTGTATGCTAAAAAGGAGAGCTGGCAGAAGAGATGAAAAACATGTGTGGTAGAGCTTTAGGAGATGAGTTTGAAAGCAGCTTAAGCACTAACCATACCCTGACTGTACAAGAGACTGAACACCTTAGCTGCCTTGACAAGAAAGTGTGTTATACTCAATTCTTTTACTTTCCTTTTAAAATTTCTTTTCTTCCTCCCATTTAGAGAGTGATAGACATCACTAGAAACACTGTCTGAAGAGCTAAATGGAAAGGTGAACAGCTATAGCTCTTCAAACTAGTAAATTGCCCTTCCTGCCATTAGAGAAACGTGAATCTCTCAAGTTTTCCAGCCCAAAGCGAGTTGTATGCCTAGGCAGTATTTGTTGTCCATGTAAAAGCTACTTATCTTGCTGTCAGGGTCCTTGGAAAATGTGTAATAATTTGTGGTGTTCAGGTTAACAATCTGATACATCCCATGGACCTTTTGACCTCGAGGTACAGGAAACAGTTTTTTTATTTTACAAGTAGATAGACCATAATGAAAATAAATTTTGATTTTCCTCCTGAAATGTCATGATAATTTAGGAAGAGGGCAATAAGAATTTTTGTCAGTTTTCCTAATTTTCAAGAAAGATTTGTTTTAAAGAAGTAGGAGGGAAAGGTTGAAGTGTGGAGGATGTGGAAGAAGTGAGGGGGGAACCTTGTTTTGGTGACACAGCTGTTGGCTGAATAACTGATCAGTAGCCTACAATTTTGGAGTACATATATCTGAGTTTTTTTCAGCATTGGTTGCCTGAGTAACAGTAATTACTGTTTGTTTTTTCTAGAAGTATGGTAGATATTTTTCCCATAACACATCTCCTTCTAAATGAAAATCAGTGGAGGATGAGAATGTTGCAGGAATTAAATATTTATTTTTGGGAGTTTTAAATGTTAAGACATACTTCAGCAATTACAAATATTTTTAAATAGCATGTTGTTTAAAACTTAAAATTAATAAGGAAAATGAGAATTTTGTATGTTTGGTTATAAACTTATTCCAAGCTGCATTTTTTTTTTAATTTTTGATAAAAAAAGACAGGTTTTATGTTTAAAATCTGCATACTCAGTTTGAGTAAATAATTTTATGAGTATTTGTTGGAAAGGAACTCAGCTGATGGTTTATTTCTCAGAAAAATACACTATTGAATAAATCTGAAAAATGGGAAATAGCTTGCAGTGAAAGTAGGACTCCTGCCAGTTGCTGTTTTCTGAATTCATAAAATCATACAATTGTTTAGTTGAAAAAGACCTCTAAGATCATCAAGTCCAACTGTTAAACCAGCACTGCTAAGTCCACCACAAAATTTTGTCTGCTAAGACTGTTCTATCACACAATTTTAGGAGCTGCTTGGCAAAATGGAGCTCTCATTTCTGGTTTTATATGGTCAGTTGAATTAAAGGGTGACTCTTATCTTTTGTCTTTCAGGCTTGTCTAACACTACCAAAATCGTAGACTGGTCGGTGCTTTCTCATGGGATCCCTGTGACTGACAAAGGAGAGACTGTTGTGGTAGGTGTTTGCCTTGACTGTCTTGGTAACACTTGGCTGGGGCACAGACAGAGGCAATTTTCAATGCAGTCACGCTTTCATAGGACTCTTATGCCAACAGAAGCTGTGGGAGGGGAAAAATACACCTGAGAAATGGGTTTTAGAGTCTTTGGAGTTGCTCTTGTGGTTCCCCATAAAAGTGGAAGCCACACAGCCTGGGGTAGTATAAGAAGAGAGGATTTGTCGAAGTTTGCTTTTAATTATGGAACTCTGCCATGAAAAGCGTTGGTTTATTTACCAAAGAAATGTAGGAAAACAACCAAATCTGCATTCTAATTAGCTTCCTAGCAATCCTCAAAGCACAGTTTAATGGTACCACCTAAAATGGACTCACTAGGCTTTCATTTTTAAATCGCTGCATAACATATATGTGTGTGTATATATACACACACATATAAACCACAAAGATATATCTTCATCTCTATAACAGAGCCTGTTGTGCTTGCATTATATGGTTTTTGATTTAATAGTTCCATTTCCTGTGTATTCCTTATGTCCCACGTACTTCATACTTCAAATAAGGGAGAGAGATAATAAAGTGATTTCCTTTTTGAGATAGCTACAGTTCTATATGTACTCCATAGCAAATTATTGATATAATTGGTAAATGTATCTCCAGTCAAACAAAAAACATAGCACATATTTAGTTTCAGATCTTTTAGAAGGCAGCACAACTTATGTTTAAAAAATGAAAACCTATCTGTTTCTCTGTGGTTTGGAAAAGGTCATCCTGTGAATATCACTACAGCTGAAGTTCTGCATTATGCTTGCTCTAATATATGGCTAAATGCAGAGGTAATGGCATTTTCAGATTTTTTTATTTGCTTGAGCTCGTGACTTGCTGTTGGTAGCTTTCCATTTTCCCAAGCAATGTTGCTTTTGCACACATTCATTTTCTGGAAATAGTACTAAATGTCATAGTTATGGACTAGCAGATTGTACAATTTTTTTCCCTTCTTTTCTTTGAAACTCATGTTCTTGGCTTAGTTATCAAAGTGTAATGGTGTTCTTACTTGACTCCTTTTGACTACAGGAAAAACCTCTCATGAAAACATGATCATACCCTCATTGGCTTGTATTTAAGTATTGAAGATTTCATGTAACAGTCTGTATGCTCTGCTTGATTAACATATCTTAATATAAAGAATATTTCTTAATTATATAGCTAGTTTAAATATTTTTCATCTGTTTTTTTTTTTTCTGCTCCAATTTTTAGTACTAAGTGGAAAGGTCTATATTTTCACATCTTTTTTACAACCAGAAAATCTAAATGGGAGGGGGGAAGAAGTGAGATAACATTTATTTTGAAACCAAAGTGTCTGATACTGTCTTTCATATTCCTTTCTTAAAAAGAAGTTGAAGTTAAAAAAAAAAACAAAACCAACTATATTTATTATTTTCTTCTTTAATTTAACTAGTTGATTTAAAATGTAAATACAAAAAAGCAGAAAGATTTTTTTTTTTGTCCCTCAAGTGCTATAGTTCCTTCTATAAACTGTCAGCTTACAAGTAATCAGATTTTTTCTACTTTTAGAAAACTATGCTAGAAACATATTGTTCATTCCTGATACTTAGAAACTTGAAGAAAATCCTTATAAGAAGTGGGAAATAGCAAGTTTATACATGTCTGTCCTTGGGGTCAGATTTCTTGAAATAGTTCCTCTCCCATTTAGTGATGGGAGAGGAACTTCATCATGGGTATTCAGGGAGTGACCATAGCTCTTCTTGATCTCTTTGTGGGAAGCTAAATGAGCCAAGGTCCCTCAGCCTCTCTCTCCCTTCCTTCAGCTCTCCATCCCTCTCCTGAAGAGTCCTGTGCCTTCAGCCTTCTGTGGCTTCTGCACCCATTCACCACTCTGTTCTTTTGGTAGTGCAGCTGGTTCTGTTCTCACCTTGCTGTTTGTTTAGTTTTCTGCTGAAAACTAAACAAGTGCCTCTAAAGATCCTCAAACTTCTCCAGGCACCATATCCCATTTTCTGAAACACGAGGGAAAAAACATGTGTAACGTACTCTCGGGAGCTGTGTCCACTGTCTTGGAAAAGCATGCATAACGGGTCAGTCTTTTTTTCATTTTCTCAAACAAGTGGAAGCCTAAGTTAAGTGTGATGTGTTCTGGCAAAAGTCAAACAACTGTGAACTTCTATGATCTTTCCTGACCTTTGATCAGTGTGAGGGCAGCTCTGACATCTTGTGAACATACACTGTTAAAATCTGCCTTGAGTTCTTGAATCTTTCTGCTGCCTTTCAACCCTATTTCACTGAAATGGCTCTAAAGGATTACTGAAATGGAACATGTCCTGGCAGAGATCTGTATTGGAAAATATTTGCGGCATACAGATGATCATGAGGTATTTGTGTAAAGAACAAGAACATACCATACATAGCTGAGATGATTAATACAAAGCAGAGAAGCGTTGCCCTCTGATTTTCCTCGTCTGGCAGGCAATATCCTGCCACTCCTGTCTGTGTCTCCCTGTGAACACAGGGGGACAGCTCATTGATCATTCCTAAGCATCTAAAAAGGATTGTGCTCTTGTCATCTTTAGACATGCTTTCATAGCTTGCTCCTGCTCATTAGTAGGGAGAGAAGGGAGCAGATGGGGAAAGTCAGAGTTTGCCAGTAAAATGCAAAATTCTTCTCTAATGATCCAGTGTTGGCTTGAAATTGTCAGATTTTCTGTTAGAGTTGATAATTTCTGTCCCGTTGTTTATAACCTTAAAATAGTTCTAATGTTTCATTTCACTGTGGAAGGAAACAATCAAAATATTTTGGCTTTGCTTCAGTTAAAGATGAGTTCTAAGTAGCTGTCTGTAACCTTAATGGCAGTTGAGACCTACATAAACTGAATCATTGTACCATAATTTAGTGACAAGTGTGTGATCAAGATCTAGTGATACAGTAATAATTTGAATTCTTATCATAATCATCATTATTTTATGTCTTATAGCAGTAGGCAAAGAGACAACTTGGCTCAGTCCAGCATAGGAAACTGGTAAAATAAAATTTGATAAAGATGTAAAAATCTGTCTACAAAAGTCAAAGTGTTTTTTCAGCCTTGTAGCAAGTTTTTGTCTTCGGCAAAAGTATCTCATTGCTGCATAACAGTCAGTTCTTAAGCTTTCACAAGCTTTCTTCCACTTTTTTTATTTTTTAATGCAATGTACACAACTCCATTACAGCACTACTTGAGAAATTTTCTTGTCCCTAGATTCAGACATTACAGTGGAGCCTCTAATTTTCTCTGATCAGTTTTCCATTCTCCTGGTAAGATACTGATCCTAACAAGGATCAATAGCTCTTTCTGTGTTCCCTGTCATGTCAGTATTACTAAATCTTCCTCCCATGCCCAGCACTTAGAAATTCAGCTCTTCTTGCTTTCTTCTGGCTTGCATTTTGCATGTCTCAATCCAGTTTCACTTTTCTATAAAATTTGCAGGTTGGCTTGAAGTAACACTGCAGAATAAGAACTGCCAATAGGAATGAAACTGCTAGAGAGATCTGGATCTCAGAGAGGGAAACTGCCCACTTCATCCCTTTCCTTTTCTGTCATGGTAAAAGGCTGATTTACAGCTTGCCATATTATTCAGCAGTCCTTTTAATGTCTCTGTTATAAATTGAGGTGTTGGTTGCCATTTCTGTCAAGCCTTGAGCTCAGGGCTGGGGAGGAAGCAGATTGGTGGCTGGTCTGTCAGGCATAAGCTGAGCTGCACAAGCAAGCTGGTTTTCTCAGGGGGTATGGAAGGAACTTCTCCAAGCACTTGGGAGCCCTCTCAAACCTCAGTGCTTGCTGTTCCAAGCCCAACAGCTACTTTTCAACACCGCTTTCTTTAACCAAACAGCAAAACCAGTCTCCACAGAAGAAAACACTTCATTTTGAGTGTTAGTAGGGAAGGCAGGAGAGAGCACAAACTGTCTGTGTCACAGGATAATTATATTGTCTTATGCACTACATACCACTTTGCCTGCTTTTTCCATCTGCTAACTCTCTGACCACTGCTGTCTTTGCAAGAACCCAGAACTCCTGGTTATTTCAGGTCACTAGCAGGTATTGTAGCATCCTCTTCAAGCCAGCTCAGGTGATTCAAATCTGTGGTTAGAAGTTAAGCTCATTTTGTTGCTTGGTATTAAAGTGCCCAAGTGTGAGAGCCTATATTGCTGTTCAATGCCTGGGTGAAGAGGTCTCTGCCCAGCACTCTGAATTCTTACTCTAGTGCCATTTATCTGTGTCCTTAATTCGTTCCTTTTATGGTGCTTCAATTTTTTAATGTACTTCTTGAATCTTCATTAGCTATTTTTACAAATGGTTGGTTACTTTTATTAATTTCTAACAACCACATGGTTAGAAGCCCTATGTGGTCAGATTTTGCTTTATATGTTTTTAAATCTAATATTTGGATGATTCCTGGTCTACATATACTTCTCATTTTCACCATCTCCCATGGGCCTTCTTTAGTGGGGTTTGGGGTTTTTTGTTCTTTTCAAGTACAGATAGATTATGAATGTGCTGGTAGTTGCTGACCTAGTTGATTTGTCAGTCATATTCCCAAACTGCTCATTAACTCAACTGCATGACTTCAGCTATTAGACTTCACACGTTTAGAGTTTATGTAGCACTGCCTTGGCTTACAGCTGATCCCCTATGTCTGATGCTAAATCTTCCCTATTCTCCATCTAGAACAGAGTTTGGTGTGGCTGAAAAAAACCCAGAATTTATTCTGTTGCATCATAGGATCTTCCTACACTGCTCTGCTTTAGCCTTTCCTAGCATAGTGAGTTTCTGAAGCCCACCAAGCACCTTGGTTCAGGTTGCAATGCTCTTGCTCCCATCTGTGCTCACCAGTATAAAGGAGATGAACTGCTTTGTGTATCCTGGTTTTTAAAAGAATGGCTTGTTCCAACTCTTTTGGAGAAGCAGCAGCCAACTCCCGTGCTCCTCCCTCTTGTTTGTTTTTTTAAAGTAGAACTGCTATGCTCTCGAATCTATTTAATTGGTTTCCTGCTGGAAAGAAACTCAAGAGCTGCCTTTGCCAATTAATTAGGACAAAATACTCTGTTAGTAGACAATGTAGGATTTACCCAAGGATTTCAGAAAAGAAAAGCTGTTACCAAAAACCATCTTTGATGGTTTAACAGTTGTTCTTTGGTGGTAGGCTCTTGTCATAAACATGAAATAGGAATTCAAAGATGTTCCAGGTTTAGTTCCTTCATGAAGGCTTTTTTTTTTTCTGCATAGTTTTAATACTGACAAACTATTTACTCCCAATAACATGTCAAACTTTTAAGTCCTAGTCAAGCATTTACTGTCCTTTGGTCAAAAAAAAAAAAAAACCCAACAAAACCTAGAGAATGACTTAAGGCCTGTTACATAGCTCAATCATATGGTAGACTATATTTAGGAACATTAATAGCCATATTTAAAATGAAGTTGCTATTATTGGCCTCCTAGATTGCTAGGTACAATAACTTCAGCCAAGAAAGAACAATCAGATTGAGTTTGTTACTAGGAATATCTAAAAAACAACCACAAAACCTCATTTTAAACAGTGGGTTATAATCCATGCTGTTTGGTTCAGAACCCCTTCAGCAATTCCTTTCTAAATATCTATTTTAAACCATTAAACCAGTATGTTGGACCTCTGGCTGTTTTTTCACAATATCCCAAAAATAAAACACTTTGACCATTAAAGTAAATAGGAAAAAGTAACAACTAAAGAACCTAAAAAAAAAAAATATATATTTAGTACAGTGGATTCCCTTTAAATAGAGAGGTATGTTTGAAGAGGTGGGTGGTGGTGTGTGTGCCATGTTACTTGGTTGGGACCATAATGAACAACCTCATCTGTGATCTTCCCAGCAGCTGGAAAGAGGGCAGGCTTGTGTGGTTTGTGTCTTGTTTGGTTTGGGAAAGCATGAGTTGAACTTGGAAGGTTTCCTACTATCTGAAATGTACACTTGACCTCTGGGAAGTGTAGAGTATCTTTGCCTACCATTTTTAAATTCAGTCTTCTAGTCATAACTTTTTCAAGAGAAAAAAAGCTTTTTTTTTTTTTTCTTTATTTCTTATTTCAATGTGAACTTGACTTGATTGGGCTGCATACAGAGGGATGGAAGCTACAGAAATCAGAACTGCTCACACAAATACTGTATCAGGATACTGCCTGATGCCCAAATGGCTCTGCAGGAAATGGTTGCTCACTAAATTCACCTACTCATGTTTTCTGAGGCAGAGAATTTAGTACCAAGGCTATTGATATTAGTTGAATTGTCTTACAGCTTGTTTGTATTGATGCAAACTTCTGTAACCTCTGGCCCACTGCAGTGTGCACCATGCAAACATAAGAGAATCTTTTCCCCACAGAGGAATTTGCTGTGGATTTCTGTTAATAAACTGTTTTGGACTGTTCTGAGTACCAATATGAATCTATGTCAAGGTCCTGAAAAGGTTTTTCTCAGATATAACCAATGTCCAAGCTAAAAGGCTTGACATAGTTATTTTACATAAGGAGAAGTATGTCTTTAAAGAACTCTTAGCCTTTTCCTGGATATAGTTTTTGTGGGACAAACTTTAGTTATCTTTTTGGTAATGGACATAGACTGATCATTTTTACCTGTGGAAGGAGCTCATTTTCTGAAGTGGCTTAGGGAACATATTGTGTATGTAAATACTTTAAATATAAATATCACTGCTTTATTTTATTTCCTTCTTTAGGAAATAAAGTTACTTAATTCTGATAATTTTCACCACTTCTAAAAACCGTCAGGACTTACTGAAAAAGCTCTTTGTTTGTTTTTTTGTTTTTAAAGCTTTTCTTTATAAACCCCTAGAATAATAGCCACAAGCTTAAGCTGCCCTAAAAATGCTTTTTGCCTTGCCAAAATAACTCTATGCAAATTTCAGTGGCTTTATGCAGCAAACCAGATCTCTCTGCTGTAAACTGAAGAGTAAGTAGGTGTTTTCCATCCCTGTGCCCAGCATGCTTTCTGCTAGTAAGCAGGTCAGCAGGATGACCCACAAGATGTGCAGTGAGGGCTGTTTCAGCATCCTTCCTGCCCATGTGCATGGGCACGTAAAAGTTACAGATTGAGCACGAGGCAGGTGGTTTGTACAGATACAAAACCCAAAAGTGCTCCAGTGGATGTTCAGCATGGGGTGTATCCTGGACTATCACTTGCAACATCTGTGTTAATTTGGGGAAGGGGTTGATATGGGCTACAAGTGCTGGGAAATGATGCAAAATGTAGCAGGCAATTCATCTCTTGAGGAGGCTGTGATATTCACTGCATACCAAATCTACAGCAGAGTTAAGTACTCTGGTGCACTATGCCTGCATATCATTGGTACCTGAGGTGTTCCCTCTTTAACAGGATGAATTATGGAAGTATGTAGAAGATGTAAGGGATTGACTTAAATACCTTCAGCTTTCTCTTCATAGCAATAGAATACTATGTAGTGCTATGCTACAGTAAGGTAGCATCCTTTTTTATTTATTTTTTTATTGCAATTCAAATTAATTTTGCTAACTCCATGTTAGAAAAGCTTTATTTAAATGATTTTTTGGATAGCTTATTGTATTGGTGTAGAATAACTTTCGACATCTCTTCTGTTTGTGCAACTCAAAAGCCAAGTCTCTTCCATAACAGTAAGGGTTTAAAATCCCAAAGGTTGTAGAAGATGTAAGGGATGTTGGAAGGGACCAAGTAGATCATCCAGTCCAACCTCCCTGCTCAAGCAGGGTCATCCTGCAGCACGGGTTTGTGTTCAGAGAGTTATTGAAGTTCTCCAGTAAGGGAGACTTCACAACCTCTCTGGGAAACCTGTTCCTGTGCAGTTACCTCCACAGGAAAGAAGTTCTTCCTCATATTCAGGTAGAACCTTCTGTGCATTAGTTTCTGCCTACTGCATCTTGTCTTTACTAAATGAATTAATTGGTAGGGAAAGTGATTTGCCACTGTAGAACTTCCAGAAGCTTGTTCTTAACATTTTGTTGTAAATGAGGAAGGAAACTATAGTTCAAATGCCAGAATTTAATTTTTAATCTTAATTTGCTGCAACTATTCATGAGTAAAAGGAGAAAATGAATTGTAAACTAGAAGTCATAAACCAGAGACCAACACCTGTAGACTTTTGAGCTGTCCTCAAGTGTACAAAGTGGTACAGAATTTCTCTGAATGTGTTCCCAAAATCAAGAACAGTCAAGTAAGTCTGCAACTTACTGTATTTGTTACTTAGACAAGGGGAGCCCTGAAGGAGCATTTCCATCACTGTGGTGATTCTGTGCTTTTTTTTCTTTCCTGTTATGCTTTCAGTTATCTCTACATGCCCTCAGTACTTCAGCCTTTGGTTTTGGTATCTCTGCCTGTGTGGTTGCAGAGGCGTTAGGCACGGTCTCTGCCATGTGCTGCTGCTTTCTGCAGTAAACAAGGGTTATATATGTGTGTTGTACTGCAAATGTTGTTTTAAGATAGGGAGGGAGGAAAAAACAGCAACAAAGCTGGAAGCATTACTGTGCAACAGTAATATTACTGTGAAGAATTAGAGCTGGGGCTGATGTTGAGGCTAATATATTATACCCCTGAGAGTACTGTTACATGCTGATTCTCTGCAGAGGGAGAAGTGCAGGAAAACATGTACTCAGGCAGCTAATGCACTACTCATCCCCCCATCCTCTGCTCAGCCCATGTGATGTGGTAGGTACCATCTGAAGTGTCTGTGTGACTAAGCTGCATGAGCTGTTCAATTATGCAGTAAGTTTGGGACAGAAGAGGTTATCAGTTGTTGCTTATAACTCAGGTGATGTTTTAATTATCAGATTCTTTTTTTTTTTTGGTGCATGCAAACTTAGTAGTTCTGACTGATATAAGAACTTTCCCTTGATTATGTTTGTTGAAGGTCTTGCAAGGCCTGTGCTAAATGACTTGACCAGACCATCACTTAGAAGAGAGAAACTAAGCATCTATCCCTAATCCAAGTGCTGTTGTATATTAAACACCTGTCTTTAAGTTCCCTGGCCCGTTTGAGTGACATATTTGTGTACAGGCACAAAGACACAGAGACACATAGCTGGAACATGGAATTCTGGATGTGCGAGATGAAACTTGGAAACAAACACCACTTTATTCATCCAGCTAGCATGGCTGAGATATTAACGTAGACCAAAATACAATTAAATTTTGTAGCACTGTACTTAGAGGCAAAATGTCCCTTTGCCAGAGAGGAAAGAAACAGCCAGTTACCTAGTAGGACAGTGGGAGTGAAAAACTGGATTGTGCTGCAGATGATATGATGGGAAGAGGGCAGGCTTCTTCAAGCAGGAGGAAATTAGAACAACAGGAGTCAAAAAGACAAAACTTCTAGCGGGGTATTGGGGAATAATCAATTGGATTTGAACTGTGCAAAAAGAGAGATTTGAATCCAGAGTCATCAAGTGTGTCAGGCCAGAGATTTGTTGTAAAATGTCCTAGCTAATAGTTGTAATTTTTATCATGTAAAGCATCAGGTGATATGAATAATGATAAAAATATTTTGTTCTCTAATCTATTTTTAAAATTTAGGCTGACTAGTAAGAAAAACAGTGAGAAGCAGCTAGTGTTAATCAGACTAGATCCTGTCTGCAGGATGTACTGAGCAAGCTGTATCAGTTTTTTCAGTGTTCGGGAGGGGGGAATGTACTGATATATAATTCAGCCCACTGCATAGCTCAAGCCATTTGGTTTATTATTAGGGGACAGAATTCTTACAGAAACATGAGTGGTGGTTTGGGTGGTTTGGGTTTTTCCCCCCTTGACTGAGGTGCCTGGTATTAGAAACACTGTCTTCTTCTGAAGGTCTTCAGAATCACTTTCCTTCCTCTCTCTGAATAAGCAGGGTAGGCAGTTATCTAAAAATCTGCTTCTTTAGGCACCACCAGCAGCATAACTATCTTGGGCAGTCTAAATCCCATCCTAAGTTTTTCCTTATGCTTAGTCCTGTGTCACACCAGCATGGTGAATGAGTGTGTATACTATGTCATCTAATTCACAGGGTGAAATGGTATGACACAAGCTGATGGTTTGGGAGAGAAGCTGTCCGAGTTCTCACTAGAGTTGCTGGTTTTAGGAATAGTTTTGGAAAAAGTAAAAGTAACTTTTCACGTGATTATAATGAGTGCACAGAAGACATCTATAAAGATTTATTCTATGAAGAATCTTTCTCTTTTCCTCTGTTTTGGCAATACATTCTTTCTACTCCTATTGATTAAACATGCACTCTTGGTTCTTCTCCCTCTTAATATTGTTTGTGGAAGGTAACCCTTCAGAGCAATGGAAACCTTTGATCTGACGGGTAGATCTGGGACATGAAACAAGGAACTTGTCCACATTGAGAGCTGTGAAAGATGCTGTCTCTTACCAATATCTACCTGGAATTTTGTGATTCTTACTGAGTCAAGAGAACAAAGATCTACAAAGTTAACTAGACTTCACCCCACTCTGAATGCTGCTTTCAGCCAGCAGCATATCTGCTTTGCATTTCAGATCTAGCATAGGAAGGAATGGTGCTTAGCTAAGTGCTGTCTTACAACTAACGCAGGAGCTGTTGTTCAAACCTGAGCTCCACTGATAGTATGTGAGTGACACCCTGAGAGGGTTCGTGGTGGGTTTTTCAATCCCATGTACTCTGCTCCTCATCTGAGATTTGTGAAGCATAATGGTAATACAGCATGCCTTAAACATGCATTTTGTCATAGTTGCAAGTAAAAGAACAGTTTTGGTTTCCTTTTGAGAGGTGGTCCAAGTGTCTCAGTCAGAACTAGGGCTGCATTCCCTTGCTTATATTTTCAGTTTCACAATAACTTTGCATAGCTTTAAATGTGGTTTGTAGCTTGAAGCTTCTAAAGCTTTTCTCTTTTCCCTCAGGAAGAAAGCTCTTACAGAGCTCAAACTTGGTGTTATTTGGACTTTGTGTAAACATAGTTCTTACTTTTCTGAGAATCAACTGTGGAGAAGGAAAAAGCTTGTGGTATGTCAAAGCTTCAAACTGCTCCTTCTGATTTATTGCTAGTGTGGAGACAGCCCAGAGTGCATTAATTCATCAAATCTTGTAAGCAGAGAGGAGGGAAAGAATAGGAGGAAACAAGAAAGGGGGTGGAGGGGAAAAGAGTTGGGGAAGAGAAGATAAAAACATGGGGAAATATAAGGGATGGGAGGAAAGACATGGCAAAGCAGTTGTTTTTGAGTGGGTGGTCTAGTAATTTCTGAAAAATAATAAGGTGCTTCCCTAGAAAGCAGTGGAATTGTCTGTGTCCTTCTTGTTTCTGTGGCCTTTAAAAGCTAGGATGCTATTCAGTCTCATGTCACTTCTGACAGCCAGATTACATTGAGAGGTTTTTGCAGTTGCTTAGGTTACAACTGACTTTAAGATCAGTCTGCTTTAGGTTGGTTTCATCTTGCCTCACTTTAAGACCTGTTCTGTGTGCAGCTGATATTCCCTTTTCTAAAATACTCAGAGCTTAAGCATTTTGACTGTTAATAATTTAACCTTTGATGTCCCTCAGTTTTGTATGTATTTTGTATATTCTATTTTATACACCTACATCTCTATGCAGTAATTCACAGATGGTGCCTTGGTATTGGCCCCAGTATTCAAAGGTGGTGGTTCACTGCAGTAAAGTGACTCTTAAAGCAAGAAAATGAGACAGGCAGGCTTGTTCTCTCGACCAAAATGTGTTGCACTCATGCCAGTTTTAGATCCAGTTGGAAAACCAGTTCTACAGTGCCCAGGTTTTTCTCCCATATTATGTAGGATGGAGTTTTCCCATCCAGCAGAGATGAGGAGGCTTTTAAAATGCGTATCATCTTGACCTTGCTGTTTGAAATTATCCTAAGCCTTGTGTCTCTGGCTGCTGAGAGTGCTCTGAGGTGTGCAGAGGATCGAGGACTCCAGTACTGGCAAATGGCATGGTGCAAGGGCTTCCCAGCTTTTGCCTGAGGTCATCTGCTGCTCCAATGCTTTTATAATCTCTTGTGTAGCAAACATTGATTAGACACATGAATTCTGAGCAATGTTCTTTAGTAGTTGCACACCTGTCCTTTTGTTCATGTCATCTTTTGGGAATATTGAATGTTGGGGTCATATTGCAGTGGGATTCCATTTCAATTGTTATTTTACTCTGTATAATAAAGTACACTACTTCTCAGATGAGCTGGGAAGTTGATCTATTTCAGCTATTTTCTCAAGTTTTCTCCTGTCTTTCCTATGTTTTCAGTTGTCTTATTACACCATCTTTCTTTTTATTAAATTTCTTTTTTTCTTACTTTTGACTCTTCTAGTTCTTTCCTTTCTGCCTGTTTGCCTTTCCCATCTATAGTTTCTTTCAGATGAAATTAAGTGATTCTCTTTTTTTTCTTTGAAATGTTTTCACCCTTGCCTACAGGATCTGAATAACAGCCTCACCCAGTTTATTTCAGGTTGCTGCTGTTTGGCAGTGCTACAAGAAGCCACAGTGGCACCAGTGCTGGTGACAAACATAGGAACATGCAAGGTCAGGAAAGTCTTTGGCTCTGCCACAATCAGTGGCTGTATTTTTTGCAATATGTGCAAGGATCTAGCTCTCTGGGCATTTCTGCATGGACAGCTTATGGCATATCTATTTGTAGTATTCTTTTGAAGGATGAGTTTTAACAATCTCTTGTTTTCTGTGTTTGTCGCCATAATATCTTTTCCTCTCTACCCACCCATGTATTTGATAGGCAGTATTTTCATATCCATAGGTCTAGAAACTGTCTATTGCTTTTCTAATCTTTAAAATCTTTCATGGTTTGTGCAGTAATCAAACCACATTGTCTAAGGTTTTGGAGGGATGGTTGCCGTATATAATACTCTAATTTCTCTAGAAAACAAACAAGAAAAAAACTTACCCAGGTATTTCACAAAGAAAGTGGTGTGGGTTTTTTTTTTCCTCCTTTTAACATGCCCTAACAGTGATTTGTCCCTGAAGCAATCCACTAGATGTATTTGGTTTTGCACTCAGTGTTACTGTTCCAATACCTTTTATCAGTGAAAAGACACATTCTTTTTTTTTTTTCCTCTGGACACTGGAATGTTTCAATGTAATCTTTATACATGTATATGTTTATACACCTAAATCTGTATACATATATACGTATACATATGTGTGTGTGTATATATGATACATATATAAACATTTAAAATACAGGATTTTATCAGTCTGGGAAGTAAAGCAAAGAAACATAGTAGCTACTCATGAGTGGACTGAAGTCCCTGGGATAATTGTTTCAACTCAAAGTAACTGCTTGTTTCCCATGCTTTATTGTCCAGGAGACTGAAGTTGCTGACAGTGTTCTAAAGCTTTAATACGTGGTCTTCCATCTCTTCTGGGCTTGGGCCTTGGAATAGCTTGAAGATAAGAACCTGGAGAGATTGGAGTTGGTGGTTAGTCTATGTAGGGACTCAAAGGCTGGGTCTGAAGAGTTCACAATAGACAATGTGCTAACATGACTTTCTGCACTACTCTAAGTTGAAGTTTCCTACATGTTGAAAAGAGTTATGCCTATAAACAGCAGCCTGTTATACTGCTGGAATAAAGAATGTGGCTTTAGTGGGATTGTCTGGAATTCAAAAGATGGTACCTATCTCCTGGACTTGTGCAGTTGATTGCAGATCAGATTTATGAATGAGTCTGGAGACTTAGGTAGGCCTTTGGCAGGTTGACAGGATTTAAGAACCTAAGGCATCAAGACTCTGAAGTTGTTCATCCCTGAACATCCATGTAAATCAGTCTTGTGTTAGTGTGACTGACACCTGTGAGAGAGAGAGCGATTCTGCTTTACCAGGCAGTCCTGTGAAGATGAAGACTTGCAGACACAGTTACTGCAGTGATAGATGCCAGTAACTAACTGTGATTGATAAGTGAGAGATGTTAAGTCTGCCTGCCAGTTTGTGTTATTGTAAAATCTACCTGGTGGGTGGATGTAATAATTAATTTGTTTTATAAAGTGACTTTAAAATGACCTTATCTGTGATATAGTTGCATAATAAAAACTGGTGCCACCAACACAAAACAGTTGCAAAGTGGTCAATTATGTCATGTAGGCTTCTTTCATATGATCCTTCTGAAGATCTTTGGAAAAGCTTAGGAACAATAAAAAATGGCATCAAGTTCTAGCTCTGACAGAGGGGCAGCAAATAATGCAAGCTCCAGGACTGTTGTTGAATGCCCTTAGCCACCAGCCTGGATCATGGGGGGTGGTCCCTGCTGCCCTGAGGATACAGCCCATAGCTGTGGGATCATGTGAGATGAGCCACAGCTGTGGCTGCAGAGGAAGGCTCAAAGTCAAAAATATTGATTTAAAAGAAATGGCAGGCAGTGCCAGTTCCAGAGTGCAGTGTAGTAGCCTTTCTACAGATGACTGCACTTCAGACGTCTGTGGGCTTCTTCCACATAAGTAAAAATCTGTAGGTTTTTGTATAGATTTATGTTTTTATAAATATTGGTGGTATAAATGTATAGTATAGAAACATACTTCATATATTAAACAAATACATACAATTGTACTGACAGGTGTGTTCGACTTTATATAGGACAAAATGTAAAACTGTACTATAGCAGATGTCTGATTTCATCTAGTAGCCTCTATTACTTTGAGTTATTTCAATAAAGATGGACAAGAAGATTGAGACCAAGTTTTAAATCCCATTTAGGTCCCTTCCTTTGATTTCTGAAAGAGATGCTTTTCATCATGTCAATAAATTCAGATTAAGTTAACTCCTTAAGGCAGATGACTTAAATGTACCTGATTAACTATCTGTCTGGTAGGAGGGGGAACTGAAGCCCTTAATTTAGAAATTAAACTCATCCTTGACCTAAAGCTGAAATTGAGATTCTGCTGAAATCTCTATTTTGAGTCTTCCTTGGTGGAAAAGACCCACCAGCTAGTGTGCTGCATATGAGTTCTATTCAATCCTATTTTCTAGTCACTCTTCTCACATAAGCAGTCGTGTATCCTAAGTGTTGATGATGCAGTTGCAGTTTAAATGTACAATGCTGTGAAATACTTGACTAGCATGCAATAAAAGAAGTCATGTTGTTTTATGATTTCTTGAATGACTTGTATGTAAGAAAGTTGTGTTATTTCTTGCTTTCATGGAAGTTTTCACAGTATTTCTGCTTCACTGTTTTCTGCAACTCTTTGAGGCCTAAAAAGAATTGTTCTATTCTTGACTTACCCGGTATTATCAGCCACTTGTTCTCACTAGAAAATGTAGTCTGTGTAGGTGGACCAAAAGCTGAGGGATTGCTGTTGAGAAATAGAGTTCATGTTCACTTAAATCATTAATTGTTCTTCAGAAATAATGAAAATTTCCTTTTCATTCCATGCACATCTCTGGGAGTGCCTTAGAGTCACATTCATATATATTAATGTGTTATTACAGTAAGAAGACTTCAGTCACTTCTCTCTCTTTATGCAGAGGTTCCCTTTCAGTGTGGACATGCACATGATTGACCAATTAAACAGTCATTAGTCAGGTAGTTAATTATTTATGACAAGACTGCTCTGAACAAACTGTTACTGAAGCTATTTCCTGTGCTTCTGACTTCCAGTTTGATTTGGGATGATGTCCCAGAAAATCATGTGCTGTCTTACCATATATCTTACAAATTCAGTATTACCAGATGTGGACCATGGTCAGCAAAAATATGTAAATGAGATTGACCTTGACTGCAGTAGAATTGGGAATTTAAACTGATGACCTACTTCTCTTCTGATTTTCTGTGCCTCAAAGTCTGATTTGGTGTATCTGCTGTCAATATTGATGTTTGAACTGAGTTTGGCAAGCAACACAGTCTCCAGTGAACTACATATTTGGTGTGCTGGGGTCTGTCACTAGCTGTATTTCTTGGGACCTCTTAGTTAATAACCAAACCATGGGGCAGAATTTTCTACTGGCTGTTTGTATAACTAGTGCTGTCATTCAACACAATGACACACCAAGATGTTTTTCAGTATCTTGTTCCTCTATAAATCCTTTTATTTACATTGTCTTTTTTGCAATTACTTAGCATTCTCCCTGAAGTATTGCACATCACTAGAAAGCATGAGAATACAATCTGAAGCCATAAGAGGCCACAGTTGTGGAACAGTAGGAGTTTTAATCTGGTTTTGACAGAAGGTGTTTGTTTTTCTACTTTTCTCTTACAAGTTTGTTGTTTGGTTCTATGCCTTATTTCTTTAATGCTTTAAGTGTTGTGATGTAAACATAGAAGCTTATTATTTAGTTGCAGCAGTGTGCTGGATGATCATGAAACAAGACGTAGTCCATGCATTGAAAAGCTTCATTCTCTGTTCCTTCCCAGGGGTACCCAGGAGAAATGATCCAGTGGGGTGTGGAGGCTTTCTGTACAAGCTTTTTTAGGCTAGGTGGCAAATTTCTTGGTCCTTGTTTTAATGGCACCTTAAATAATAATGGAGGATATTGTGTCCTCCCCTTGCCCCATAATGAATGTAAAATTTCTTTATTAAAAGAAGGTGTTTGGCAAGGAGGGGAGAGCAGGAATGGCTCTGCTATCATTTGAGACTGAATTCAGATAACTTAGTTATCACCTTGGCTGAATTCAGCATGGATTACATACCAGCTGTATGGGGCAGCTGATTTCTGCTGGTCTGTTGAAAGCCAGCTTGAAAGGCATTTTAATTTGATTCATTCTTGCTTTGCAGAAGACAAAGAGGAGGAATATTTCCCAGTGAGGTGTTATTTCAGTATAGTTGTCCTTCAAAAGTGGAATTACCACAGTGATACCAGTAAGTTTCTATTGAATATCCTAGAAAACAAGGCTAAGCCTTGGGGCTGAAAGCTTGATATTTTCCCTTTGTTGTCACTTATTGACCCACACTGAATATATATATTTTTTTTTTACTGAATTGAGCTGTGCCATACATTCAGTGAGCTTTAATCTAATTGTGTGAGATTCTACATCTTAGCCATAAAATGTGCTATGATTTTGGACTGCCTGATGTATGCAAGTGCATAATCTATCCTTCATTGTTCCTTTCCTGGTTTCATATACTTACAACCATAAGCATCAGATATGCAATAAACTAGGCAGGACAAGCAAGTAACTTGTATAATAGCAGACAGTTCAGATGTGTTTTGTCACTACTTCTCAAATACCTCATGAATCTGTCTGTAAATGTCAGATAAACCAAAGTTTGGAAGAAGATGGGTTTTGCTAGTAATTTGTGTGTGAAATGAAAAAGTAGTGGTCAAGTACAGAAGCAGTCTGGTAGCCTTAGAAATCATGGAATTTCATTCATATCACCATGTCGGACTTTCATGTTGAGGTCTCAGAAAAGACTGCACAGCACAAGCTGTATTTTGTGAGGTGGAGCCATTATTCATGTGCTGTTCTGTGGGGCTGCTCCATCTGTTTCCTTTGAAACAGTGTGGAGTTAGTGGGTGGGCTTTCAGAGGAAGTGCTCTAGAGCAGCCCTGGAAATGGGGTTGCTTAACCTTTATTCTCCCCCCCCTTCTTCTCCCTGTTGACTGCACTAGAAAAAAATCTTTTGGTGGTACTTATGTGCATCATAAAAAGCACCTTCTAATTAATTGGACTGAATGGGAGGGCTGACAAAATCTTCACTTTGTTTCAGGAATGTTAGGGACCTTGGTGGAGTATTGCCCACAATTAATTGAATATCAAAGACTTGGACTTCAAAGAAATGTTTTTGAAGTCTGCATGTGATTTCTTAGGGGACAAAAAGCACGCTTTTCTTGAACGTTTGCCTAAATCTAGTCAAGTAAGCATTAGTTTGTCGCAGTTCTGGAGGCTTGCAAAGTTCACAGATATGACTTAAAAATTAGCAGTTCCTGTGAGGAGTAGTGGAGGCAGAGGGGAAGAAAGGAGGAAAAAAAAGAAAACAAACCCTGAAAAAACTGTAACCATTATTTGAGTAATGTAACTGCTGGTGTAACGATGGTAAGGAACCACCTAATTTTGGGAAGGAGGAAGGCATGATAATGTGAACCTCTCAGCAGCTTGGGATGTGAATTTTCTATGCTTGGAAGGTCAATGTCACAGTGATAAAACATCACTAGTAAATATGTTGTTAAAATTTGATGTGTTCCATAAGTTACCCTTGATGTTTTGGGGGAGTGTGTGGGTTTTTGTTTTGTTTTTCTTCATGTAAAATTCATAAATTAGCTTTTCTCTTTGGGAATACATTTCTTACGTGTGAGATTTTCTTTCTGCTTAGTCAGTTGACAACACACCATCTGGGTCCTGAAGCTGAGGATAAAGATGCTCTGCATGATCCTATCCTATCACTGTCTTGAGGGTGATATATAGGTTATTATAGCCTAATCTTATAGCTCACTTTGTGCTCTAATTTGCCCCAGATGGTTGTTGCTACAACAAAGTTGTGCTCTCAGCATATTGAAAGGGTTGGAGGAAATTTCAGGCTAAAACTTGCAGTGTACTCAAAATATTTATTGTTCTTGCTAAAATTAACAGCAAACTGATTGATCTGTCATGCTCCTGGGAACAAAAATATCTGGCTCTGTAAGTTGAAATATCATCATGCTGGAAAAGGGCATAATGAATGCCTGGCTTATGAAAGACCTTTTGAGTCTTGCCTGGGTAGCTGAGATTAAGGAACGTCATGAGTAAATTTTAACATTGGTGAGAGAAAGCTTGTAACTAGTGATGAAAATCACAGGAATTGGAAACGAGTTTTTTGCATTTGTAATGCGTGACAAAAGCCTTGACCTAAGAGTATTCCTGCTTGCCTTCATATATTTAGTGTATTGTGTGGGGGGTTATTCTTCCTTCTGCTTTCTATATGCAAGTTTGATCAGGCAGGGGATATAAAAGGGAATGCAGCTGCTGGCACTGTCAAGTTAACTATTGCTGTTTAGTTAGGCCATTGGAAAAAACAAGCCCAACAGGCAATAGCTGACAATGTGATTTTCAATGGCAGAAATGTATCAATATAAGGAAATAATGGAGTATCTTTACATTTGTGCTGTTCTTCAGACTGCTCTGCAATGACTACAGCAAGATACAGGCCTACCTGGGACTTGGTACTTGACCCATTAGTGTCCTGTAAGCTCTGCCTTGGTGAATACCCTGTGGAACAGATGACAACAATAGCACAATGCCAATGCATCTTCTGTACCCTGGTGAGTTTGTGTTCTTTATTAGGCATAAAAAAACAAGACATAGGTTTAACTGCAGAAATAGAGTGTTTCTGCTGGGTGGGACTCACCCTGAAGTATTGATCTTACAGTGGAAATAAATACGGTTGTTGTGTACTTGACACAAAAGCTAGGAAGTAAACCTTTATTTACCTGCAATAAAAAAAAGTAAAATTATTAAACACTTTAGTATACTGTAAGTTATCTCCTTACCAAGGTTATTCACACTTTCCCTTTTATCTATCAGTGGATAGATAAAGTTCCTTTTTATCTGTCAGCTTGGATCTGGGGGTGATTTTGGTGCTCCTTATATACCTTATAAAAGATATCTTCTAATGAGTTGGGCTGAATGGGAGGGCTGACAAAATCTTCACTTTCTTCCAGAAATATTAAAGACCTTGGTGGAGTCTTGCCCACAATTAATTGAATATCAAAGACTGGGGATGGTTTTGTGATTGATTGGGTTTTTGTTGGGTGCTGAGGTGTTTGTGGTTTGGTTGGTTTTTTTTTTTTTTCCTGTTGGGTTTTTAATTTTTTTTTTTTTAACTTTAGAAGAGAATAGTCATTCACTTGAAAAGGATCACTTCAACCATGATCTGTGGTCCAACTGCCTGGCCACTTCATGGCTTGTCAAAAGCTAAAGCATGGTGTTAAAAGGTATTGTCCAAATACCTCATAAACACTGCTCTAGGAAGCCTGTTCCAATGTTTGGTCACCCTCTCTGTAAATAAATGCTTCCTTATGTCCAGTCTGAAGCTTTCCTGGTGCAGCTTTGAACCATTCCCATGTGTCTCGTCAATGGATACTTGGGAGAAGTGCTCAGCACCTCCCTTTCTACTTTCCTTCCTCAAGAAGCTTTAGGGAGTAATGAGGTCACCCCTCAGTCTCATTCTCTCCAAACTAGACAAACCTAAGGTTCTCAGCTGCTCTTCACAGGACACTCCTTCCAGCCCTTTCACCAGCTTTGTTGTCCTCTGGAGATGCATCCAAAGACTTCCACATCCTGAAGTGGTGGGGCCCAGAACTCCACCCAGTGCTGAAGGTGAGGCTGCACCAACTCTGAACACAGCAGGATAATCACCTCTTTTGAGCAGCTGGCAATGCTGGGTTTGGTGATCCCAGGATGGGCTTTGCCCTCCTGGCTGCTGGCCACTGCTGACTCACATGGAGCCTGCTGTCACCCAGCACCCCAAATGCCTTTCTGTAGGACTGCTCTCCAGCCACTCCTCTCCTAATTCATACTCGTGCCTGGCATTACTCCATACCAGGTGCAGAAACTGACAACTCAACTTGTTAAATTTCATGCCATTAATCATTTCCCTGCTCCTATTTATCTGGATCCCTCTGCAAGGCATCTTGCCCCTCAAAAGAACCAGCAGCAGTTTCCAGTTTTGTATCATCATCAAATGTGCTAATGGTACATTTGGTTCTTGGTTCCAAACAGTTGATAAACATATTGAACACAACTGACACTAGAGCTGAGCTCTGAGGAATAGTGCTAGTGACTGTTTGCCAAGCAAATGTAGTTCCATTCACTGCAACCCTTGGAGCCCAATTTTACATTTATAGCTCATCTCCCAGCTGGACAGCTTGTGCAGAAGGGTGCTGAGAGGAACAGTATTGAAAGCTTTACTAAAATCCAGAGAAACTACATCCACTGCCTCCTCCTTAATTCCAGGCAGGTGACCTTGTCATAGAAGGTTATCAGATTAGTTAATCAGTCTTTCTCTTTTGATCCGGTGTTGACGGTGCCTGATGATTGCATTGTTCTTTAGATGCCTTTCAATAGTACCAAGCATAGCCATGCACACACTTGTAACTAGAGAAGTATTTAATGTATTACAGATTCTAATTTCACTGTATCATAATTAGTCACAAAACAGGCTCCCATTACCATATTGTACAAATGCCTACCCAGAATAACAAGAATATTGTCAGTTAAATACAAAACATTGGGGAACATATGTAGTATTTGACAAAGAACATCATCACAGTTAATGAATATTGCTAGTTTAGGAACAGAGGAAACTACTTGTCAGTTTCCATCCCTAATACTGAATTTAAATTAAAATTTTAGTTCATTAAGTATTGCAATGGGTGCAATTACACCAAAAACCTTGTAATGATGGCTCAGCAGAGGAAAAATTTGAGTATTATCAGTAAGAATATAACTTGTGAGATACATGATGCTCAGACTTTAATTTCCCTAGAGTTTATGATATGGTATTATAGACTCAGACATGGGATTGGATGACTTTTTTTTTTTTTTATTTAGAAAGTCCTTCCCAGAAAAGTTTTTTGGGTGTGTTTTTTAATATTTAAGATCAAGGATTTAAGTTTATTTTATTTTTCTTCATGGAAATACTACCATTTTTTTAAATAATAGATTTCATTTTTCCTGGTGATTATTGAAGATATAGGAGGCAGCCAATGGAACAGGTAGATCTACCATGAAAGAAATGTTGCTCAAGCATGCAAAAGCATATAAAATAATAGGCTCTATGAAAGCTCTTCTCTTCTAGTGCTTACAGCTGAGTATTGTTGCTCCCTGGTGCTTGAATGCAGATAATATTTAAATGTCAGTTTTCAGTAACATTGCCATGGCAGCAGAAGGATTGGGTTACCAAATACATTTTTTCATCTTCACATTGTTCCTTTCAGTGTTTACTGCCATCCCTGAGCTTCTGATTTTTTGGTTAGATTGTGGTTGCTGACTCTTACAGCTGTTTTGAAAGATATAACCAGTTACAGACATGAGATATGTAACCTTTACCGATAACCTGCTCTTAGCAGCTGACACAGTAATCTGACTGATGACATGGAATTTGTGTTCTGAACTCTGTTCAGGTGGAATCATAAGCCAGTTTTTACTACTTGTATTTGATTGTCTTGAATAGTTCATTAAGCTTTGTCCTGTTTAGAGAAATTTTTGTGGTTTGTCTGCCTCTTGTTTGCCACTAATAAGCTTTATACAGTGACATTTGAGTGCCCTGAAAAAGTTATTTATCCTAAAGCTTTTCCATGAATTAACAGATGGCATTACCCTTGCTTTCCTTGATGATGGTGAGGGAAGTATTAAGAATCAATCCCAATAAATGCAAGAGGCAATAGCTATAAACCTGTTACAGCCCAGGCCTTAATCTGAAACCCAAGGTCTTCATCTCTACCTTTGGGCCAGCCTGAAGGTTGATAAATTACTAAAGAAAATGCTCCCATGAGTCTGGCAAGATTGTTTTGCCTGTTGACAGTCTTTAAGGAAGAGTGTGACAGATGTATGCAGAATCCTCCACTGCTGATCCTTCAGCAATGATTTCCAGAAACACCAGGGACACTGCATATCAATTGTGCTTTATAAATGGCCAAACATTCAAAAAAAAGTAGCTTTTTGACTCAAGATTTTGCATGGACTCTCTGTACAGTAGATCCAGTTCATCTCTGCTTTGTTCTCGTTTGATCAATATGTAGTTTTTTTCAGGCTTCTTTTTTGTACATGAACAGAGATAAATGATGATCTTTCCAGGAATATAAGCAAAAAAGAAAAAGGGAGGTCCATATAAGTGTGAGGACTACTTTTACTACAGCTTTTACTACTATCTCTAGCCCTTCTGTCTAAATCACAGCAAGCTGAAACAACATGAGTATGTATTACAAAGAAGTCTTTCAAGTGCAGGGCTACTGGTATGTTGGTAGCATTTGGATCAATGTACAGGTCTGTCAATCCTATATTTCTGTCTGCAAGTCTTGACTCTTTATAATCATAGAAGTGCCATAGTAAAGATACCACGAAGGATTGTCTCTTCATGACACTTGTACAGTAGCACAGCATTTCTATTCAGAAAGATAGAATTGGGACACTGTTTCCATTTGCTTTCTGGCAGAGCTGTGCATGGATTAAATAGAGCAGACTGCCACTCCTCTGCTGATAAGGCACAGGCACTACAATTTCCCATAGTATTATTTTGCCATTTAGTACAATACTCCATTATTGTTTTTATCATTATGATCATTAATGCCCAGACAATGCTGTGAGCTCTCAAGTTTTGTATATCTCATCTATTAGGAATGTTATGAGAATGTATTTTCTCTGGTACTTCAAGCAAATCCATTGTTAGATTGCTTGAAGTACCAGTGAAACATAAGTCTAAAGAATAGAGAGAAAAACAAGCTGACCTACTATTAGCTTTTTGTTTGTTTTTCTGAATATTATCAAGGGTCAAACCAGTATCTCTTAGACTCATGTTAACAATAGGACCAATCTTGAGTGTGCTTGTGTAATTTTGGACCAAACACCTAAATATCCTTTTATTGAAAATTTTCCCCACTTAAATAGCACACAGTACATAGCTAATAATCTTACATACTTAGATAGTCACTTAGCAGTTGCTTGCCTCAGAAGTAATTGGTTTTGCCTATTTTTTTCAGAAAGCTTTACACTTAGAGAAGGAAAAAGAGAGTAAAGCAGAGAACACNCCCTTTTTTTTTTTTTTTTTTTTTTTTTTGTATTATTTGCTGCACTAAACTTTTTCACTTACTACTTAGCTTTTGCTTTCTTAAGGGGATTATGGGGAGATAAGCAGGGAGCAATTTTATTGAATTCCTGTCTGAAATTCAGATTATTTAGTAATCTGTGATGAAATTCACGTTCATCTTAATGGGCAGGATGTTTCTTTGATGTGCTAACGTCTGTATATGTGCTGAAGTTACATGAGGTTTTTTGCAGTTGATATTCTTGCATGGAAGTCAAGCAGTTAGTTCCTTGAATGTTTTCTGGTTCAGGATTTTAATCTACATCTATGTAAATAAATACTGTATAATTTACATATATATAAAACACACACATAGATGGGTCTATGTGTTCCAAGTGCAGTGATGCCAGTATTACACAAGACAGGCTAAGCTCCTTTCGACCTCACATTAGATTATTCAGTTCCCTTCAAGATGTTATGCACTACTGATTATTCTGGTACCAGTGGATTCATTGCTTACTTTACTCAAATTTAAAACTAAAGTCTGTCAAGTAGGCAGTCCAAGCAAGCAAATGTCTAGAAGAAATATGAAGCATGACAAAAAACTTGTCTTTGATGAAAAAATTTGATTACTCCTCTGTAGTCTACCTTGTCACTGATAGAAGGAGAAACTGTAGTCAGGTACATGAAAGAGAGGGCCACCAACAGCTAGAAAATAACAAAACTAAGGTTAAGACCTGCCTTCTGCTTCATGTTTGTGCTTTCTTTTTGGTCAGATAGCACTTGTAGATCAACTTTGGTGTTTGAAACTAACCCTGCTTCATAGATACTCGTACTGTGATTCTTGCCCTAAGCTCTACCTTAAGCACTTGGGCTAGCTGGTTAATCTTACCTGGACTTTTAGGTGTCCCTCTAAGTTTGTTGTATTCTATCCCAAGTAGCTTGACAGTAGGATAGTGAGACTTCTGTTATTACAGAAGTCCTTTTTAAACAAGATTATTGAATTTGCCTAATCATGACTGGTTATACAGATCTGCTTAATTCTAATCATTCTGCTGTTTGAGCTTTCTTATAGGCTGATGATCAGCAAGGCAATTATCCTGTCTGTAGCTGGTATGAGGCACCCCCTTTTTTTTCCTTCTTGTCATGCTTGACCAGAAGCACATGGAGCTTCTCTGAGTAGAAGGACAGAAAAAGAGTGATTTACTTAGTGTATCCCTCACTCCAAATGAGGCAGAGGCAGCATCAGCCTCTCCTTCCTCCAGGGCAAGGCAGACACCAAGAGCAGCATGGATGGAAACAGGGGGGCTTGGCTGCCTTCCTGTTCCTGTGTACTTTGTCTCTGCTTGCCAAAAGAAGCCTACCTTAGCAGGGCAGCTCTGTGCTGACACCAGGCTGTTCCTCACCTCTACCAAAGGAAATGCCTCACTTGCTTGGAGACAGGAGGGAGGGGGAAACCTAATGGCTTGTGAGGTTTTATAGAGTTCAAGGTCCTTCTTAGCAGCTGTAATGTTTGTTTCCCACCACCAAAGATTAGAGCTTGCTGCTTGTGCTCATATACCCCAACCTTAGCAGAGAACTGATACTAATCTTGACCCATGATGTGTCAGTAGAGGCTTCATGGTTCGAGGTCACCGTGTGTTTGCATAGCAGCTCACATGGCTGACTGCCTTCTCACTTGTCTTGTAGGTGGTGGGATGGCAGAACTCCCTGCTTTAATAAGCAGGTACTGCAGAACCCTGGGTGAAAACTAAACTTGATCCAGAGCCTTCAGCTCTCCTCTCCTGTGTGATGTCACTAAATGAGATTAATGTTATCTGTCTTCATCAGGCTGTTGTGAAAACTAGCTCATTTTGGTTTGCATAGGGTTTTGCATGTGAAAAGGGAAGGGCCTTTGTTTGCTGCAGGTGTGTTTTCCTCCCACTCAGAATTGCTATTGCTGTTCTGAAATAGAATAAACTTTTCTCAGACATATAAGACTGAATTTTTTGTGGTGTTTTTTCCTTCTGAATATTTGACTTTCATCCCACATATGTTGGCATTTGAATATAAATTAATTTTTCTAAAGTTTACTGTGTGTTTTTTACCAATTGCAGCTCTAAATAGGTGAGAACAAAAAGTTTATGCAAGGTAATGGAGGGATAAAAATTCATAATGAAAAAGTTTACATGTACATCCGCTCGAAATACCTATTCAAAGATGAAGAGGTATCACAAGGTATTATCCTTGTGTCATTTGGCCATTTTTTGCTGTCTACTGCTTTGATTGATTCCTCTGAAGAAAAATTGTTTAACTTCTGTGAATTTTACAGTACACGGCCATAAATGTGTATATAAAAAAACAAGCCCACCACTTCAAAGGCTGGCAGCTGTAAGTCTGTGTTGCTTTCTCTTTCAGGATACTCAGCTGGAGAAAGGCACTTGTTTTTCCAGTGCATTTAGTTCTGGTTGCTTGGTCTTGCTTGTGATTTCTGCAGCCATTGATTGTTGTGTCTCAGAGGCTATTCCCAGTGCATTTAGTTCTGGTTGCTTGGTCTTGCTTGTGATTTCTGCAGCCATTGATTGTTGTGTCTCAGAGGCTATTCCCATGTCCTGTCTATTCCCATTTCTCAAGCTGAAGTAGTCATCAGCATTCCTCTTTCTGCTTTCTTGATAATACATTTCTTCTTGCCTTACTTCATAATTTGTTGACTGATGGCCTGATGGTGCTGTTCCCTGTACTCAAACTGGCATAGTATCATGTGGAGGCTTTGGCAGCTGGACTCAGAGGGATGATGCACCTCATCCCTGATATAAACATTTTGTCTGTGAGTTGTTGTTTGCATTCATTAAGAAGCATGTACCAGGGACTGCTGTGATATTTGGGTGTACTGTCAGGAGGCATTTGGACAGAGGTAGAACCAATGCAGCAAAAGTCTACTCTGCTGTCCACAGGAGGAATCAACAGCCATCACTGCACTAACTACAGCAGAATTTGCAATGAATTGCACTAAATTCATTGCACTAAATACTCTGCACTAACAACAGCAGAATTTCCTGCTCTTGCCAGGTTGCAGCCAGTCCCTATACTAAGATTACACCAGCTGTTGGGAGCACAAGAATTCTTGGACAACAATAATTTTTGCAGCTCAGGAAAGGATGCTCAGATGGTTTGTCCTCAAACATGGAAGCACATGGGTTGTGTTTATCTTTCCCAGCCCTCATCGTGTTTGGCCATCATCCACAGGGAAGATGTGATTGTGTTTAGACTGACAATATAGTCTATAACTGGGCTACAGAACAGCTGAGGGAGTCTTTAAACATTGACAGCACGGTGGGAAAAAGAGGCATTTACCCGTGGCAATTTCAAACAAAAATTATCTTTAAAACAGGCCAAGTATTAGGAGGATAGAGGCAGGAAACCTGTCAAACAGGGGTCTTCCAAATTGCTTGCCACTTTGAGGAAAAAATGTATCAGCTGTGTTGTTATCTCTCTCTGGTCCTGGCCAAAGTCTCTCTGTGTGTACATTCTTGTTCACAGCATAAGGCTCTAGATATTTCCCTGTTGCAGAGCTCTGGAGTGCCTTGCAGGTGCTTGTCTTGGAGTCAAGGGTTGGTATGCTTGTGTAGCAGAATTTTTGTCTCTGTAACAAAACAAAGGATAAACATGTAAGACAGTTCTGTTACTTCTGTCAGATTTGAAGTACTGCATGTCAAGATAAGTGAATTTGTTCTTCCTGTGATTTATTCTTAAGATGATAAATTAGGGTTAATAAAAATTTGAGTTCTAATAGTGAAGATTTCTTTGCAAGTAGATAATTGTTTCTGAAAAGATGTCTGTAGAAGTAGAAATGATTTAAGTTGAAAGTATTACCACAAACATTAAACACTCTAATGTACGTCTGTCTCAGATCTACGTGGTTTGTGAAGTGGAATGTAGCCTGTGCTTGCAGATTTGGTCAGTATAGCTGACAGTTTATCTAGTAAAGAAGAAAGATCGCTCCCACAGTCGGGCATATGCCTCAAACAGATCCCTGTGATTAAGTGTGCATAGATATTTTCCAGTAAGTCACTTGTCAACTAAGTAGGGTTAGGGTGATATTAAAAAGCTAGGCTGTAGGTCTGCTGTATAGAATTGGGCACACTGGAGCAGCAGTGCAAAAGTGGTTTCAAGTGGAGCCTGTTATTAAACAACAATAGATTTGAGGCAGGATTATAACTACTTTACACAAAAAGGCCATGTAGTAAATTTGAAAGAAGCTTAAAACCTCTCTGAGGAACCTACCATTCTTTTTCTTTTCTTGCACATGTTTTCTTATGTGTGGTAAGTGTACCATGGAAACTTTTCTGAAAGTACTTTTTTTTTTCTGTAAAACACTAAGTTTAAATAATATTGCTCTTATGACTGGAGTGTTGGAATGGAAGGATACAGGCTCTTCAGGAATGACAGGCAGAAGAAATAAAGGTTACTGTCACTCTGTATGTCAGTAACCAGCTGGAGGTCGTGAAGCTACCCTTGGGGATCAGTAAGGAGATGACCAAAAGCTTATGGGTCAGGTTTAAAGGGAGGGCAGGGACAGGTAACTTTATGATGGGGTTTGCTACAGGGAGTCCAACTAAGAGGCTGTACAAGAAAATTGGAGGGGCTTTATTTATAAAGGCAGGTGGTGATTGGACAAGTGGGAATGGCTTCAAACTGAAAAAGAGTTGATTTAGATACTAGGATGGAATTCTTTACTATGGTGGTGAGGCATTGGACAGGTTATCCAGAGAAGTTGTGAATGCCCCATCCCTGGAAGTGTTCAAGGCCAGCTGGATAGAGCTCTGAGCAACCTGGTCTAGTAGAAAGTATCCCAGCCTATGGCAAAAGGGTTGGACCTAGATGATCTTTAAGGTTTGTCCCAACCTAAGCCATGCTGTGATTCTGTGATTTGTCCTATTACCAGATGAGCATTCCTGTTGCTTTAAGAAGTATGCACCAAAATATTTAAAAAGGTAGCATATGATAGTTGTATGTGGCTACAAGAATCTCTCTTTCAGCAAGAGGGAAGGCTCTAGCCTTGTTGTATCATTCTTCCTTCCTCAGACAACACCTCAGATGCAGGCTGTTTGTTTTAGGGCAGTTTTTCTTGAAATTGTTCAGGATTTTCTAAATGGAAAATAATTCTAGAAAACTACATTCAGAGTGAATTTGCTATTTGGACAAAAGGAAGGGAGCTATTTTTCCAAGAGTATTAGTCTTTACCCAAGACACAGACACTCAGATTTTTTTTGTAGTGAAAGAAATTCACTCACTCTCACACATGCTGTCTTCCCCTGCCCCAGTGAGTATTGCACACTACATCACTGCACTGTTCTAATCTGAAACTAAAATAGAACATTACATTATGCTACCCAAAGGATTAACAGGCAGTTTGTCTGTGAGTATAAATTCTGCCTATTCACCAGACTGACTGCAGAATTAGCTTAGGGAGAATTTACACAGAGCAGTAGAATAACTCTGGTATTGCCCTGTTTTAAGGAAGAAAAAGATATCACCTTCTTAGAATTCATTTTAAATCAATGTAAAGAAAAATTCTCAGTTTTCAGAGCATAAAAATACTACCAAATACTACCAAATGTAGTTGATACTGTAGTAGTTATGGTCATCTGTGTAGCCCCATCACATGAATTTTGAATTTTGGCTTAGTATCCTGTTAGCATAAAAGTGACCCATAGACCAAACTGTAGATTTTTAGCTACAAGACACAAAATAAGTGCTTCCCACTCAATATCCTTTCATATTCTTCATACAGAAGAATCTTCTACTAGAATGTAATGCCCAAAGGGATTTTCCCATGTACCTACCCTGATGTCACTTGTAACATGGATCACTAAATACTAACCAGCTTTTTCTGAGTCTTCCTATTGTTGAATGCAAGTTTATATAATTACATATGCGTGTGAATATTTTTAGATGTTCATCTAATCCTGGTTTGCAGATGATATAGAATTTGAGACATGCAAATTTAGTCTACATGTTAATAATTATCCTATTTGAAAACATTTTCAGCTTGAGCTTTAAAAAATCTCCCTTGTTGAAAAAGCATGTCAGCCCTTCCTTGTGTTTCTGAAGTGCAGTGTAAACTCCTAGTGATTGTCTGCATAAAGTGCATGGTTATCTCCAAGTTTAACATTTGTGCTCAATAGCAACTGCCTTTGCCTACCTTTAATATTTATTGCTACTAAATACATTGTAAAAAATTAATTCCCTTTCTTTTTTAGAACTTGGTAAATGCTAGATTTCTTTATATTTTTCCCCCTTTCAATTTTATTGGTGCATGTGTTTTGGTTTTTTAAAAATTGTTTTCCAATACCAGCATGTGATGATTCTGCATATACTGCACACTTCATATGGTGATGGCTATGGCCTAGTGCCAGCACTAAAATACCTTTGAAGGTTTAAGAAATAAATCAAATGATGTAGTGATGATATATATTTCACTCTTGTCATGTGTTTTTGGCCTTTCCAAATCCATGGACTGATTTAAAAATTTCCCATATGATTTGGCACTTTCATCACTTTCAGCATTAGTGTAGTCAGAAGTCTACATTTTAACAAATTCTACCTATCAGCTGTTAGGAAAATAGTTCAGGATAATCTTTTTGTCTGCCTAACTCAAATAAAAGGTGCAATCTTGAAAAACCATTCCTTGTTTGCTGCAATAGTAGCAATAACATGTTCTTACAAATAAATTAGATATAACTTTCCCAAAACATCTCCAAGTGTTTTTAATTAAGTGCCTTTTGTATTGTAAAATGACCTCAGTCACCAAGTGAACACATTTTTTCTGTCAAAGTAGATGGTAGATAAGTGTTGCCCCCCCATGTAAACAGTGAAAGTCAAGATTCCTTTTTTGGAATTATGATGGGATTTATTTGGGGTTTGATGTCAGGAGGAATAAATCAAAGCACCAACATCAGAAGTAAACATGATTATTCCTGGAATTCTGAAATTTGATGTCAGGAGGAATAAATCAAAGCACCAACATCAGAAGTAAACATGATTATTCCTGGAATTCTGAAATTTGATGTCAGGAGGAATAAATCAAAGCACCAACATCAGAAGTAAACATGATTATTCCTGGAATTCTGAAAGAAAAGGAAAAACCAAAAATTTTGCTATGGCCTGTACAGTTCTGTTCGAGCTAAATGCAGCAGAGCAAGATTGTGTTGTGGTTTTGAAATTAGGCAAAAAATAAGCATTTTGATTCCTATATAGGGTATGTTGATCTTTTTAACATTAAACAAAAAGATATGAAGCTCTAAAGCCATGGCACATCAGTGCTCACTGTATATACCTTCCTGTGTGGCACAATCCTTGATGTGTAGAGGTTAGAAGTACAATGCATCTTGCTGAGCTTTAAATACTACACTGTGCTTGGCAGCTTCAGAAAGTCATTCCTTTATTAGTCATCTGTCTCTGAGGCAACAGAAAAAAAAAAAGTGTTCCCAATTTATATAGGCAGCTTATAGTAAAACTGCTGCTGAATTGGGGTCTCAGTTGATCTTTGTGAGGGAATGGATCTGGGCCAAAACTCCTAAAAATGGATGTGCTTCTGCCCTTTGTAGTGGGGGCAGCAAATGCTTGTAGGATTCATGGGTCACCAGGTGACAGAAAAAGTTATGCACACATCAGAAAGGACAACAGCGATGGAGAGAGGACAGAGCAGGGATGCACAGGGAACAATACAGGAGTAGTGCTCAGGGGAGCTAACTGGTCTCTTCTGACACACATCCATTAGAAGAATAATAAAGATGTTCCTCAGTGTATTAGTTTTATACATGTCAGTGTACTCTTGTGACCTTACTCCAATCTCATGCCTTATGTATCTAATTTTTGCTGCTGTTTTCTCTGAGAAAAGTTATGTAATAGACTTAATTTTGAATGTTGTTTAAGGTGACCTACACTCCCACACTTTTTGTCCATGCTATAGAGTTCTTTATTGCCTTAATGGAAGGACTATGAAGATACTTTCCTCCAGCATTGGATCAAGTTGCATAGAAAATTTGCAAAAATTTGTCATCTTTTTGTAATTGATTTACAATTAATTTTTCATAGTATGTGAATTAATACCTAATCCTGCTTTGTTGGGTTGCTTGCATGCTGCTGCATTTCTGGTACTGTAGCCAATCTTATAAAAGTTGCACATCTTGTGTCTGCTCTCAAGAGAAGCCACAGGTACCCTGTGCATCACATTCTCTTCCAACTGCTTTGGGTTCCTCTTTCTGCACCCAAGAAGTCTCAGGGGAGTCTTGAGTGGATAGCGTGTTTTATCCTCTGCCTATTTTCCAGCAATATTTTGTAGCCTTGAGGCATTTCCCAGAAAGCGAAGCATGAGAAGTGCACTTGGCTGTGCTGATTTTGAGAAGGCAGTGGCCAGTGCCCTATCAAGGGGAAGGGAAAGGCCATGGACACTGCTCATGACAGGAATGAACAGTGTAGTTTCTTGGAAAATGAGAGGAAAGGGAAGCAAATCGAGTAGGCTTTGGCAATAGTCCTAAACACAGGTTGAGGTTGAGAATAAGCCACATTAATCATTAATGATAGCAAAGCTCATTGAGCTTGAAAAGTACTTTCTATAAGTGCTAAGTGCTGGCATTAAAAATGTATGCACTTTCTTTTTAATCCACACTTGGCATCTGCAAATGGAGAGGAAAGGGAAGAGCCAGCAGTGTCATTATAGCAGCACTAATACCTCCCTACAGCTGAAATCACAGCTTGCCAAGGCACACAGCCTTGGGTCTGGGTCTTGCAGAGCTCACCCTGTCGTGGTAGGTGGTATGGGTGGGTTCTCCTAAAGTGTTCCACCACCTGTCCTGCAGAGCTCCAAGTGAAGGCTTGGAAACCTTCTGCAAGTCAACATCTACTAAATGAACAGTTGTCCTCATGAAATCCCTACTGAGGAAGACAAAGGCTGTGTATAGTCTGTCACACATGGATTTCTTTGCACAATTAAAAATTTTATAAATATAAATTATCTAATCTGTTTTTCTTTTCCAAAAAATTGACCTGCTTTCTCTAAATTGTGGGAGACACAGAGAAAGGGAGGTCTAACAAATTATTTGTCATGCTATCAAGGTGGTGGCAACTTGCCACCAGAAATGCTGTGGACCAGAGCAGCAGAGATTGTGTGGGTAGGAAGTAGAGTCTTTGCTGCAATCAAGCTGCGAGAGGTAAAATCTAGAATAATTTGTTAATAGAGGTGTCTGAAAGGAGCTGAGTAGACAAATGGAGAGGCAGAAGAGAAACAGAAGAGGTTTGAAGTCTGAATTTTTAACAGCTACAAGCCACGTGCCTGAGGGTTAGGCTGGAAGGTGCTTGTTGATGGGCTATTTGATTGCACAGGGTTAAGGAAGAAGCAGTTTGTGCTCTGACCTGAAGTTAGGCACACCAGCCTTGGCACAGTCAATGCAGCCCTTTGCCTTCCCAGGCTGGTGGTTAGCCAGCAGCTGCATATCTTTAGCAAATGTCTGGAAATGGTAACTGAAATCCTTGTTTTGCCAGTTTGCTGCAGAGTGTGTAATCCTTCTTGCCTCCCACACAGCTGTATTCTGAGCTGGTGTCATATGTTCATTTTACTCTGCTGTTGGTCTAGCCTCACTCTTTATTCACACATCTGCAAACAGAGTTAGGGACCTCGTTCTGTAATTGTCTCCAGTTTGAGATGCCAGCTGAGCACGCAGGAAGGGTGAGAACATCACAGGGTGCCCCATCCACTGGGAAGCACACCCTCTTCTGCTCTTTCTGTGTAATGCTGGGCTGGTAGAAGCTGCATGGTAGCAGCAGAGAGCAGTTTAAACAGAGAGCACTCCCTTGTCTTTCCAACAGACACCTATGCATTAACTCTCAGCTTGATGTAGGATATTGCTGCTCATTAAGAATAACAAGGTTTAATCTTAATTTGCTCTTGGTCAAAAATATACACTTTTCTTCTCTGCTTTGTTGACAGCCATGCTCTGTACTGCTGTGCTAGAGGCTACATTTGCACTTATGAGTTGGGTAAAATGCTGTGGTTGCTAGGGGAGAAAAGTATTAGTATTACCAATATTTATTATTTGGTCCCCATGGAAACTTTAGTTCTTCAGGGAGTCCTAATTCTCCCTTTGTCCTTTCTTACTTACTTAAAAAAGTAAGAAGAAAAACTTACTTCTTTAACCATGAAGTTCAGATAGTTATTTCTTACTTACTTAAAAAAGTAAGAAGAAAAACTTACTTCTTTAACCATGAAGTTCAGATAGTTATTTTCCAGGAACAGATGTCAAGATACACAACTCCCTTTGTGTTCTAGTATGCTTGACAGATGTCTGTTTGTGGGGAATGACTGCTTACTAAGATATGTTGTGGCTTCCAGTCATACAAAGATCTTTAGAGTGTGGTTAATCTAATTGTATCATGGAGGTGTTTTATTATTTTTTCTGCCTCTGCATCTTCTTTGATTTGTTCTTTCCCCCATTGTTATTTTTAAATTTGCTGCATATTTTAAATTGATGAAGAGCTATTTGGTTAATTTTGGTTTAAGTGATCTTAGAAGTTTTTTTCAACCTAAATGATTCTATGATTTGATGGAAAAATGAACTTTCTGGTTTTTACTTAAAGATGTAACTGTGGCAAAAGCTACAAATGTGGCTCATGGCTGTAAAAGGGACACAGTAGTACCTGTTTTTTCAAGGTTTCAGTTCTTCAGATGTTCAGACTAAAGCTGTTAAAATACTGAGTGATTTAACCTTGGCAGAATAGTTAACTCAGTGTTTGGCTCTCTTATAGTGCCTAAAACAGTATGTGGAACTGCTGATCAAAGAAGGTCTAGAAACAGCAATCAGCTGTCCTGATGCTGCCTGCCCAAAGCGAGGTCATCTGCAAGAAAATGAGGTACACTCTTCCTGCAAAGAGGGTGTTTTCTTTTCCTTACAGTATGTTTAAATCTGTCTTGCTTTTTATGTTACAGCTTCATTGTTGACAACATATGTTTTTACTAATTCTTCAAAGGTCAAATACTCTTTTTGTTTAAAATTACTAGATTATTACTGTTCCTAGTTGGAATTTTTTCTTCTTTTCTTTTTTTCAACAGATCGAGTGCATGGTTGCATCAGAAATCATGCAAAGGTATAAGAAGCTACAGTTTGAAAGAGGTAATACATGTAACACTGCCCATTGAAGGCTGTGAGAATGGGTTTGTTCCAGAGCAATCCTATAAATCAGAATCTCTGCATATGTTCTTGCAGTAGCATTGTGTGTTAATTGCTTGGTCATCAGAAGGAAAAACCCCAAAACCTAAAAAGTAATTGCTTCTGTTCTTGCCTGCATGATTCCCAGAACTGCAGCACTCTGGGAATAAACTAAGGAAAGAAAATTGCTATGTATGATATTCCTAAATAACTAAGGGAGGGAGTGACTTCTATTTTGAGCTTTGCTGTTTAAGTTGACTACTAGTATTGTAGGGGCTGGAGAGGAATACTGACCTCTTTCACAGAGCCAAGATTATCTCCTGGGTTAGTATTTGGTACAGAATTAATGAGAGGTTCTGTGTGCAAAGATACAAACACATTAAGAACATAAGGTGCCTATGGAGACCTGGAATGGTGTGGCCATAGAGAACTTACAGTAAAGTTTTGCTGAGCCTAGAGACCACTGCAATCATTGGTAGGTTTTTTATTGCCTTCACTGGACTTTGAAATATGAAACGAGTTATCTATAAGGAGCATCCAAGAAAGAGATGAAACTGTATCTTATGCTGTTGTTAATCATGTGGTTACATTAGGATGGAGGTCAACTTGAAATAGGTTCTTACTGGGCAAGGCATTGTAAAAACACTTCTCTGGTGGGTTTAACTGCATAGTATACTCTGTATTTAACTTCAAGTACAACTGAAAAAAATACATCTCATTCTCAGAGCAAGTTTAGTTCAGTGAATGAAAGTGGACAATTAATTGAGACTCATGAAACTCACTTTGGTTTGGTGCCTGTTTGCAAAGCAGGCCAGATTTATGTCAATGTGGGTCACATAAATTAAAAAGCTCCTCTTGAAAATTTGTGTCTTCAAATGCCCTGCCAGTCAACCTCAGCTGAAATGCATTGTTATGGAAGGCTGATCTTGTATCCGCCTTTGAATTTGGTTCTTTTATGTCCCTTTGCAGAAGTGCTTTTGGATCCATGCCGGACTTGGTGTCCATCCTCTACGTGCCAGGCAGTTTGCCAGCTCCAGGAATCAAGCCCACAGGACCCTCAGCTGGTCCAGTGCAAAGTGTGTGACATTGAGTTCTGCTCTGCTTGCAAATCTAATTGGCATCCAGGTCAAGGCTGTCAAGAGAGCATGCCAATCTCTTTTCTTCCAGGAGAAACAAGGTAAGATATTGCAAAAGATGAAGTATTTAGAAGCTAAAAACTCAAAGAGGCATTTTCCTGATGTTTTGTTCTAAAGCTGTTTCCTTCACTTAGTTGTTCCTGTTCTTTTAATGCTGTATTCTAAAACTGAACAGCTCTTGGCAGCCTCACTCTTTGTCAGCATTCCCATCAAAGCACAAAGGAGCTGCTTGAGCCTTTGGCCTTTTGCCCCAGTGGGAAAAATATGGCATCCAGGCAGCTCATCAGCTTCCCTTGAGAGATGATCTTGTTACTGCTGCTCTCCTGGACAGTGTGAGAGTCGCTAACATCATGCCAGACAGTGATTTTTTAGGATACCCTGTCAATCATCCCCTCTGCTGCACATTTGCCCTATGATTTTAAGTTCTGTTTCAAGTGGTCTCTAGTGGCAAACTGCAGCCACTGACTAAGAAAGGCCATTGTGCATGTGTTCCACTTCATGTCTGGGCTTTTTCAAAGATGGTGTTGCACTCCAATGTATCATTAAAGCCCTGCCCAGCCTTGGACTTAGTTATTCATACCTTGTCTTCTTTCAAGCTTTGCTTTAACAGATGACTAGCTAGGATGCTGTCACGATGAGTTCCTGATCAAATACACTAACTTTGGCACATGCTTTTGTGTGTGCTTGACAAGAACTGAAGGTTACTAAATTGCATGGCAAAGTAACAAACTTTATCTATTTTTGCTTAGTGTTTTGGTTGCTTTTAGGTTTTATTCCATGCCTAATTTTTTTACTCCACCGAATAAAAGTAAAAATTGTTTTTTCATTTTTGTGGAGCATAATGTGCCTGTTGGCAGCATTAGGAGTTTCATATATATTATATATATACAAAGCATTTTTTTTTCCAGTACAGTCACCCCTAATAATTAGTGTTAATAATTAGTTTGTGTCCTTTTATACTGCTATTGGGCAAATCAATCAATCAATCATCAGTCCTGTTTTGCAGCAAATTGTTGATTCTCCATCCATTCTTGTATCTCACACTGGCAGTAGCTGCAGGATTTGTCATTTAAGGTACATTTTAGTTGTTAGCATAAAACCTGCATAGAAAGCTACACAAGGGAAATAAAAGTTGTTCCGCTGTTTCAGCATTCCTCTGTGTCGTGCCCATTATATGAAGGGACATCTGTGGTTTTGCACAACCTTGTGCAAGAATGGTCAGTGGTGACCCTAACTCATGAACAGTAACTTGTTAGGAGTCTGTCAGCAGAGACAAAGTTTAACTGAAAGAGCAACATGCACCAAAACCTTCTTGTTCTTGATTTGGAGGGAAACTCCTAGGCAGGATCCTCAAGAGGGCACAGACAAGTAATCTATCCCTGGTGCCCCAGTCCAAAGGAATGTGGTCTGGAGTTTTTGTGCAATCAAGGGATTGTTTCTTCATCTGAGAAAGAAAGGAGAGAAAAGGAAAATAATCTAGATGTATGAAATATTTATGTGTGAGCTACCTGCTGCTCATCTGGTACGTTACAGGAGAAAACTGTTTAATATCTGTTAGTAATACTAGATAACAAAAATCAGGTTTTTAAAAAAATCAGGTTTTTACATGGTGAATAAAATATCCTAACTTTTATGTAGACACTGTAGTCATTAAACATCTTTTCCTAGAGATATGTTTGAAAAGTAGTGTACAGGTGTAATATCTGAATAATGAAATCACTTGAATTCCTGAATCTCTAGTAATTTCTCCTTTTTTTTAAGCAAAAAAACAGGCTTACCTTCCCAGCACAATTCTTAGACATTCTTCTCTAAACTGCCATGGTCATACATTTTACTAATGTCTCACTCTCTCCCACAGTTCAGTTTTCAAAATGGAAGATGACGATGCTCCAATCAAACGCTGTCCAAAGTGTAAAGTTTACATTGAACGAGATGAAGGCTGTGCCCAAATGATGTGTAAGAATTGCAAACATGCCTTTTGCTGGTACTGTCTGGAATCTCTTGATGTGAGTACATGCCATGCACTCTTGGCTCTCAGAAGCTTAGAAGTTCATTGCTTTGCCATCCAGCTGTCTCTTTAATTAATTAAATAAACAGCTCACTAGCTTCTGGCCAGAACTCACCAGAGCTGGTTCTGGGAATTTGATAGGATTTGTATCCTTTGTTTTACTTGTCTGACCTGTGTGAATTTAGCATTTGGTCTGAGTCAGTTAATAATTATTAAAAATTAAAATTTTATGACAGTAATCTGTTTGCAATCTTTATATGGCACCTAACATGGGGAAGGATGTTACTTTTTTTTTTTTTCTAGTGCTGACTTTTCAATGTTGCCTTTCTTGAAGGCATTACAGTATGAGACTAGCAATGCTCTTAGTCTGAGGATGTTTAACAAACTAGATGTGGTATGTCACTAGCAGTCTAATTTGTTTACCATTCTGCGGGACAAGAAATAGATCTGACATAGGAGAAAGAATACAATGTTCTCCCAACAGCAGGAATTTATTGGTCTATAAGCTGCTGCTGTCACATGTTTATACATTTTTTAAATCAGCCTGTTATCATGCCCACGGATCAGAGTATATACAATACACAACATCTGTTTCCATGTCATCAGTTTTACTTTGTAACTGTGTTAACAATAGCAAAGGAAATTAGGTTCCTGAGAGCTACTCCAACTATTCAAATCCTGTGGTTGCCCCATTTGAATACTTTACTAACAATCCTGAAGTCACAGGCTTCTCACATGCTCTCACAGATAAAAAAGCAATGCTGCCTTAGAACTAGGCCTGCTATCTTGTCTGGTTTGTGAGAGGCTGACAGAATTGATAGGGATGTAATATCTCAAAAATCTGTTTTGTCATTTTGTTCTTCAGCTAGATAAAGGAACCAACTTTGGGAAGTCTGCAGCACACATACTGATTATCCTTTGCTCTTGCTATATGTGTGTAAAATACATGCAATGGTCAGCTTATCTTCTTGGATTTTCTTGCTAAACTTCATGCTAGCGTTTAAATATGCAGCTTGAGACCCTTTGGGAGAAGAATTTGTTATATATCCGTTACACATGCCAAACAAACCTGTTTGTGAAGACACCTAACTATAAACAAAGCACTTTAGAAAGGTTGGACATGGCCATATCCACTTGCTTTTGCCTCCTGTGTGATTCCTGGGTTTAAGTTGTCAGGATATAGTGTTTTATAACTTGAAGAATTTCTGTTCATTGCCTACCTTCTCATTTAATATTTGTAGGATGATTTTCTCCTTATACATTATGACAAAGGACCTTGTCGAAACAAGCTGGGGCACTCCAGGGCATCTGTTATCTGGCACAGGACACAGGTAAAGCTCAGATCATTGAAAGCTCTCTACAGGTCTACTACTGTCATAGTGCCTCCTTTAAACTCATTAGGATAAATTCTGTGCCAAATGGTAACTGATTTTTGTAGCAGATAAAAAAAGGGCAGTAGCTTGGAGTGGAACAATTAGTTCTCCTAGAGAAGGCCTCCTTGGCAAAATTCCACTGAGAACCAGAAAAGGTATGTTTGCAGAGCCAGTTCAGTGCCAGTCCAGATTGTTCTCACTGAATTTGCAGGATGAACTAGGTTGCCACCGCCAGTATTATTTACAAGGAAGTTCTTCCTGCAAGGCATTTTTAGCTCTGGATCCAGAAGTGGAAAGGAATTAACCCGAATACAGACATTATCTTGCTGTGGTCTCTATCTGACTCCTTTCTGTTGGTTGGATAGAAAGTAGCCCTGAAGGTTTATCAGTAGTTTCAAACACGGATTCAAACTGACAATTACTGAGAGTGTGGGAATACCTCTTGTAGTCTAGATTCAGTGTTGCTAGACTCAGCAAGAATGCTGGTAATAAAAGATCTCTCTGCAGCACTTCGATGCACGCCGTGTAAATGCTAATGTGTGACTTGGTCCAATCTACCGCCTTTACAGTTACTTTACAGAGGGAGGGGGACATCTGTGTATCTGAGTCATCTCCTCCTAAATTAACTGTGTGCCTGGAAAAAGCTACCTTAGCTTCAGATGAGGTACTTTTCTTGAAGTACAGATTTCTTTCCATGTGAGCATAAACCCCAAGTCTATAGAATAATCGTCAAGTCTGGATAAACAGCTAAACTAAAATAAAAGGAGAAGGATCTCACTCCTCTCCTTTCACCCACACCACTGGGTGTCTGAGCTGTGGACTGGCTTTTGCTTGGATTAGCCAATGGTATCTCAGGAGGTGTGTGGGTACATGAAGTTTACTTGATAAACTTGTATGAGGTGACTAATCTGGTATTTGTAATCTGTTCTAAGCCACTGCAGTTTGTGCAAATATGTTTGATATATGGAATGTTTGATGATCTGGTTATTGTTGAGAAAGGTGATAATTCACTACTAGTCAGGATGTAATTGTGCTAAACCCACTGAAGCCAAATCAACACTGCAATTGTTTTCTTATGTTAACTTTGAGTAAGTTGTTAAAGTTCTTCTTAGATTTATCCAAAGCAAATTGAGGTGAGTCTTTGGTTTGTTGTTTGTGGGTTTAAAAAAATATTTGTTTTGGCCTGAGAAAATGGCTTGATGCCTAGTAGGGCAGCAATTTCTTCAGAAGAAAACCAAGGAAAAAGTAAGTAAGTAATACTCAGCAGGAAGTCTTACTTAAAAATAAACAACACCCTCCACCACATACACACACACACACACACACACACACGCAAAACCACACCAAAAAACAAAAACAGCAAAACAAAAAAACTGAAACTTGATGATTTCTTTGATGGCATATTGAAGTTGAAAGGAGGGTGTAAATAAATGTTTTATATTAATTACCAGCAGTCAGTCTGGTCCATTGAATTGCCAGCTTCTAGCTTGGCTCTGTCTGACCAGTGCACTCAGCCTGGGTTGCAAAGAGCAGCATGGCAGTAGTTGCAGCTCGTGTTTTTTAAAGATGAGAATTTAACTTTAGTTTCTGGGAAATAAATGCAAAGATTAGTAGAAGTTGCATCACATTGTCAGCACCATCAAAAAAAAAGAGAATGGGTTATGAAACGTGCCCACCTCTGAAGCTGAATAAGGAATTGCTGCTGGGAAGAAATGAAGTGGCTCGGGCGAGGCAGCAGGGGCTCCTCCCGGTGGCTGGGCGGCCGGAGCCGGGACGCGGGTCCCGCAGGGAGCGCCCGGCGCGCTGTCCCGCAGCGCCATCTCCCGCGGCTGCCGGCGCTCCCGCCCGCCGCAGCACAGCCCCAGCGCCGCCTGCAAGATATCCACACCCCGTTATCCGCGGCCAGCTAAAGCGCATCGTCCCATCTACACCGTGGCTAATTTAACATTTGCCAGCTAATTGAAGTGGTGTACCTAGCCCTGACTAGAAGAATCCTTAATGAGTGCTGCACTCTAATTTCATTGTACCTTCTACTGTGAGGTTTTGCTATTGCATTAGCATTCCACTCTTGCCATCGTTATTCAAAATTATTCACAGACACTCTCATATGAATAAATCTAAATTATTCTCTTAAATAATTTGTGGGCATATCATTGCAGCATCACTCTTACAGTTGCCTATGGCAAATGGGAAACTTTCTCAGGGGATGAAGCTCAACTTGAATGTTTTCAAAATAATTTTCCAAATTTAAACTCTGTAGAAATTACTGCTTTGTCACATTGACCAGTTAGGTAAGTCTATGGTCCTCTGCTCATGCTGGGAAGGAGGTGATCAATAAATGTCAATGAAAAAGATGCACTTAGAGTTAGATCATGTGCCCTGAAGCAGCTGCATGAGCTCAGGTCTGACTGCAAAAAGCCATTGCATATCCAAAGTCCTCCTATAGTCCATGGTGTTAGTAATCTGTGATTGAAGTTCCCAAGCTTGAGTGCATGCTGGTGGGACATTGTGAGATTCTTCCAAGATTCTCTGAGCACCACCAACACCTTGACTAATTCTTCTTGAAGCTTTCTCCAGGAAATAAAAGGGAGCACCTGAAAGTGGAAGTCTTTTTTGTAGCCTCGATTTCAATATTTAGTATTTAGGTTTGATCAAGAAAAGAAGTAGTTGCTTGCTTCATTAGTTGTTTGAGATATAAGAAAACTCAAAAAGGTGAAAAGCCATCTGCATCACCTTGTGTGATAAAACAGTTCTGTAGCACAGTTCTGACACAAGACATGAACATTCACACTACTTTCACTCACATTTTCTGGTCACAGGACTGTAGTATACGCGTGGGGAGTTCTTGCTCTGATAAGGTCAGTGGCATTTGCTGAGGTCTTTTTGATGAACACAGATGATGCAATGGTGTAGCAGACACAGAATCTAGGCATTGCTATCCCTGACACAATGCTATCCCTTTTTCTTACAGGTGGTAGGCATCTTTGCAGGATTTGGTCTTCTACTTTTGGTGGCCTCTCCTTTCCTTCTACTTGCTACACCATTTGTTCTGTGCTGCAAGTGCAAATGTAATAAAGGAGATGATGACCCTCTACCAACCTAGACTGAGAGAAGATTGGACTCATCACAATGTGTTTTGATTTTACTGTTGCTGTTATATTTCCCTCTTGCACTTACATTGCTGTAGCCTTACTTGCCCCATTCCGCTTTTCGTTGACACAGTCTTGATTCCAGGAACTGTTGTTATTACTGTTGTACAGATCACTTGATAACAGACAAGGAGGGTAATGGAAGGCAAGTTTGGTGCTAAAGGGAGACCACAGACCTGGGTAGCTACCTGAAATTAAGAGGTGATACTGCTAAAAATAATGCAAAAGGTTGGTGCTGCCCTGCTGGTGGACTGGGGACTGTACTGAATGACATCAGCAAACCAAGCTGAAAAAGCCTACAAACTTCGGCATATCTGTTTGCTTCCAAATTTGGTGTCTTATTCCTGCATATGTTTGAGTTTACTATAATTTAAATCTGATAATCAACTTCGTGTGACTTCATTACACATCTGATTTTGTTAAAGCCATCACAATGTCCTTTTCAGTACCTGTTTTTTCCAAGCATAACAAAATTAGCAAGGTGCATATAGGCCATCCTATGCCTTTCTTGAAATTTGGGGAGGATCAGAGGGACAAAGTTGTTCTTGCTGCCTTCCACGAATTTTATAAAGTCTTATAAGAATTTTGTTTGATTAAAAGCTACATTTTAAAATTAATTGATGCAGCTGCAAGGTTGAGTGGTGACACAAACCTGCTATTTAATCAAGATTCTTTTAAAAATACATTGATGGTATTGCTTACCCCTGGACCACTAGTGTTTTTCTGAATTGTTATTTTTTGCTATTGTTTAGGGTTCTGCTACACTTATAGGGCTATGTAACTTCTAATCCAGGTATCTTAATCTTTTTATAGATACATAGATTATATATATATAAAATCCTATTTAAACCAAATGTGTAAATAGCTGTGCTGTTGAATTATTTTGGAAATTCGGAATAGCTTGCTTCTGTCTTTAGGACAATTAATGAATACAGGACTAACTTTACTGTTTAGCAGACTTTTGGGTTATCAATGAGTCTTTCCTTTTAAATACAAAAATACATCATGGTTATCCCTGTAGTTAATATGAAAATGCCTGGGATATTTGTGGAAGTTGTGCTTTGCGTTTAAACTACTTAGCCCATTTTCGGAGATAGTATTGTATGGTATGTGGTGTATTGTGTTAATAACAATACTGTGACAAAATAAGTTTTTATTTGAAAACTAATCACTTGATAGTTTTGCAGAATTCAGTGCTCTGTTTTCAGGGTAGTAAAGTGTGCTATTCAACATACTACATCATTGAGGTTTCTCTTTAGAAATATTTTTTTGAAAACCATTTTGCTCTATTTTAAAGCCAACAAGAATTTGACTAATAACTTCTTGCCATGAAATGTGAAGCACCTGAAACAATGTGTATGTCTGCAATATGAAGGAAAACATTCTTTTGAATGGCTTGTGGACTGAAGTTTTACTGCATTTTTTGTTCATCATTTATTTCTGTCATTAGCAATGTACTGACATGGATGAATATCTTGAAGCCAGGATAACTTTACACTGAAAATGTCTTAAGATCCTTAAATGCATCTGCTTCTGGCTGCTGTCACAGGCTGGGAATATGTTTTCATAGCTCAACCATAAAAAAATTACTCTTTATTGGCTTTTGGTTTACACTGTCTATCTGTTAAATAAAAAATATTGTAGGGCACAGTTTTGAAAAGGCCAATTTCTTTCTATAAAACTATTCTCCTCCCTTATCTTCCAAGTTTAGTGCTATCCAAATTCAAACTGTATCTAACCATAGATTTTAACTCTAGGAGCTGGAGATTGTCTGCAATTCACTTACTTGGTTTGATTTTAATGAGTTCAGCCTCTGCAATGAGAATAAAAGGGATACCTTGTTTCCAGCAAATCTGAACTCATGATATCTTCAGATTGTTTATGGCAATGCACAGTTCAGATCTTTTGTTATCTGAGTATCTTTAGTATTTTTGCTATCTTGGTTATTAAAAATTGCTTAATTGGTTCAAAAATACCTGTAGGGAGGTCTGGTATTGATTTGATCCCTGTTTGCCAGCTCCCAGGGGTGTGTGAAGCACTGCTGAGTTCAGCAGGCAGGGAGGTGCTTCTTTCCCTTTGGCATCAGCTCAGTCCATCTCCCAGAGGGTTCCCAAGCCACCCACCTGAGTTGTCCTGAGTCATCGCTTCACTGTCCAGAATTAGTGGAAACCCTTCTGCAGAGGACAGCTTCCTGAAGGTTAGCTTGAACTATGGCCTTTCCTCCCTGGCTCTGTACTCCTGTTTAACTGGAGAAAAAAAACCCTGGACAAGAAAGACTTCATGGGTTATTAATTTTCTAGCTGGGGCACTGAGGGGTTTTGCTGTATTGTGGCTGTGACTGATGACCAACTCTCCTACTGGGATCATAGTAAACAAGAGAGATTCACTGGCCTGTGAACAGTATTGAGTGTTCTGGTATGAGGAGGTTTATTTAGGTTTATTTTCTCTGTGCCTTTCTTAGAGAATTTATGTCGAAATACAGCAAAACTTGACTTTTCCAAAGTGCTGTGTGGCCAGTTAATAATCAATGTCAGAATTAATGCATTTCCAGAATTAAAAGCAAAAAGAAAGAGAAATAAGTTATTTACAAATACAAAAATTTTAAAATGATAATTTGTAATTGATACTCACAAGTAACATTATATACAATCAGAAAATTGTGTCAGTGTATCTCTGATCTCAACATACTTGAATTGCTACTGGTGTTTTTTATGACACAACTTTTGTTTCACATCCCAGCTGTTGGAATAGACTATAGGCCTACATATATTTACCAAATACTTACCCAGTCTTTTCAGGTTTGCTAAATGCCATTCCATCTGTATTCTCGGGGATTTTTTTGTTTGTTTTTATTTTTGTTATTATTATTACTATTACTATTTTTAATGCTGATTTGGTTCCAAAGTAGCAACTTTTGGTGGTGATGTATTAAGTTCAGGGTGCTTTTATGTTACAGCTTATGTTGATACTGTGACATTTAATACCCCAAAACTCAATTGTAAATACATAATTTTAAACTCTGACATTTAAACCTCCTGACACGGAAAGGGAATGTTTGTTTCTTCATCTTCTTAAATGAAAATCTGTTACACAGCTATGGCTTTTTGGATTTGCACCAGAAAAATAAGTATCATGGCATGTTTTCTGCTGCATTTTTAAGGTTATGCTATTATTTAGGGTGTTTCTATTCACACAGAATCATAGAATATTCTGATTTGAAAGGACCCACAAGGATCAAGTCCAGCTCTTGAGTGAATGGTCTGTTTGTAACTGTTGTTTAATGGAGTTTGTACCAGTACATCATCTGCATGTTCTTCTGGGGTGTCATATGGTGCCATGTCTAGGGAGTGTGGAGTACTGCTCCAGAGGCTGTGCATCTCCCTAGCCTTGCCATTAGTTGGGCTGAAGCCAGTCCTGAGAGAGATCAGGAGCACAGCCCACTTTATCTTCAATGGTGGTAGTGTTGGGCTTTCCCCTGTGACATTGGCCAAGTCACCTACTGCCTTTTGTCCCAATTTAACCATCTTTTAAGTGAATGGACCAGTGTTTACCTCAGGAGGGCTGGGAGGGCAAATTCATTGGTTTTGAGGCTCTTCAAAAGTTTGTGATGAACAACAATATATAAAAGATTACTGTAGTTTTATGTTAATATTTCAGTTTTATTCATGTTGGCATTCATCCTGAAGCCTCCTACTACTGACTTTAGCATGTTAAGAATTTAGGATACTTTCCCCCACATACTAAGAAGCATGATCTTTCCTCAGATACTCTGGTGCATAAATTAGGCAAATCCCAAATAACAGCAGACTGAATCAACTCTCAGTTTACAGCTGAGCTCCTGACATGCAGAAAACAATCAAAATTAGTGAATAGCTCTCATTTATGGAGCTGACAGGATAATATATCCATATGTGAGAAAAATTCGAAGTGTTTTTTTAAAACATTGTTATGGGCAGGAAGATAAGAATGAAGTTCTGTGCATTTCATCTGTAGGTCTTTTACTGTATAGGAATAAATATTTTTAATGCAGGCCATTATCATTCCAGTGAGGTGCAGCATGCATAAACCTTTGTGCAGCTTTGCTTTTTTAAAACCAAAGTTTGTACATTTCATGTACATAATCCAAAAGCCTGAGGAAAACAAGTAAACTGCAGTTGTTGATGACAGTGATACTAAGGACATAAAAAAGCCTGCATCAGCCCTTAATTGCTAATGCACTTGTACTAAGTAAGGCATGCTGTTTGTGTTTAGAGCCCTGTGGTCTTCATTATTGCTTTGATTTGTGTATATCTTACAAGAATTCCAGGAGCATTAGGTACAGGTTCATGGTACATAACTGAACCTTTCTTGATCATTTTATTATGATGTATTTTAAACTTGTATAGGGATAAGCATGAAGGAGTCATGCATATGTATAAATAATGTATTTGACCAGTGTAAAAATAGTTCTGTTGATGTATTTGAAATGTAAAGTGCATTTTGTGCCACTAACACTGTGATGTATAAAGGAGCTGTTGAATGCCTTTTAATGTGGTGTTTTGTACTTTGAATCATATTGGAGAGTTTAATTTGTAATTTCAATAGATATTTTAAATGAATGTGTTTCCTGTGATTCTTCATAGTGACTTTTCCCTGTGCTTCTCTGTCTCTCAGGCCTTTGGAGAAAGCATAGCCTGTGGCCTGGAGACCTCCTGCCATAATTCTGGACATAATTGTGGTTTCTGACTCACCATCTCCCAGCTTAGCTAAAAGAGGGAATCTGGATATCTCTAGAACTAATTTGATGCACAGCTGGATCCTTGATCCAGCTCCCATTGGAGTCCATGGATGGATGCTCTAGGCAGATGAATGTGCTGCCCCAAGGATCACTCTGAGGTGTGTGTATGTTCTTGCACCATGGGTTTAGGTCTGGTGCAGGTGGCTGCAAGCAGCTTGTACTCCCCTCAGGTTGGTGTGGTAGAGAAACTTAAAAGTAAAGCCCAATCTCCTGAAAAACTGAGCATATTTAACTCTCTGACAGTGGTAATGAGTTCTCATGTTCTTGACTTCATCAACAAGCACTTTCATTTTGCCTAAACTGTAATTGATAATGTAGATTTTCCTTTAGTTCCCACAGTTTATTTCTCACTTGTTAGGATACAATTTGTCTATATCCATAAAAAAAGCACAGGCACAATTTCTTCAAGGAAATGGTGTGCATAAAGGATATGTATATATGTGCTTTCTACCTGACACCTTTAGAAAAGGCCATGTAATAGTTGCTACTGACTCATTTCTTCTTCCATTTTCATGGAGCATAATGATTTTTCTCCACAAAGGTAAGAGCAAGTTAGATATTTTGTTCAATTAATTGGGCAGAAAATAGTGTCTAAAAGCCACAAGGGGTTTTGACCCCTTCTAGGAGCAGGTATTGTTAATAATGATCTTTCTGCTTGCTTCTGCTTTTCCAATATTGTGTTGCTTCCAATTAATGGATGTTTCGTGTTGCAGTTTTCTCTTGGAGAGTAGGATTATTTCTCAGCCTTGTGCAATAACCACGTAGTTTAGTGACCTTTAGCTTCTGGGCAGTCCCTCTATTTCTCTACCAGGTTCAGCTTCCCTTGCTATGGAAGGATTTTCTAACCTGTGCCTTTCAGCTGTGTTACTGGGTTTCTGCACAACAAGTCTGTCATCAGAGAATCAAGCACTGCAGAAATTAGGTGGAGTGACAGTCATCTGTCTAAAATTAGAAAATTGGAGTTGAATTTTCAAGTGGCAAACTTACAGCACATGTATGTTCTAGTAAACAGTGTCCAGGATAATTCAGTTGCCGGAGCTGAACCACATCTATAGTAGTAAGTTCTGTTAGGAGGGACCACAGCCCCAGAATAACTCCTGAAGTGTATCTGGGCAGTGGACAGAAGAGTTCTGCTCAAAATCAGGTCATTAACTGTCCGGTAAGAACTGAAAGATTGTGACAAGAGAATTGCACTGCACAAAACCCTTGTGCTAGTTCTAGCATTCTGCTTGTGACAGTAATGCTAATGGAATTGATATTGTGTATGCACACGTGCATGGGGGACAGTGCTAGAAATTGTCACTACTATTGTGAGCACAGTGCATCCACAGCATCCACAAAGCACCTTTTTTTTTTTTAATTGAAGATCTGCTAGGAAGTTCCTCATAAGAGATTTTGTGCCCTGGGTATTTGACCTGTCAACACTGTGTCTATATCGAGTTATTTTATGCAGGATATATTGAAACCAATGAAACTTTCATTGATTTTGGGAATGACAGGTACATTTTGTACAAGGAAGCCTTTGCTACCCAGATTGTGTGTTCTGGGAACCAAGATTCAGTCTAGTAGTATCCGACATCACTTAAGTATGAGGTATCTTGACATTTGTGTGTCTGGCCTCAGCTGGTAGTAGCTGAAGGCAAAGACACATCTCCTGAGTTTTTGGGACATCTCCTTTCCCATCCTATGCTGCTTTTACTAAGGTTGTTGTCTAGACAAATTAGCTTTTTTAGCCTCTCAGGCTGTTTCTCAGGTGTGGTTTGTTTATTTTTTTTCCCATATGCTTTAACGACAGAAGTCTAAACTGTCCTTGTCCAGGCATATAACTTTTACATGGCTAAAACTGAGGACAGCAGTCATAGAGTGCCTTATCACAAGGACTCTTTCAGACACCAGGGCAGAACTTGGCGCTGCAAATCAGAACCAGGTTACTCTGTATTTCCAGATGTCTCTGTGTGTGATGACCATAACTTAACACATGCCACATACAAAATGTTTAGATGCTGTAAATCATACAAACCAACTCACACATGCGAGCAGTGGAAATGCACTTAAAAGACTAGAGTCCTGTTCTTTTGTGGTATGTGACAGAGAGAACAATGTCAAGTTGTGTGTGCTATCTGTGAATTTATTCCCATGTTCCTTGTTTTTTTGTTTGGGTTTTAAAGCCAAAAATGCAATTAACACTGTAAGCCAAATAAAGAGAGCCCCTGGGAGTAAATTGTAGGTGTCCTAATTCAGTGCAGTATTCTAAAATCTGGATCTATATATGTGTGTGTAGCTGATGTGTACTTTATTTTTACACACAGCATCTCCTTAAATGTCAAATGTGTCTTCTAGTCTGTGTGCTCATATATGACTACAGGAAGAAGAAATTCTATTGCATAATTTTGTAGGAAATGCAATAATTTAGCAGGTTCTGTAGGCCTGACCTCCTCATACCTGCCTAAATTAAAGGTGTTGGCTCAGCCATTCCTGAGATCTCACTGCTCTATGTTATTCTTGAAAACAATTACAAACAAGCACACATTTTATTTTTCCTCTTTGCTCCCTCAAAATGATGTTTTGGTGGGTGGCAGAAATACTTGGGCTGCCGCAAAATCCTGAGGTCTTCCTGTATTTTGAGATTGCCACTGTTGCTTTAGGGGATAGCCACAGGACAAATGCATGAGCTTGTGCAAAACTGCATTTAAAATTGTCTTGGCAGATGAGCAGAGTGCAGTGTTTCTTTGTTTTCATGCCCTAGTGGATTCATTTCGTTGAAGTCCCATGTAACTGCTGCGAGGGGTACAGGTCGACTGAGGGATTCCTGGGTTGGAATAGGAATAAACTCTTCCAGCTGCCTTAGCAAAGTCCCCGGAAGGGCGTTCCGGGCAGTGAGTGGTGCTGCCGCCAGCCAGCAGGGAGCAGCCGCCGATCACCGCAGCTCCGCGTGGGCTGCCTTGCAGGAGAAATCCCTGGGAGCCAGATTTACCTCGAGCTGGTAAAGTCTGTGTTTCAAAGCCTCCGCAGAGCTAATTGTAAAGATAGGGCTAAAAATAACGATGTTATGATGGGCCTGCTCACACTGCTGGGGCTGTTCTAGTCTCTGATATTAACATATAATTATTGCTCCTGTTCTCTGAGGGTGTATAAACCTTTTCTGACAGGGAAAAAGACCAAGAGTTGAACTTTCAAAAGCTGATTTAGAGATGTTCCAGTACACAAATGTAAAATGAGAGGTGCAAACCAGAGGTTTCTTTCAAAATGCCAAGTTCAAAACACACTGATTTCCCTGGGAGGAGAGGGGGGAACGCTAAAATCAGGTGGTTACAAAGAGAGTAAGATTTGGCTAATAGCACTGCATCTTCCCTATATTTTATAATGGACGGATATTGTAGCTCAGCCAAATTGTTCTTTTCTCTCTTCCTACCCACACCTGCAGTTGTATCTGTGTTCTTTAATACAGATGTTCAGCAGAAACAATGCAACTGTCCAAACAATAATTCCAGCCATCTATTCAGCAGTCAACATGTTTGGCAGGGGAGGCAACATACAATGGGGAAGTTGAGTCCTTCTGCCTTTACCTCTCTTTATATACATTCCAAAGTTTGTGTGTCTTCCTACCCCTGTCCAGCCACCAAGTACATCTGAATAGAGCAAAGTGAAAAGTTTGTTTCTCATATTTTTTGTGGACTAGAGGTTTGTTTCAGGATCCTGCAATACTAACACAAACTTTAACTTTTTAAAAAAAAGATATAATGTGTAGTCCTGGCTGCCACCATCTCCTTGACAAAATTCCAGGGACTCCTGGAATTCATGCCAATTTCAGCCTGTTAGGGATGTGTTTGGAGCATGATTTTGAGCTGAATCCATTTTTCCTTTCAGAACCTTGAAATTTTCTCAGGTGAAGTATTTAGAGGATTGGGGTAACACCGTGTCTCTTACCAGACCACTAACACTTTCCTCCCACCATATCCATGCATTTTGTTCAGCAAATTTTCCCAGCCTTCAACATCGATCAGGGGGCTGCAGACTGAGAATCTTCGGAGTGCAGGATACCTCCAGCCTTTCAGTGTTCCTTACAGCTTTTCCTGGCTTCCCAGGAGCAGGGCAGTGTTTCTAGGTGCAGAGTATTGAAGAATAGCCCATGAAAGATGCCAATCAGGGGGGAGGGGGTGTGTGCTATCCTGCTGTTTCCCACAACTGGAATCAGAAAGCAGGGACATCCAGAGCAGCAGAAGGGAGAGGTTCTGAGAAATTGCACCTTTCTCTCTGTCGCCTCTGCCTATGCTGTGACTAAAATGTACATTGGTGCTCAGTGCAATCGTCCTTACCAGCAACTTTTATCCTTTCACTTGTGATCTCAGGATGTGCTGCATTGCAGGTTCTGCAGTCAAGCATTTCCTTACAACTAAGACTTGGTAAGGGAGGCAGAGGAAGGTTGTGACTGGGTTAAAATGTGAGTGCCTTATGTGAAAGCTGACCCTCTGACTCAGCTTCTCCTGTGCCATAAGACTGAGAGAATTAGCCCAGATATTTTCTCTGCCATTGTGCTGTGGAAATAAACTGAATGTGAAAAGCTACAGCTTTTCAAGCAAGCAACATCCTTTTTCATTCTGGAGACATCCCAGAGGCTCCTCAAACCTAAAGAGTTCTGTTGGGTGCAACCATCTCTCTTTCACAGCTTTTAACATTAAGCCTGGGAAAATGCCTTCTGAGCCACAGTGTCTGGACAGAAGCTGCAGGGAAAAGCTGTGGCTGTGAGGGAAAGGAAACTGAGAAATGCTTTAGATTGCAGCAACATTTGTTTTGAATCACAGGATACCTTAATGACCCTTCAGGAATCTCAGTACTTAACGTCTTTAAAGTCTTTGACAGCAACCTCAGATGTGCAGCCTGTCAGCACAGCTCAGTAAGGTTATAACGCTGCTCTCAGCTGGATAGACTATGACTTTGCTTACTCCACCTCAAATATGAAGCTTGCAGAGGAGTTCTAGCTGCTATGCAGTGCCAGCAAAGCAGCTGAGAGCTACCTGCCTTCCCTTTTCAGGCAGCTCACAGCACCATGGAGCACTCCCTAGCAATGGTCATGATTGCCTCTGCTCAGAGATTGCCATCTCCAAACAGGTGTGGGCAGCAGCCCCACAGAAATGATTGTGGTGTTTCTTCAAGCAACAGTCACTGGTCTAGCTCAGGAGGCTGTGTCAGGTGGGACTTGCCAATAAAATAACTAACAATGCTCCAATGGAAGGGATTTATAGAGCTTTATGTATCTGAGTGTTCAACAGCCACGTGTGAAGCACTACAAACAAAGCTCCTGGTTACAAGAAGCACTCAACATGTTGGTAGGGAGAAGAAAACCTTTTTCTGTTAACAAGAAAGTATCATAATCTCTTTAAAAGCCGTAAAAGCAGTGACAACATGAGGTTCAGAAAAAAATTCATTCCTCCCTAGAGTATCTTGTATGTCCTTTGTGTACAAGAGGTTTTTCCACCTGAAGAACCCATTCTCTCTGGGCTTCTCTGAAGAGCTACTGAAGGCTCAACATAAGGTTTGTGTGAGGAGTGTGTGGGTTGTGTGCAGTGCTCAGGCTAATTGCTGCCCCTGAAGCAGCTGGGAGGGGGTGGTCACAGAGGAATATTAAATGAAGGTAGTCCGCAAAGATTAGAAAATGTGATAATCACTTGATTTGTCAGGAGTAGAATCAGGAAATTTAAGCAAATATCTCCAATTCATTATTATTTCCTTCAACAAGCAAAATTTCAAAAGATATTTGGCATGTACCCCTCTCCCAACCTCACAGAGAGGAAAACATCTCTTGTGTTACTGCTGGCTTTTGTTTCACTATTTTCTTCCTATTTTAAACATAAAAAGCAAACCCCAAAATTTCAACAAGCTCTTGAGTACTGCACAATGCCTGGCTTATTTCTTTTCATGCATGGTGTCATGGCAACAGGAGGAATTCAAAATTAATTATAATCCAGGCAAGATGGGCTCTACTTATATTATGTTTGATTTAGCCTGGCCTCCTGATTTATTTTTGACAAAGCAATATCAGAGGTACTCTTTGCTACTACGGATTTTTCTTTGTCTGGTAAAGATCTTGTGGTCAATAATTTAAATATGTAGCAAGCTGCCAATAAAAATCGAATTATTACAGAAAAATGAGACAAAAGAATATTCAAAGGGAAAAGCAGGAAGAGGTAGTAAGTGATTAAGTGAAACAGATCTTGTTAAACTTTAGTAAATTCTAAGAGTAAAACAAAGCATGCTCTTTTTAACAGGAACAGCTCTACAACTGTTAGTTATAACAATTTCCCTAAAAAAGACTTGATTTATGACTTATTAATCAGATATGAGAATGTGTTTCATCTGAGAAATGCTCAATACCTGCTTTGATATGGTGAAGCCTTTACCTGAAAGATACCTTGATGGTACACAAAGGGAACTCAGTAAAAAGTCTGTTAGACTTTCTAGCCTAACAGGTGTTTTATTTCCTCATTGAAAGTCAAAGGACTAAATTAATTTTTCTCTTCTGCTCTGCATTGCTAAAGAGTCATTTATTGTACAGTTTTTACGTAGAGAGGACCAAGTTAAATTTCTAACCATTAGATAGAATTCTTACACCTGGAAGGCTGGCTCTGGTTTGCCAGCTCTGGCAAACCTGCAAATCTGTACCAGCAAGTGTATTTTGCACTTCCACCTGCAGGCATACTGTGCATCCTGTGAAGGACCAAATGCAGACTGAGAGACTCTGCAGCAGATTTCTTCAGGCTCTGTTCTGCATAATGCAGAAATAGTCCCCATGTGATCTGTGAGTGACCCATTTATGAGGCAGCTTCTGGAAAACCACGGGAGGTGTAAAGACGTTAATCATAAAGAAAAAGGAAGTTCTGGAATATCTATGTCCATATTTTTTGGCTTTTGAATGATAAGCATCTATGTCTGCAAGTTTTCCTTCATTATGATGACCAGAACCAATATGTTTTAAAAAATCCCAAACCAAATCAAATCTGAGATACAGCACAGTCTCCAAAAGTGGGGTTTTGGAATAAATAATAGAGGCAACAAGGTGTTAAATTTTATTCTTTGTTTTGAACAAAATATTTTGCATGGATCTTAGTTCCTTTATGCCAAATCAGTCTGACTTACATGTTTCAGGTATAAAGTACCCAGAAACAACCTACCACTGACTAAACAGAATATTCTCTTCCTCTTTTTTTTTTTTCTTTAATAATGAGAAAGAGAAATGCTTCTTTTATTGGCGTGAAGAACTGTATCTATCTAGGGGGGCAAAAAACCCCAACAACCTATATTCAGATGTCACAGTGCATTTAGTTCTTGACTTAGTGAAGAGTAAAGGAGATCTTCAACTGAGCTGATAACCCACAGAAGTTAGGCACTCAGTAGTCTTGCAGCTTGTGAACATCACTGTTGTTCAAGCCTTTGCATGCAGTGAGAGTTACTTGGAGGGCACTTTGATCCTTAGTTTCCCCACACTTATTTATCTCTGGGGTCTCAACACAATTTCTAGAGCTATTGCACAATATGTGCTGATGACTGGAAATTCCAGAAGCTAATGCCCTCCCAGACTGGCATCAGGGATCAGTGGTATTGCATAAAAAAAACCTCTGAATATTGTGACTAATTTCTGTCAGAACAACAGCTAACTCATTGCAACAACTGGGAAAGAACATGTGGGAAAAGTAGCAACAAGCACTGAACAACATCTTGACATGTCCTCCATGCAGTGTTGAGGAATTGATCCACTTACCAGATGGGAGAGACAAGTCAGGCACATTTCCTGATTCTTGGGGTCCACATATGGAGCATGAAAGAGGTGAACTCATGTTTTTTTGAAAGCGGAAAATTACTCAGTTCAACAGAAATATTTGGGGGTGTAGACACTTCCCCAAGATGCAGGATGAAGATATTCTGGTATGTGATACCACTTCTGTATCAGGTTTCTGGAGAGGTTGTGAGGCTAAAGGAGAGTGGGTAAGAGATAAGGAAATAACCAATTTACTAGTCCACACTTACTCTGAGGAGTAATGCTTTCCTTGTGGCTCTCTTACTGTGGCTCTCTTTCAGTGTTTTGAATCTGTACTGCCTGCAGCCAGCACTGGTTATAGACTATACAGGAGGATTTCTAACATCTGAATTGCTCTAGCATGTTTTCAGATAGTTCCACAAGTAACTATTGCCATTTATTTTGAATATTGTTTTAAATTACTGTTTCTTTTATGCATGGCAATAATGAGACCCAGGTTTTGTTCCATACTGGCTGGCAAGCAGGCAGCAATCAAGAGTCCTGATGTGTACCAGTAAACCCTTTCTCCCATTTCTCCCAAAATGCTCCCAAAACTGTCACTTCTGAAAAATGTGGTCCCACCTAGCAAAACAATGAGACCTTGCAGGCAGCTGAAGAGAGGCTGTCTGTTTAATCCATAGTTAAACAGAAGTGGGAAAGCAGTAGGAGCTCAGTAACTTCCTGGATATGAACAATGTTATGTCAGCTGAAAACTTGGCAAAGCAGATTCATGTGGGGGCAAGGACAAAAGCGTAAAGAATAAGGGGAGAATTGTCCAGCAGAGTACAAGAGGATGCTGTACTTAATAAAACAAAGGAAACACACAGCAGTGTAATTAAAAGCAAAACCAAACCACCGATGCACAAGCCCATAATGCTTGTGAAAGAAGAAAAAAGCCACCAAATCAAGTAAGTGTAAAGCATTTATGAGAAAAGACATACATATTTTATTTCATAGAATACCCTGTGTAAAAAAAAAACCTATTTCTACTGTGTTTAATAAACTGTCTGTGTAGAAAAGTGCCTATCAGGGTTAGTTTACTTCTGCTATGCAGATCTGCTCAAGGCAGGACTGCTGGCAGGACACTCCCTTGACAGCAGCAGCATTCCCACCTGGCTGAGCACAGACTGACTTGCCTTCGTTCAGCACTCCAACCAGGGTCACTGGAAAGAGTCACTTTTCATCATTGTACCAGGCAAGTTCAAGGGCCAAACCTTGCAATACTGTAATTTTAGCTTCTTATAGCTTAACATTTAATGAGAGTTAGATCAGTATAAAGAATGATGAAGCAGGTCCACAGGCGTCCCTGGGAAATTCTTCTCAACCACAGGGAATACTAAATGAGAAGAGTTTAGAAATTGAGAGGAATTTGACCTTGGCAGAAGGTGGACTGAAATCAGAGACTGGCACCCTTTCAAGGGTATTTTTCCAGTCAGTATTTTTCCTGCCCAAGTTAGAGGTTAAGCAATCCTAGTAGGAAGTTGATGGGAGCCAGAGACACCATTCTCAACCAAACAATGTGCTCCTGATGAAAGGGTCAAACCCCTCAGGGGACAGGGCTGGAAACTGCTGCCTTTCGTAGACTAGGTGGCAGTTTTTGCTGGCCTTGCTGATAGAACCTGACATATTTTCCAAAGAAATACACTTGTGTTCTACCTTTGCAAAGTTTCTGACCCTGCTTTTCCCATTCTTTCTTTCTAAGAACATTTTGTTGCATTCAGTGTTGCAAGCAAATACTGCGACCAGTCGAGAAATGGACCCAAAAGGTGAACACAGAAGTCATTTGTTTTATAATTTTCAGCATCTTCTCNTTTTTTTTTTTTTTTTCTATGAGGCAATCAAATCATTAAGTATCTTGGAGAAACTTCTGATTTTTAAAAACAGTAAAGGAATCTTCAGCAAACAGCAGTGATGGCTCTAGTAGTGGTGGCAAAACATGCAACAAAACCTTGCAGTAAAGCAGCAAGTTTCCATCCCACTTTAGTCTGGGGACTAGGATATAAATAGCAACACTGAAAATGTGTCCAAAAGAAATAGAGATTTACAAGACAGCCCTATTTTTTCAAAATCTTTTACTCTCTTCCTTTTACATGCCTACATGCAAATTTCTAGCATTTACATTTGGTGGGATTAATTACTATATTCTGCAAAATTTCATTCATTCATTTCACAGAGCTGTAATGAGGAGCCCAAAACTGAGTTTCTCACACTGATTCTCACGTTTCTTATCTCAACCAAACTGAATTAGAGCTACACAGCAAAGCCTCCCATTACATCCAACAGAAAGAAGCAGTTCCCTCCAGAGGAGGCTTATCTCACAAGTTATGCAAGTTTTAGACTTGTGTCTAGGTTGGTATCTAAAAAAAGTGGGATGAGTTTTTAATGCTCCCTCTCTCAGCCCACTCATGCTGAAGGACCATAGGGTTGGTTACCCACAGCCCACACAAGCCTGGCAGAAGGTTTTCCTCTTCCCAAGAACCAACTCTGAAGCTTGTAGGATACTTTTCCACATGTCCATTTAGCAGCCCCTTGGAAGTATCACTGTAGTCACTGTAAAATTGCAGTCTGAGATGAGTAAGTTTTAGCTGCTTAAACTTCTGAGAAAAAATTGTTTATGAGAAGTTCTGTATGTTTGTTTTTGTGGAACTGGCTAGAGGGTTGTGTTCCTGACTGCCTGCTACAGAGGTTGATTCTCATTTTAGTTTCTGAGCTAACAGGATAGACTTGCTGTTTTCAAGTGTTATTTCTGTGGGGGAAAAAAAGGCTAGAAATCTTTTGGGGAAATGCAAACAGTGTGTTGCACATGCTCTGTATTTCAGCAATTGACTTCCTGAGGGAAGTACCTGATAGTGGAGAAATGAAAACAGTGAACTTGATACAAACATACATGGGAAACTCAAAGTGAATTTGATTAAGAGTAAAAATGTAAATAGTTAAACTTTTGTGCCTGTTCTGAACTGTGATTAGAAACAGTCATCTGAGTTATCTGTGAGGGACACTTGCTTAAACTCAGCTAAAACACATGGGGCCATCTTGGTGACTCTTCTGTTTATAGTTGTTCATATCCACCAGGTTTGCAGTTGTACCTTTTCCACATAGCAGTCCACTAGTTCATAAATCCAGGTGTAGCCCAAATATTAGAAGACCCATATGAGGACATTCACATTTTAAATCAATACAATTTTGGATAATATTCCTTCTTTCCATTCTCTTCTCTCTTCCAACAGAACTGCAGAACACTGGTGCCAGAAGCCATACGTCTTCATTTTGAATAGTTCTATGTAGCCTATAGTCCCCTCTGGTTTATTGTTTCTGACTGATCTTTGTTTTTAGAGCAATTCATCAGTTTAAAAATAGATGGGTGTGTTACTTTCAAAAATCCAAATGAAGGATGAATGCTTTGATGTTTTTTATTGAAAAATCCTAAATAATAATTATTTGTATGGTGTGACTCTGTAAGATTTACTTAACACAAGTTAAGCAGTTTGGTCAGTTTGATATTACAAAATAATATTTTAAAATGAAAATGAAGTTAAAAAATGCAGGTCAAACTAGACTCCCTTACTGTTGCCATTATTGTATTTTTGGCAAGTCTTACCTCTTCATGTATTTTGGCTGAAATCGAGTCTTGCCTGTGTCTCATAGTCACTTTTGTTTGAAGGCATGCTCTCCTAAATCTGAAGGCCTTGACCAATGATATTATTTCTGGAGTAGTAAGACCTGGGATGAAACATCTATTTTTTTTAATCTTATATTTTGTGCTCTAAGTCCCTTCCTAACTCAAAGGTTCTGAGGATCAGAATAAAAAAGAAAATAGTTTATATTTTAGTCACTTGGTCTGGGGATTCTATAGTCAGTGGCCTACAAGGCTACTGAAGTATATGTGGCATTTGAGTAAGGTTCTGGAATGTCCCCCACCTGAATCTGAGTTGAGCAAATGAGATGTCTGGAGAATACACCCCAGCTCCTGGCTGCACAGGGAAGATATGTGCCCATACGAAAAGTGGAAGGGATTTCATCAGCCCTCTTCTGTTTGGGCATTTCATTTAAAATCCAGACAGATGTTGAGTTTGCACCTGGAGACTGGTCACTCCTCAGCCAATTATCCTCATCTGCAGGTATGTGGCCCCTGAAAACCTAAGCAGTGATCTTACAGAATCACAGAGTCGTAGGGTGGTTTGGGTTGGAAAGGATGTTAAAGACCATCCACTAGCAACCCCCTGCCATGGGCAGGCACAGAATCCCCTAGACCAAGTTGCTCAGAGCCCCATCCACCTTGGCCTGGAACACTTTCAGGGATGGGGCATCCACAGCTTCTCTGGGCAACCTCTTCCAGTGTCTCACCACTCTTACAGTAAAGAATTTCTTCCTAACACCTAATCTAAACCCACTCTCAGTTTGAAGCCACTACCCCTTGTCCTGGCACTACATGCCCTTATAAAAAGTGCCTCTCCAGTTCTCTCAGAGGCCCTCTTCATGTACAGAAAGTCAACTATAACTTTTCCAAGTTATGAACCAATAGTTATGGAGTAATTTTAAAATAGGTACTTTACATGGCCAAATCAAAGATTATCTTGAAATTCTTCTGGCAGGGGTTTATTGTCATTTCCTATCACCTTTTCCCACTGTGTCAGGCTATCCTGCAATACCTGAGCTGCTTTGCTTTCCTCAGAGCAAGATATTGAACGGTTGAAGTATGTTCTATCTGTAGATAAACAGATAAAAAACATGGGTAAACAGTGGCTTTAGCTTGCAAAAAAGGACAATGAAGTGAAACAAAAGTTTACTTATTGCAGAACCAATGAAACCCAAGAACAGGCTAAAGATTTTCAGATTTCTCTGTGATAGAAATTTTAATAAGAGATTGGACAAATATTTCATAGGAAGAAGATTGTTCTGGTGATGGATTGGGTCCTCACAAAACACCTGAACTCTGTTATTCAATGATTTTAAATCCACCATGAGACTTTTGGTTATCTGTAACAATTCAGGGAACACCTATTCCAAATTTTCAGGAAAGTTCAGAGCTATGCTCAGACACTTGGGCAGGTCACTATGGTGACTAAGGTATTTTATAACATAGGAATGCTACTAAAATCTCAGTCCCTGGAGGCAAATACTCAATACAGCACATGGAGAAGGCAGCCTGAGTTTGTCCTAGCTGCTGCTTCACATGATTACCAGAATGCAGGTATCCATGTCACCATTTAGTGGCTGTTTGTCAACAAAGGAGAAGTCTTGCTTGAAAAATGCACGAGGCTTTTGCTTGCCCTTCCAACAGCCTAAAATGAAAGGACAGACCACCCTGTGCAATGAGCTCAGTTTTATAGAGGCTTTGAGAAAAGACAGTAAGATGGAAAAATATCTGACTTTGAAATAGTTTCAACATAAGTTTGGGAGTGAAGAAAGCTCAAGAAACAAAAGACAGAGAAAATGGTATTTAGGAAAGAACAATGTTTCAAAGGCCTACGTCAAACCGAGTTTGCTTGTTCAGAAGGTAAGATGTGATGCAGACACATTCAATAACATTATTTTCTTTTTACATTCAATAGCCTTATTTTCTTTTTGACAAGCACACAGTGGGACAGTTTGGCATGCCAGCTCTGCCAGGTTGACTAGATTTCAAATACAATGAAATACTACTTTGGTTGGAGACAAGACTTGCTGCTTTTGCAGGTATCAGCTGTGATGCTTACAAAAAGCTTTTTATGAGGGGAAAAAAATAGCAAGCAGTGATGTTTGCCACACCAGACTTATTTGGGAAGTCAATAGGCTAAATCTCTACTCTCTTTGTTTTCTTATTGTTTTACTGAAGTGGAATCATCTTTAAAAGCCTGCCATATCACAGCGTTTCTGGAATCTAGAGACCCTTTCCAGACCTACACATCCTCAATTCATAAGCCCAAGTTGCTCCTGCTCCCAGTTTGTGTAGATCAAAGTGGAGATAACATCCCCACATATTGGTAATGTACTGGTTTTTTGTACATTAGGTGTACTAGGTGTTTATTGTATACTTTCTTAGTCCCTTTAGGCTAGCTATGAGCTGGACAATTGTATTGCAGGACAATGCATGCAGTGAGGAGCAGTAGTCCAGCTCAGTAGTACTCATGCAAGGCTTACACAAGTTGAACTCACATAATTTGCATATGTTTAGGAGACCTAAACTGGACCTAAACTCTCCCCTAGTCCCAAAGCAATGGAGCAAAATCATATTGATGTGCTTTCCTATGAAATGGAAAGCAAGGAAATAACTGCACTTTCATTTTTCCTGCATATTTCTAATGTAAAATGACATCAGAACTCACACATGGAGAAGTGGCATGGAAACATTGTAATTTCATCTCACGTGGGAAAGGAGGGATGGTGTTATTCCTTAGGTAGTCACAAATGTAATACTGTACTTCATTTCCACCCTTACCTGTATTATATTGTATTTATGGAAGAAAAAAAAGCAGAAAACAAATGCTATAGAGTAAACCAGAAAGTATGGAGTGTGACTTGTCATATTCCAGAATGATGTTTTACATCTGATCGTATATGTTATTACTTTACCTTGTGAAAGGAAAAAAAAAAAAAAGGAGAGAATTAAATCAAAGTAGGAAACAGAAAAGAGTCATGGGAAACAGATGAATGATGACATCCAAAGAATGGCATGAAAAACTGAAGAAATGCTACACAAAGCCAGGAAATTGTCATTTTGCAGCAATGGCATCTATCTGTGATCGTCTCCAGCACTGTTTCACCACATCCATCACTGAAGGACGCACAGATGTCACCATGAGAAATTCACAATTTGAATAAAGTTCCACAGCAAGCAATGGAAAGACTTTGATTAATTCCAGAGGGCTTTGGATGTGGCTCTTTCCATATCCTGGCTCATTTTGGCTCAGGACCTGAAATCACTGTTTTTCTTTTTAATAACAATACTTTCCATTTCTGTGGTGACTTACATCCACAAAGCTCAGCGAAAGCTTATAATATTTCCTTTTATGAGTTCTATTAATATCAAGCACGATAAAAGCATTCTGGCTTGAAACACAGGTCTTCTGACCTTCTCACAGTTCAGAGGCAGCTCAAAATTGTAATTAATTTCAATAAGAAATTGTAACATGTTGAAGATTGTTCTCATTCTGATTTAGAAAAATACAATGTCGTGAGGCTGAGTCAGGGGAGGTTTAGGTGGCATATCAGGGAAAGGTTCTTCACCCAGAGGTAGGTTGGGCCCTGGAACAGCTCCCCAGGGATGTGGTCACAGCACCAAGCCTGACAGAGCTCAAGAAGCATTTGGACAGTGCTCTCAGGCACAGGGTGTGACTCCTGGGGATGGTGCTGTGCATGGCTTGGAGTTGGACTTGATGATCCTTGTGCGTCCCTTCCAACTCAGCTTATTCTATAATTCTTTGATTTCTTATGACACAAATATTATAAAATATGATAATCTAAGAAGTTATTCACATTTTGACATATCAAGTCAGATATCATTCTTCAGTTTTATGTTTTACTTACGAAATTAGATTTTCTTCTTTTATACATATGACAGTGAACATCTATCATTAATTACAGTCTGAAATACAAATTATCACTGCCTGTAATGCATCATAATGTGATAGAAATATGGCTGAAAAATCCATTTTTATTTGATTTTCTTTTTTGGATTGTGGAGGAGACTGCTGTCTAGTAGCATAGCAAAAAATGAAATCTCTTATTTTTTCCCTTTTTTTTCTTCCTTTTTTAATCAATATCTCCTGTTTATGTTGCTACAATTTTTTTTTTATTATTTAAGGTAGGACAACACACTATGAAAAATAATGGAAATAAAGTAAAAAAATTTCCCTTGAGCACAAAAAATAGTACCTAAGTTGTTCTGCTACATGTTTAAGAAATGGAAAATGTGCTTGTGTATAGCAATATGATAGTGGATTCTTCTGGGAAATCTATCCTGGATTATACATAAATAGAAAGAAATTATTTTGAATAGGTAACCAGTGAATAGTAGACAATGAAGTTAAAATACCTCTGCAGAAATATAGGCAGCAATGAGCACACATGACTGGTGTGTGCCTGTGTGGGCAGGGGGGTCTGGGGGCACGTGTGTGTGTGTGCAGGTTGCCTCCCCTAGAAGGGATTTCCAAATCCCCAAAGATGAGATGAATAGAGCAAACAATAGCACTGCTATTTTAGCAACAAGAAACAAGAAAAGAGCAGCTCCAGCAGGAGCAGCTTGATGCAAGAAAAGGGCTTTTATCTCTGCTTCCATCCTGATATCACAGCCAAGCATCATGATGAGACCTTCAGTTCCAGGGCAACAGTACACTCCATTTTTAAAGGCCAAAACTGATTCCAATGAGGTTGTCTTGATTAATTTAAAATAGCCTTGTGCTGAAGTGGAAGAGGGCTTGTTCCAAAGCCCGCTGAAGTCAAAAGAAGTTGACTTCAATTGCTTCTGGATCTAGGCCAAGATAGAGGCACCATGAGGTCATAGTTTAGCAACTTTGTTCTAAAGGACAAAGCCTAAAATGTTCCAACACTTGTGAGTTCCTTACTTAACTCCAGGAGGCTTCAGTAGACAGTTTGCATTATGAAATGAATCTACTTTCCTTTTAGTTGACAGGATGCTGCTGAGTGCTCAAGTCAGAAAAGCTTGTGATTGCAGTGGCTGGGGTTGCCACTGGAACAGGAAGGGTCTCAGGGAGCTCTGAAGCTTTCTCCATAAATTACAGCCATGCATCCCAACTCCCTGCTTCAGCTGCCACCACAGATGGCCTGGACCAGCTCAGTAACTGTGTGTCACCATAGCTGATTGCAGGGATTGTCCTGAGGGCTTACGTCAGTAGTTCAGCATCCAGCCCTCTGCAGCAACTTGTTCACAGAAGAATTTTTCTTTTTAGTTTTCCAATAAATTAGTAAAAAGACCCATAAATCTAATGAACACTATATTTCCTGCAGTCTCTCTCATTTGTAGAAGCTTTCCTCTTTTATCTCTCCTGGCTTCCAGCACCATTCCAGCCCCTTGCTCCAGCAGACAGGTCTAGCAGAGCGCAGTGTTGTGTCCCTCTTGTCTTTGTGCCTCTCCTTTGGCCGTGTGAGGGGAGCTCATACTGGTTTGCTGGGTAATCCTGGGCCCACAAAATGCTGCCTTTGCATTTGTCCCACAGCCATGGGGTGGGTTGTGTGCACCCCAGGACTGCCCTCACAGGAGTGCTTTCCCCAGCCCAGGGATGGGTTTGGCATTGTGCTCTGCAGTAGCTCTGTGAGCTGCCGTGGGGCAGTGAGGGGGGCAAGGTGTTCTCTGGGGAATATCCCAAAGGGGAAAATTTGTGGGAAGGTGGTGACGGCTTCAGGATGAAGCAGGCAAAGCATATGAAGGGGGCCTTGCTTGAAATTAAGTCTGATTTTGATCCAGTCTAGACCAACACACAGTCTTGCATGCAAAACACAAAATACTTGCATCATGTCCCTGAACTTTTTTGTGAATGTTTGCCTAAATCAAGTAAGAGCCCCAAAACATAAGCTCAAACATAAGAAACATATGAAAAAAATCTATTACAAATGAAACAGTGACAAGAGAATTGGCCCCACTTGTCTCTCTAAACGAAATATTATGACAGACCTTTTTCTTTTTCTTTTTCTTTTTCTTTTTCTTTTTCTTTTTCTCTTTTTCTTTTTCTTTTTCTTTTTCTTTTTCTTTTTCTTTTTCTTTTTCTTTTTCTTTTTCTTTTTCTTTTTCATCCTCCTTTTCTTTTTCTCTTTCTCTTTTTCTTTTTCTTTTTCTTTTTCTTTTTCTTTTTCTTTTTCTTTTTCTTTTTCTTTTTCTTTTTCTTTTTCTTTTTATTTTTCTTTTTCTTTTTCTCTTTTTCTTTTCCTATTTTTCTTTTTTTGTTTTATATTTTTCTTTTTGTTCTTTTTTTTCTTTTTTTTTATCTTTTTCTTCTTTTTTCTTTTTCTTTCCCTCTTTCTTCCTCCTTTTCTTTCCCCCTTTTCTTTTTTTTTTTTTTTCTTTTTTTTTATCTTTTTCTTCTTTTTTCTTTTTCTTTTTCTTTCCCTCTTTCTTCCTCCTTTTCTTTCCCCCTTTTTTTTTTTTTTTCTTTTCCCCTTTTTCTTCTGCAGCAGTTGCAAAATCAAAAAAAACAAAATAAACAGAAAAAATGCTATGACTTTGGGCTAGATTTGCCTGTGTAAAAGTCTCAACAGCCTAGTCCTGTGTAACTGTCTCAGGTGATTTGGATGACATACCATCCTCATCAGAAATATCTTAAATAAATATTTCTGAAAGCATCAGGTTTTGAAAATATTTAGCATCCTATAAAAAGAGTTGGAAAATCAAGGCAGGCTTATTCGCAGGAAAACATGAGCCTTTGTTATGATCAGAAATTTATAAATTCAATATTCCAACAACAACACAGCACCCACCCCTCATCTACCCTAGCTTTATGTGTTTGCCAGAATAATTATTTGCTGTTACATGTGATAGATACAGTCCCCTGTCTGGTTCCAGTTTGAGCTCTAGTCTGATGAGTTCTGCCACTAAGGATGTTTGCTGGTTCTTATCCTTGATCAAAGCTTATGTCAGGAAGTATTTTGCAGCAGTACTGTTAAAAAGGTAGCTTAAATAAATAGCACAATTTTTATTTTCTGTACATGAAGTGATTCCTTCATGGACAGTAAAGTTTTTGTCCATTCTTACTGAATAAACAGTATTTTTAGTCTATTATCTCCCATCATTATTGTAATGTTACTCAATAAACTAAATGCTTTATTTGTTCAGCAGGGTGACAGTGTATTTCCTTAACAACACAACATCATTGTGTGCTTTAGGAAACAGCTGCACAAACCAGTAAAGTGATGACACATACTTGGAATTTTCTCCATCTCTCAACCACATTTTGATGAATATCCCATGAAATGAATAAAAGCTATCTGCTGTAAATGTCAGGCAGGTGCTATGCAGCTGCACACCAAACACGGAAAGACTATTTCATGAGATTCTATCTGCTGTATCCATCTCTTCATCTCTCCATCTCTGCACTGTGTCTACCCATCCACATCTTTTTCTGTCCACTCTGCCTAAATCTCATATCTAAATCTATTTCAATCTAAACATCAGCTTGCTTCTCTCTAAATCCAGGTTTCACTTCCTGCTGTGGCTATGACATCCAAAGCCTTTTGTTAAAGACATTAAATACTGCTTGTTTTCTAGATTTGGCATTGGTTGGAATGTCCTATTAAAGGACATTTAAGAATGTCAGCTTTCCTTTAGGCACCATTTAATTAAGTTGTTTAAAATGCTCATCAAAATGCAACTAACTTCTGAATTTTGAATATAACAGTTAGCACAGTTCTTGCAGCATAGAGAATTTTTAAAAGGAATTTTGCACTGGGTGGAGCCAAAGAGGCATTTTAATGCCATCTTCTCCATGATTTGCTGCCAAGGTAGGCATATTTCAGCTGGGCAGACAGCATGTGTGTGCTTCAATGAACCCTGATATTATGTAGGTACAACAATCTCCACCCTTCTGAAGAACTGACCCATCCAGGAGAGTGTTGGTATGTGCCACCCCTGTACTGTGCTTTGCACATTCTGGTGATCAGATTTGGGGTGGCTCACTGCCCACCATCATAATTCTCCATTGCCTGTGACTTATGGATGGGACTGACACATTCCAAAATGTGCTCTAAATGACAGTCATCTACCTAAAAGCTACTCACATCCCATGAATTTTTCTAGTACACCTCATGTTTATATATTCCAGTGCATCATATGCATGTTTTTGTGTGTGTATGTCTCTGTGTAAAGAAGAACCATCAGTGCTGTGCATAAATTCATGGTGTCAGCTGGTGTCAGTGTCATTCCAAAACTGTGAGGAGCAGGATTAGGGTTAGGGTTAGCACACTGACACACCAGGTGCTTGCCCTGCAATGAGGGACCTCAGCTAGTTTGAGAAATGGTCCAGTAAGAATCTTATAAAGTTCAACAAAGGGAAATGCCAAGTCCTGCTGCTGTGGGGGAGTGACCCTGTGCATCAGGACACATCAGGGGCCAGCCAGCAGGAAAGCAGGGCTGCAGAGGCAGCCCTGGGGGTGCCCTTGTACACCAAGTTGACATGAGACAGCAATGTGCCCTCACAGCAAAAATCAGCAATGTCCTGGCCTGAATAAGGGGCTGCATTACCAGCAGGTCAGGGAAAGTCACCCTTCCTCTGTATTCAGCTCTGAATATGTGGAGTGCTTTGTTCACTTCTACATTAAAAGTACACTCTGGACCCAGACCAAGACATGTACATACTGGAACAGATCCAGGGAAGGACCACAAAGATGATGAAGGAAGTGGAGTATCTGACATAGAGATAAAGGTTGATTCATCCCAGAGAAGAGTATGCTTAGGAATCTTGTCACTGTATATAAATACCTGATCAGAACAGACTCTTCGCAGTGGTATCTGGTGAGAATACAAGAGGCAATGTCACAAGCTGAAATAGTGATTATTGTATTTAATCAGGAAAAAGCTTTTTTTAATGTGAGGCTGGGTTATCACCATAATAGAGTGCCCTGAGAGATTGTAGCATCTCCAGCCTTGGTGATATCTAACACCTCAGAGGACACAGTCCTGGGAAACCTGCTCTTAGCTGACCCTGTTTTGGGCAGGGAGTTGTACTAGGTGAGCTCCAGAGGTGCCTTCGAATTCCAACAGTTTTGTGATTTTGTGGGAATGTGATTCTGTGGGTGGAGGTGCCAAGAATTTCTTATTTGCTCAGCATTTTACCTCAATTTTGGGTCAGATACACAAGAAACCTGGAAGAAACCTACCCTAACTTCTAGAAACTGACATTGGTCATTGAATGCCTGAGAGACATCAATGAATGGATTGACTTTCTTGTTATTCCACACATTCTCTCAAAAACCCAAGTAATACTTATCAGGGTTTTTTGGGTTTTTTTTGTTTGTTGTTTTTTTGGGTTTCTTTTTGGGGAGGTTTTTTTTTTGGTACAGAATAATTTATCCAATAGATATATTATAAAGATTCTATCCTCCTCGTGTTTCTCTTTCAGTTCCAGTCCCTTTGTATAGCAAACTGCACAAAGTTTACTCAGTCACACTAATCCATGGTCTTTACCATTGTGCTGGTCCTGTGAATAAGAAAACTTCAAAATTAATTTTCAGCTTAGCTAGTTCTGTTACCTTGGCTTTACTGGCATTGATAATTCACACTCAAAATCCTTACCAGGGAGAAGAGTAGCTGAGATCTGTTTTTTCAGCTCTCTAGAGGAAGAAACAACATTTAAGTGAGCCAGTGTTCCTCACACACCATTCTCAAAAAGCAAGACATTCTCAGCTGCAATGAACAACAATGGTGTGGAGCATTTTTCTTATGACATTGCAAAAGCTGGATGAAACAATAATTTACCAGCTTACCCTAGACTAAGCCTTATGTGTTTTCATAGGACAAATATACGAGAATCTTTGTCCCCTGAAAAGTTTTCTAAAATCAGTTTCTTTAAACTTCCAATATATAATGAAATATATGTTAAAAAAATCCTCTGACTTCAATTGATCAGATTTTCTTTTTCATTAGTTCCTGGACGTTAAATTTGCTTGAGGTAGAATTGATAATAAGCATTTACCAAGTAGGCCACGTTTTATGTGAAATCAGAAAAAAATTATCCACTACCTAACAGAGGTGCTGAAGGCTTATTTTTATTTGAGTTTTCCTCCTCAGCTAATAAACAAATACAAATGGATGAGGTCAGCTAGGTGTTAGAAAGAATTTTATGAAATGACAGATTTTCTATAAAAATAAAAGGCCTCCTTGATGTTTTTTTTTTCTATTACTTTTTTAAAAAAATCTCTTTTTCTTAGAGTACTTATCCACAAAATACTGATTATTCCCATACATGCATAAGAAAAATTAAAATTGGCTTGAAAGTAAGGTTAAAACTGTAAGATTAAGATATGCATTAAAGACCAGAGAGATATAAGATAGTTCCATGATAATTAGAATGGAAATTCAAGTTGTTGTTTTGGTTCCTTTATCATAAAGGAGAACGCCTGTGTTTATTTACTCCTCACATCGAACAAGATATCAACCTTTATTAAATCAAGAAAGCAACACAAATTCTTTTTGTCTCTAGCACACAACCTGAAGATAAACAATAATGTTCTACCTGAGTGATAAGGAATGTTTTTTTTCACCCATCAAATGGACTAATTTTGTGCCATACTCCAAAATATGAATCTGTCAGACAACTTGTCTTCCAAGCATTTGAGATTCTTTGTAATCTAAACCCAGGGTATCTAAAAATAACTCCTAAATCTAGGTCCATGGATGGCTCAGTTCCTTTGGGATAACTTTAAGCTGTACAGTGAGTCTCATCTGCAGGTGAAATGAAGTTTCCCAGAAGAGCAGCAGTGATGTCCATCACAGATCTTCCACCCTTCCAGAGCAGTTTGTAATCCCAGTGCCATGACTATTATATTCTCTTCTCCACATTTATCTTCCTCAAAATGGATACAATTTCCAGCAACTGGCAACAGGATTGAAGCACCAAAAAGAGGTTAATATTGCTCTGAATAATTTTTCTTTTCCAAGTTCATAAATTCAAAGAAAGTATGTAGGAAAAAGCCTAAAAGAAGTAACCCAAAATGCCTAAACCTAATACAAAATTCCTCCTTCTCTCCCTCCCTTGTTACTGTGTATAATACCTGTTTGCTTAACTTGGTCAACAGACTTTGAGGATACTTATCTTTGAGGATAATTATCTTTGGCAAAGCAATCTGGAATTTCCTTCTCCTTACAGTGAGAAAACTTCTTGAAAGTTTCTACTGTTGCAATTTAGTAGTACTTGTTCTGTCTCCAGTGTGCATGAAAATAAAATTAAAAACAACTAATGCCAAAACTTTCTTGCCCCTTTTCAATAAACTTTGATGTAGTTGAAAACCGCTTTTAAGTCTCTCCCTCACTACTCTTTGTACTTAAAAAAACCCCAACAAAAATCTCAACACAATGAGTTCAAGTCGCCTTGCTAGGTCTTCTAGGTTTCAGATTTTTGATCAGAGTTGTCAGTGTCCTCTGGACCCTCTCCAAAAGTGTCCCATTTTTCAGAAATATATTTAGAATGGAGATCTGTCTGAAGTCACACTTTATTTGAACCATCAGTTTATGTGCTGTGTTATATACCACAGCCTCAAGTGCTTTACCTGTAGCCAGTTGATTTAGTGATGTATTTGTACTTCACTTTTGTTTATCTCTCACAGTGCCATGTTTTGCACACAGCTTGTTGAATTGTGTCCCATTTATTCTATGTCATTTACTTAATCTCAATGTCATTCTTGACATCAATAATATATTCAATTTATCAAAGTTATTTTGAGTTCTAATCTTGCTGTCTACTACATTTACCATTACAGGATTGTACAGCCTCAGATTTCAAAAACATATTTCTGTTGCCCTGTCCAAATTATTTAATGTTTAAATAATTTAAATGTTCATCTAGAGACTACCAGACCATCCACAGGACCTTGTAGATCCCGTCTTTATGAATCTTCCCATCTTGATGTTGCATTTATTTTTTTTAACCATATATTCCTAACCTGCTTATAGAATTGGGATAGAAGACAGTCAAAACTTAAAGAAACACAACTATGTCATACTTGGTTATTTCTTCTTTCCTATCCACATATCCCCTTATTCTGCCATCAAAGGTCTTTGAATGGATTCAACAGTGTTTCTTCTTTACTAATCTATATGTCAAATACTTATAGCTTTTTTCTTTATATTTATTTGTTCCATTGTACAGTGGAAGTAAAGTTCCACTGGTCTGTAAATGACTGAGTACTCCTTTTCTCCTTTTTATACGCATTACACTGAGTCTTATCTCTTCTGTCTTCTGGAGCCCAGCTATCCTCCATGATTACATTTTCTGGCATTGCCCTAGACAGTGCCCTAATTTCTTTGAGGAGAATTTAAAGGAGTATCAAATTATTTGAAAGCAGTTAACTTATTTATATAGCCCAAGATGCTCTTTTTGTATGCCAGCAGACTTTACACTCCTTTGACATTGATGCTAACTGGGTTAGCTATCTAATCACAGTTGGTGAAGACAAAAGCCAAAAACCCATGAATCTCTTCAGATCCATTGGCAACATGTCATTAGCCTTCCCTTTCCATTAAGCAGAAGAGTAGCTATTACTACTTTAAAAACTGTGGAATGCTTTAATGTTGCTCTTTTTCTTTTTTTTTTTTTTGAGACAAGTGTACTGAAATTTTCTTTTTTTTATTGTTCTTTCTGCCATTGGCTCTTCACATTTATGTCATTTATTATGCTTGTCATCAAGAATTTTGCCAGTTTGTATTTTATATTAATTTATTTATTGGGAGTGAAATACTAAAGAAGTATCTAGAGCATCTCACTATTATGTTCACTCATTTCCTTTCAAGGAGAATCTGAGGTGGAATGTATAAGGAATATTTTTCATTACAGCTCAGGGGAAATTAAGAGACAAGGGAGAAAGGAACTTGTGAGGTAGTGAAAGATTTCACTTCTGCTTCACTTCTGCTTCTAGAAAAGAAGACCACTGTCCTGTTTTTCAAGTGTTCTCTCCTCCTCCATTTCCTAGATGTATCAATTCTACCATTTCACTGCTCATTCTCCCTTAATTGACTTGCCCCTCCTTATTTTCAGTCATGTTTTCCTATTTGATTAGATTCGAGTCAAGAAGAGATTTGGATTCCACTCAGATCTGTGAAAGAGATAATATTTTATTCTGATTTTTTAGCTATCTTAGGCATTCAGTTATCTAGGTTTCATTCAGAGTCCTTGTAGAGAAACAAACTCTTTCAGAGGCAATTCTTCCCATCATAAAATAGCAGTCTAGGACAGGTGAAAGGGTCTGATTGCAATACTAGGCTACATGACTAGTTCACATTCGATTCCTAGCTATGAAAAGACTAAAATAAATTTAAACATACCCTGGTTTGCATTCTTTGCATCCTGTTTTATTTCTTTTCCAAAGATGCCCTTTCCTCTTTCTGTTATTACCCTGGGGAATTTTAACAGGTCTGTCTCCCTGCAGACTCCAGATCTCAGAGTGAACATGTGCATCCTGCATCATATAAGGCAAAATACTTTACACATATCTACAACCCATCCAGTCATTTCCTTCTCATCCCTCTTATGACCCTATTATGAATACAGCCTCCCCCTTCAGGAAACCCAAGTACTCTAAGCCTCACCATCTGTACAGCCACATATTTATCTCCAGGATGTGTCTGTCCTTGCTTGGGCTTTTACCCTCTCTGATGGGACTGATAAGAACACCAGCTGAGGCTCCAATTCTCTCACCATCGCTTCAGGATCCCTGCTGGTTTTTATGGTTTTCCCTTGCTTGTTCCTAGAGCAGTGGCATTAGCTCTGAAGTGACTGAGCCATGTGGAGGAGGTGTCAGAGGGCTGAACAAGCCTTGGCAAACTTGTGCAATAGCCCTGGTTTGGGCAAAGCCTCTCCATAAGCATTAGGTCATACCAACAAACTGATGTCTCGCTACGCAGAGAAGTGAGTCACCAGCCACTGCCACCATTCAGTTTCTTTTGTGAGCAGGGGTCATGAACTACTAAGCTGTCAGAGCATGTGGTTTCTCTTCCTTCAGCAATGCAGTTGGTTTCCCTCTCATTGCCAAGACAGTTTACTGCTTTTTTTAAAGCCTAATAGATTGCCAGCTGAGGCTGAAGCTCCATCTGCCAGCAATAGTAGGTCACAGCCAGCTTTCTCCCTGTGGAGAAATGTGTTCCTTTTCTTTTGCTGGGGCTTCTGCAGACCTCAGCTTCTTTGTTCTTGGAGTCTCCATGTCTAGTACATCTATGAAGTTTTTGCCTTCCCTCATACTTCTCAGCCCACCCTCTCTTCCTGTAGTTCTTCCATTTGATTTCTAGGAAATTGCACTTCCTGGCTTTCTGGATTCTGCTATAAACCAAATTCCCTGAAAATCCAGACTGTGACCTAGATAAAAACATCTACAGTTGGGATCCTAGTCTGGTCATAGCTGCCCTGAGGGCAGGTGGAGGAAGAGCTGGCTGCTGAAACAGCTCTAGCAGGGAGAAATCACACAGCCTTCTTTTCATAGCATGTAAACTCTTGGTTTATTCCAATTTCCTTATGAAGTTCTCTCTTGCTGCCATCTGTTGCTGTTTAAGTGATTCCAACCTTTCTATGGGAAAGGAGGCTTCTAATTAAGTCCCTGATTTAATACTTCAAAGATGGAGCTGAAATTTGAATCAAAATTTGGAATTTGAATTTTGAATCGCAATTTGAAATTTGAATCGAAATGTCAGCTGATGTTCTGAAGAGGTTTTTAGTCACATTTTACTAATCAGCATTTCTCCATGGTAGCTAACCCTCACAGCTGCTGCCTCTGAGCCACAAGTTAAGACCAGACCAACATTCTGGATTAAACCTCTTGTTTAATTACAATGGGTTGACCAGGGCCCCTATTTCTGGTACTGACTTCTCCACTGAGCTCAGCAGCATTCCACCCTCCAGGATCTCCAGAGGAACACCAGAACTTCCCTATGTTGATACCTTTTATGACACAAACTAAACAAATCAAGGTCAATAGCTTTTGGCAGGGGACATGAAAAGGGGTCTAAAGGAAAGCTGCAACTGAGTCTGACATAAGCCATTGCAGTTAATGGGATCTTTTATACTAATTTCAATTACATTCAGAGAAAACTGATAATTAGTCAGCTGCTATTGTATTTTCATATTATGTCAATATATATAAAACTTTAAAAGGAAAGTCCTTTAAAGAAGAGCCACCTGTGAATCAGGTGTTACTTAATTGTTGATAGAAAAAAACTGAACAGATCTATTCAAGAAAATCTTCTGAGAACTATTACTAAAAATGTGGCATAAAATCAGTCAGTAAACTCAGCAGAGAACTTTAAGAGGTTCTTAAAATTTCAGTTTCTAAAAAGTCCTCATGAGTCTTTCATCCATCATCTAAATGCTGGACATGTGATGATAGAGAAAGATGTGGAGAAATTGCAAAATAAAAGGGTATTGTTATTTATTTTAATCTTAATAATTATTTATTATTTTAATATTATTTAATAATCCCCTTATTATATAAGGGTATTATTACTTATTTTCCAGCTTGCTGTGTGACTATTTTCTATAGCAACACAGAGTTATGCCCATGGTATGATAGATTTTCCAGAACAAGATGCAGTTCACTCTCCTGCTTTTTTTTTTTCCTGCTGACATGTTTTTCTTTGTGATGAGAATTAGTATATTTTCTTCTGCTTAAGTCTGACAAGGGTTTAAAAATCTTTGGTTATCACAGAGCTATCAGTGGTCTCAGAATAAAGTTGGTTAAAGGAACAGAATAGCTGTTGTTATTCATAGAGAGCAGGGGGAAAAGAGGAATTTTAACTTCAGAAATGGTTGCTGTTTTGGTTTTCTTTAACTTTAGAGTGTTACCATGCCCTCAATCTGGTTCCTTCTCTCTCATATACTTTGCTTTTTAAGTACAATTTCTGATACAACCTCACTTTCCTTGTGCCTGCCCTATCAGATTTCTGCTTTCTACTCAGGAGGAGATAGGGAATAGGAATTTCCCTGGATTTCTCTGAATCTGATAAATCGCAGCATTATCTCAGCTTTTAAAAGCAACTGCTCCTGTACCTGCTCTCTGTCTTGCTTCAGCAGCTATATTTTTTAAATTTCTGTTTTTCTTCTTTGCATAAGGCATTTTTAAATGTGTCTTTAATTTGACATAATGTGTCATTTTTGTGTCATTGACACTCTTCAGGTTCCCTGAAACTCTCACCAGTCTTAACGAAACACTGGTTTTAGCAGTGGTGCACTATCATTCCTTTCAATTTTACAATTTTATCCTCTTCTGTTTTTTTTTTTTTTTTCATTTAATTTGACCCTTAATTTGTAATTGACTTAGGCAAGTTGGTTTTTTCCTCCCCTTTTCCTGTCATCTGGTTATGTGCAGTTTTCACCTTTACCTTTCCTTGTTTTACATTTTCTTCCTAAGTGTCAAGTCTGTTCCCCACCACCCACCCCGTACATTTACAGGGCCAATAACTCAAAGCTGACCTTCCTGTGAATTCAACCTGGATTTAGTGCCTATATAAATAAAAATTCCTGTTCCTCACTGACACCTTCAGCACAAGGTGACTAAAAGGCTCTTTGTCTTCCTCCTCCTCAATCGGATTCTGCTGCTTCATTTCTCTAGGGACAGATCTCATACACTTCCCACTCATAGAGGTGAGGGTGGAGGTGTGGGTTACCTGGATGGGAGGGGAGTGAGGTGGGATGAGCCAGCATGGAACACCTGTTCCTGGAGGGTGTGTCTTTCAAGGTTTCCCAATATCTCTGCTCCCTTTGGAGCCTTATGGAAGCTGAGATATTTAGGCTCTTTCTAAACTCTGTCACTACCTCCTATATAACGTTTCCTTTCAGCTCTCACAGTGATTTTCACCACCTTTCCTCTCATTAGCTGCAGTGCTCTTTTTCCAGTATCTTTTTTGTTTTTCTCCCATCTCCTGATCCCTTAAATCCATAAGAGAGACTAGGCTTTTTGTGGACCTGTCCCTGCTGCTCGCCACAGCAACCTGCAGCTGCACACAGAATAAAGCAGGGCCAGCCTCTCCCACCCAGAATCAGATGACAGTGGTGGCCTACATGTGGCACCTGGAGTTCTGGATCTGTTGGTGCTCTTGGGTCTCTCCATGGCTAGCAAGCCTCTCTGGTGTGGGAACAAGTTCCCAGACTAAATTTCAAGGTAAAGAAGTAAGGGGAAATAAGTTACAAATATAATGATATGTAATTTTTATTTTAATATTGTTCCTCACTACTGTCTAACAGATAATATTCTTCCTGGTATCTTCTATTAGATAGCCACACTGCTTCAAAATGCAAAATTTTTACATTTACATTGTAATACCTTTTCTGCTATTCCTGAAACATGCAAATAGTGGGCTGTAAAGTTCATAAAACTAATTGTTTAAGGGAAGACTTTAGTCTTCACAACCTTGATTACATAGATGTGAAAACATGAGCGATATGTTTCCATGTTTCTCATATATTTCTGATCCGGAAGCAATTTTCAACTGTATCTTGAAGTAAGTCCATTTTACAACTGTGAGAAAGTAGAGAATGAGAAGCAGTACAAGTAAAGTTGCTTAAAGATAAGATATTAAAATTGTCAGAGGTAACTGAAGTATAAATCAAGACCATCACCATGTCGCTATGTACTTTCTCATTATGAAGAGTTTATTAAAAATGCTGTGGTTAAGTGCAATGCATGCCTACATCCAAAGGAGCAACACTGTGTTTTCTATCTTACACATCAGGGTTGTGAACACTTAGAAATTATTGATGGCCTTCATGAAAGGTATTAGAGAGATTTATGCAATGCTATTTCAGTTGTCATGATGTGATGTCAATAGTTGAAGCAACATGTGTCCAGGTGGTTTTGATATGTAACATATGCTGTGTTTCAACATTCTTTCTCCTGGAATTTCACAAAAATAATAATAAAAATATAATCTACAGCTGATGCCGGCATGACTCTTTAGCTCAGAAGCCCTCTGAGCCAGGTGTGATGGATAGAAGCTCAGGCCAACTGTGTTTTGCCATTGTTCCAAGTGGAACCAAATTCTCAGCCCATTTGGTTTCTGTCTTCTTCTTGGACCGTAACATTCATTGCAAAGTCAGTCTTGAATACGTTTGACATGACCCCAGTCTGTGTTTCAAGGATGAGAAAGAGTGTTTCGACTTTGAAGAGCTCACATGCAAAAAAGACTGAATTTCCAAGTGGAAGGTGTGCTTTTATCCATTTAGAATTTTGAACAATATAATAAAATACAATGTACACTTGATGACAAAATACCACAAGAACATAAAAAGTAGGAGATATCTTTATTTCTAAAAAGAAAACCTAACCAAATCCACAAAAAACAAGGCAGAAGTGAGTATTGCTAACCATAGTGTTCTGCTTGCTGCTAAGGGCTTAGATGGACCACTACAGCTATTCTTGAGTAGCACAGCTCTGAGTACTGTACTGCAAGATTTAAGTGGACCTTCTGGAGAGTCTGGAAGCTGAATTAGAGGTCTGAAGAGCATGAATAATGAGGAAATGCTGTCATATATAGCTAAAGGGGAGGGCAGGGCTACCTGAAGAAGAGAAACCTGAAAGAAGACAAAACAATAAAGGCTTCAAGAATGTAAAGAGCTAATGCAGTGAGCAAAAGGATAATCTGTTTTTCACATCCAGTAGGGATATCCTGAACAACAAGAGAATTGAAGAAATACAGAAGACATTCAGTTCAGACACTCTGGAAACTTACTGAAATTGAAAAAAGAAAAAAAAGAAAAAAAAGAAAAAAAAAAAAAGTAGAAGTTAGTGAACCTGTGGAAGAGGTTGATTGACAATTAGGAGATTTAGTATATATATTATATATTTATACTTTCAAGGCATAGTTAGGGTATAATTAGAAAGTACAACTGATCTCAGAGCAGTAGGGTTTTGAAATTTCTTCAAATCCTATTTTTTTATGGTTCTAGTTTTTTTAAATATGAAACAGTTCATATTAGCCATTAAACAGTTCAGTGTTTAGCCATGATTCACCCATGAGTGGAATAATTTTGGAAAAGCCCTATGCTAAATGCTATCTTTAAACGTGATTTTTTCATGATTCATCAGTACAGGAGTTTACTTTCCCTGTCGCAAGCACTGCTGTGTTAACCTTCCGTGTGCCCCGCTTGAGTTCCCGCCGTGGTGAGCATGGGATCAGCAGTGCTCAGAGCAGTAGGATTTGAAGCCCTTCCTGCTGAGACCCTGAGAAGACACTCAGAGAGACCCTCAGAGGGGTCTCTGTCAGGCCGTTCAGGGGGCTGTTCGCGGCCCCACGGGGGTGCATCCAGGCTGTATTGCGGTCTGGCGCAGGGAAGCGAGCCCGAGCGGCGGGGTGGCGCTCCCAGCGGGAAGGTGCTGCGTTCCCGGCCCCGCAGCGGGCGGGCAGGGCGGCAGTGCCGGCGGGCTGCCAGCGGCCCTCGGGCC
>VZRH01000334.1:205001-219609 GCA_013397555.1 Urocynchramus pylzowi | reverse complement strand
GGTGTTTTTTGGGGGGGGGTATTTGTTTTTATTTTGAGTTTTATGGGTTTTGTTTTTTTCATTCTGGGGAAGAATCTTGGCAATTCTTTGAAAGACCAAGGCTTGTAGCATGGTTCAACAAATGTTCAGTTCTCCACTGTTCCCCCATGGCCACAGAAGATAAAGTCCTCCCTATGGGAACAGAGAATAGTTTTAATAAAGGATATATAGTTTCATAATCTAGGTATCCTCCATAAAGGTAGAAGCTCTTTAGTGTTTCCTTTTACACCTGGCATGGCTGTCTAGAAGATGAACTTGCAGGATACTTCAGGTCAAAGGAGAGAAATTTGTGAATGTTGAACAAAAATGCTGGATAAGGATGAAATGTGGTTTTACAATAATCTGAAGGTCTTCTGTCATTTCTATGACCAGAAATTTTGCACGGCACTATCTCATCACTGAAGGAAAAACATCAGCAGCAAAGCAAATCTAGAAAAATGCAGTAAAATTCTTAGAAAGTCTGGTTAGGAATTATCAGAACCAGTTGGCCTGAAACCATGTCAGACTTAACAAGAGACACTGGAATAAGTGTAGCAATAGTCTTTACTTTTATAAGGTTTTATTGCTTCAAACTTTCTTAACAAATGACTTCTGGAGAGACACTGAATTATGCTGCATTTTTGAATTATGCTATGTGTAATATATTTTTTGTATATCCCCTGCAAATCCCTTTTATTCTGCTGGAATATTATCAATGTGCATAAAACAGTGACACCAGCTACATACACATGCATCTGCAAGAAAAGTTGTCACTAAAATATGCATATCATTTTTTGAAATATTTATCTTAAATATTTGCTTTTTGATGATTGCCATGCAAAGGTGCAAAAACACCCAGAACAGACTGCTTTGCCTTTAGACATTCCAATTCTGCCGTCACATTTCTCCAGGTACTTTCTATCAAGAAAGAAAGTGTTTTGGCATTAGCCACCTAGATAAATTATTTGAATTAATCTCCAAAACAGTTGTATTCACAGATTATGCCTATACAGTTAAAAAAATTGAGTCAGGATTGGACTCCTAGTACTGGAATCACTCATTCTACAGGGCCTTGTAAAGAATAATTTGGTTTAGAAAAGAAAAAGGTTGTTACAACCTATTCCATCATTCCTTCTCTCTGCTGAAGTCTCAGCAGCCTAAAAAGCTAAAGTGACAAGAATTCTCTCTGGAAATCACAGTGCATGGCACAAAGAAACCTGCAGCACTTTTCTGGGTATGTTCACTGCAATGAACTAGTCCTATCTCTACTGAGGAAATAACCACAGCTATTTTAAATACTAGTGCTTGTCTTTGCTGTCATTTGGCATGTTTTATTTGCCATTATTCATTTAAATAGTGCTGTGTTTGTTTCCTATCTTTGCTGACTTTAGGCATAGGGAAATAATGTAGGACAACAAACTGCAAAAGACTGGGGTCCTGCTGCTTGTTTTTCTTGGGAAAGCTAGGACAGCAACACCTCCAGCAGCTGCCCACTTCACACAGTAACCTCTGCCAACCAACCCAGGAATATCAGAACTCATTCTCCTTCCCAATTGTTTTATACATTTCATCTTTCCTGTAACAGAATGTGGGATTGCTACATTCCTTCTCACCCTTCAGGTAGTAAATTAATTTTGACTACTTATCTAGCCTTCTAAGCTAACCCTAAACATAAATGGCATTTTTAAGATCTCAGTTCAAATTCAGATAACTGATTTTGCAAACAAATAATCTTAGTTTCCTTATCTATTTTGTTTTCCTTTTATTTTTTTTTTTTCTGAGGATTGCTACAAAAGAACATTGATAAACTGCTAAAAAAAAATTAGTCCTCCTGTAGTGCCTAGGAATACTGAGAACAATCACTCCAGAAACAAATCTGTCTGGAGCTATGGAAGGAAGAGATGTGGGGGCAGCAGTATATCACGCTCTTCGCTCATCTAAACTGCCCAGAGAATTATGTTTTATAGGAGCAATAAAACAAATGGAATGGTGAAAGATGAGGTGAATTGTATGGTTAATATATATTGTTTAGCCTTTTATAAATATTATAAATATCAAGAGATATTGCATACCCATAAAAGAAGAATACTATTTAAAATATCTTTTTACTATACAATAGTGCTTGATTCTAATGCAGTCAGAACATAGGCTATAGATTATTACTATATTTTCATACTTTTATACTGGCTATCATGTTAGCAAGAATTCTACATGCAAAGTTTAGGTACAGACCATATTTTCCCCATTATTTATACTGCAAACTCAGTCCTCATACTGATAAAATAGTGATTAAAAATGCATATAACGGGGGATAGTGTGTTCTCTACAGCTTCTTCTTATCATTCTGTTACTTGAATACTGCTAGTTGCTTTCAGTCATCATGAGATTGTAGATATTGAGGACATGGTTGTAGTCCATTTTATGAATGTGAAGTATATTATGAATAAGAAGTGTGTAAAACTGCTCCTGGAGTAGCTCATCAGGCAGATGAGCTTTCAAACTCCCTAGGAGCACAGCACCTAGAGAGTGGCTGAGGGGTTATTATCTTGCCTATAACTCTTCTGATCCACCTTTGATCTATCATCCCCATTCCATTTACTATGCACATTTTTCACCATCCCATCTCGGAATCACAGAATCACAGAATGGGTCAGGTTGGATGGGACCACTGGAGGCAATATAGTCCAACCTCCCTGCTCCAAGAGTATCACCTAGTGCACGTTACTCAGGATTGTCTCCAGGTGTGTTTTTAATGTCTCCAGGCAAAGAGACTCTTCCACCTCTCTGGGCAGCCAGTTTCAGTGCTCAGTCAACCTCACAGTAGAGAAGTTATTACTCATGTTCAGGTGCATCACTTCCATTGAATCATAGAGTCATAGATCATTAGAGTTAGAAAAGGCCGCCACGATCATCAAGTTGAACTTTTGATTGAATACCACCACACCAACTAAACCACAGCATTAAGTGCCACATCCAGTCATGTGTTGAACACTTCCAGGGATGGTGACTCCACCACCTCCCTGGATATCCCATTCCAAGGCTTAACCACCATTTCAGTGAAAAAATTTTCCTGATGTCAAACCTGAACCTCCCCTGGAGGCAGCTTGAGGCCATTTCCTCGTCTTGTTGTTGGTTGTCTGTTTCTGCCCCTTGTCTCTTGCTCTATTGCTTGGCACCACCATTTGGCTCCATCCTCCTGACACCCTGCCTTCAGATACTTTTGTACATTGATAAGGTCCCCTCTCAGCTGTTTCTTCTCAAGGCTAAACAGAATCAACTCCCTAAACCTTTCCACATAAAAGAGATGCTCCAGTTCCTTAATCATCTTTGTCACCATCCATATGACTCCATAGGACAGGTGCTCCATGTCTCTCTTGTCCTGAGGAGCCCAGAACTGGACACAGCCCTCCAGATGCTCCTCACCATGGCTAAGTAGAGGAGCAGTATCATCTCCCCCATCATGCTGGAAATGCTCATTCTGATGCACCCCAGGACACCACTGGCCTTCTTGACCACAAGGGACAGTTTGCTGTCCACCAGCACCCTCAGGTCCTTCTCTGCAGAGATGTATCCAAACAGGTCAGCCCCAGGCTGTGCTGGTGCCTGGGGTTATTCCTCCACAGGTGCAGGGCCCTGCATTTGCCTCTGTTAAATTTCAAGCTGTTCCTCTCTGCCCATGTCTCCAATCTTTTGAGGTCCTTCTGAATGGCAGCACAGTTGTCCATGGTATCACCCACATAGGTGGATTCCTTTGGAATGGAGGCTTCCTTGGTTCCAAATGCAGCTGTCAGCCACCAGGACAAGAGAACATCATTTTGCAAAATCTAAGTAACAGCCCACTGAATCTGAACATTAATTGTTTCTGGAAACTGTAACAGTTCATACAATGATCATTAAACAAATCCAGATACAAAATGGATGCTTATATTGTTACAGTAGATTCTCCATAGGAGTTAACACTTCAGTATCCCTGATGGCACTATATAGCATTCCCTAAGGACCTGATGTTTTGTTAATAGATAGAATCGGTCAGAAATTTTCTGCTGAAAAAAAGTTTGCTAAAAAATTCTAGTTGGTTGAGTGTGAAATATTTCACTCTAAACAGCTTGGGTTTGATAAAATTTTGCCAAATCCAAGGCAGGATTCCAACAGAAACTGTGATTCTGGCAGGCCTACCCAAGTCCTGGGAACTCTGTAAGCTACAGAATGGCCAGCCTGAAGGCAAGAGTCCCAAATGGGTCTGCGTCATGGCTAGGGATGCTGGAAATCTTCAAGGCCCCCCAGTAGAAGTGAGCCTGGATATGCTCCAGACAGAGATGAGCCTGGATTTGTCCCAGCTGGGGAACTCCCTAAAGCTACTAGAATTAGTTACAGAATGTAGAGTCTGTAAGTCTGAAGCTTAGAAAATTTCCACTATGGATTATAACAAAAATAATGGTAAGATTCCTTCTTTCCAAACACTCTTAATGATAGGTGTGTTATAAAAAACTAGGAGCACAGAGTCTGACCTTACGAGCCAAATCTTCATTAGTCTTTACTGAGGAGAGAACTAGGCTCTAAACACTGTAAAACTAAATCAGCACAGTTCAAAACATGGCCCATGGGTTACATCTGGCAGAAAAATTTATTCCATCTGATCCAATCACTGGTCCCAGGGTGGAGGAGGAGTGGGTGTTCAGACAGCTGATACAGATATTTCAGCCAAACAACTTCTGACCCTGCATATAGCCCTGTGCAGCTGTGGAACTTATGGGTTCTCTTGAGGTTTGGGAGTGAGCTGGAGGCAGTGGGATCCCTGAGGCATAGTGGGATCTTCATGGTCATTCTCAGACCACTCTGCTCTCAGCCCTTGGTAGACTTTTCATGTGTGCTTTCAGCTGAGAATGATATGCTGTTGTCCACCTTTCTACCTGTTGATTTTCCTGTCCAGGAGCTGAAAGAAAGGTTCTCCAGAAAACAGTAGGGTTTACCACATTTTGAACTAAAATTTTGAGTGTCGGATTGTTTCCATGAGACATCGCAAGTTAGGGAACTAACATATGAATGATCCCAGTGTTGCTTTAAAATGTTCAAATCTCTTTCCAACTAGATGACTTAAAAGTCTGTAACTAAAATTTTAGCTGAACAAGTTTCATATGTCTTTTCCAACATAAGTGCTATTATTGTTAGTGTTAGTCTCAGTTTAAACAATTGCTTTAAAAATACCATGGTTGGATACATTGTTGATATTATTGACAGTTATTTCCCTACCTTGTAGTCACAATTCCTTACTTCATCCCTTTATTGTCACTGTGGAGTATGGAGCAGGCTGGTTTGTAATTATGATTTAAAGGATACAACATTTTTTTAGAGCGGCACGGTGACACTGGTGGAGATGGAGGCAGTAAATAGGGATAGCTCCTTGTGTGTTCTTCTGTCTACTTCAGGTTTTCTGGTGGTGGGCTAAGAAGCTGCTCTGTGGAACTTCAGCTCTTTAACCTGGATGGGGAGCAGGAATAAGGCTTAAGAAATTAGGCCACCCCTAGGCTTGAAACAGCCCTTAATTATTTTATTTCTTAGATAAGCAGTTGGAGATGGTCCCAGAATTTACTGAAGTCTTGTGAGAGGGCAGGAGGTGACAGATGATCTCAGCAGAAATGAATCCAATGGTACTCTGGAGATGAACCAGGCTCAAAAGGAAAAGCTGGAAAAGGGAGGGTTGAGTGCATGCTGGAACTGAGGCACATGGAGAGGAGGGATGGGGCAATACAAAGAGCCAGAAGAAGGGAATATTGAGGGGATATTGCTTAGGTAGAAAATAGAAGAGCAGAAGAAATCTTCATGGAGTTGATCAGATTCTTGATTATGGAGTATAGCAAAGTACACTACTCCTAAAATGAGATCTAGCAATAGTCAGCAGGATCCTGCTAGCATTTTTTTTCCACTGATCATGATGGTAAAAAGAGTGGAAACATTCATTGAATATTAACTGAGCTGCAGCAAGAGCATGTTTCTCTTTTCTCTTAACAGGAACACGAAATCATAAGTATTACCCTTTTAGCCCCACCACTTGGTAGGATCAAGGTCAGAGAAGCTAAGCCTCAACAGACCTCAGAAAGTTTGTTTATATCTTAAGTTTACAGAAGAGGAAATGCCAGCCTTTTTCTTGTTGGCATATCCCCACTTGCTTGTCCACCCACACAGGCACTGTGCATATTCTGGCTCCCACATATTCATTTTTACTTCCATTATTCCTTAATGTCTTTTTCTTTCTGGGTTTTGTTCTGCAACATATTTTTATTTGTCTTGTTTTTTTGGTTTTGGTGTTTTGTTTGGGGTTTTTGTTTGCTTGTTGTTTGTTTGTTTGTTTTTCCAGAACTGGTCTAGGCCAAGACCAGTGTTTCTGAGAAGGGTTCCTTTGGTGAGATGTATCTCAAAGTAGCTATCACCCATTCTTCATGATTCCTTCAGGAGAAATGTCCTGTGGTTACTAACTGCCTCCCAGAAATGAGATCTCTCTTTTTTTTTTTTTCTTCCATTACTCAGAAATTGCAAAGTAAAATTTCCAAGACACTGAGAAAAAGGTTTCTTTTTTACAACAAAACAGTTAATACAATGAAATAGAAAGAATTTGGAAGTCAACACTAAGAATTGTTTAATTATCTAAATAGCTAATATTCATGAATTTTTTAATGTGTTAATGGATTGGATATTGACAACCTATTAGCCTGTTTAAATTGGAAACATTTTAGGTAAAATAAGTGCCCAAGGAATTTTTTCTGGCAGATCATTATCTCATGGCCTTAAATACTGGCCTCAGACAATACTAATAGAGGAATGGCAGCACAGGAATGTATTCAGCCCAGATCATAGGCTAATTCAGTCTGAAAGGAGACTCAGAATGTTTGTAAGAAGATGGTTGCTTTCTCTCAAATTCATCACAGAATCTGATTCTTTGATCCTGCAAGTACCCGAGCTGGTTTGTGTTTATACAAGGTGTCAAGTGCAGCTGAGGGCTGAGAATCAACAGGCACCACCTTCAATCCAAGCTGTGAAGATTTTTAACTCTGAAGGTGAACAAATACTGGAACAAGAACTTAGAGAAGCTGAAGAATCTTTGTCCTAGATGATAATCAAAACCTGACTGGGGAAGGCCCTGAGTTACTAGGCCTGCTTTGAGCATACGGTTAAACCAGAAACCCCCGGAGGTTCCTTCCCTCCTGGTTAGTTCTGCAATTCTGCAGAACTAAAGGACTTAAAGAAATTTCCTCCTCTCCAACAGACTATGTAGTTAACCTGCAAAAGATGCATAAATAAAAATAACATAATGTGAAGAATGATGTTGCCAAATTGTAACATGTGAGTGAGCAACACTTCATCAGGAGTAGAAAATATGACTAAAAAATGCTTACACTAAGTGGTGAGGGGAAAAAAGTAGTCAAAATCTTTGGATTTTGATACACTGTCATTCAAGAAGGTGACTGATCATCCCTGTTAGCACCTGTTTGTTTGAGGGAGTGTGTGTTCTTCAATACAGTGAGGAAAATATTTCCATTACAATTAAGCAAACAAAACCAGGAAGGAAGAAAAAGTCACTTTTTCATAAAGTCAGTAGAACCACTAAGTCACTCTGACCATAAAACAAATAAATAAGGTCAAAGAAGAGCAGTTAAACTATTTTGTTTTATCCATTCACCACAAAGGATGATGGTGAAGTATTTACCATAGGGATAATTCATGATGACAAAAGTGAATTCTTCAGAAAACAAGGTATCAAAGACAAAAGTTAGAACAAACTGATAGTTTAAATATTAGTTGGACTTTAAGAGTTCTTCAAATACTTAAGAACTCTACATGAGATGTTATTCTGAAGGGAGCATTTCAGTTCTATACTAGGAATTAGAAGGTACTTTACTTCTACTACAAGAGGAGTTAAACTGCAGTCATCTTCCTTTTTTTTCTTTTCTTTTTCCTTTTTCTTTCTATTTTTTTTTTCTTTTTCTTTTTGTTTTCTTTTTTTCCATGATTAATAAAATGACCCAAAATAAAAGTAGCTCAATATCAGAGCATGAGCTCTCTGTGAGGTGCCCAGGCTTTAGTCAGTATTTTTACGAACAATTCTGCTGAAAAAACATGAGGTTTCCAATGAAAATTTTATAAAGAGAGCTTACAGTACATTATTATATCATAGATATTTTCGTGGTTGAAAAATGTCAAAGTTCTACATCAAAAATTATGAAATTAAAACTTTAATGTTTGGATTTTTTCTGAAAAGGTTAGTGATAAAAATTGGCAGAAGTCAAATATTTCAGTTTTAACAGCAAATTTGCCCTTTGAATAAGGAAGGATATTTACTACATGTATAAAATTCATGTGATATTAAACACAAATCTAGCATACCAAACAAGTTCTAATCTCTTCTACTGTTTGTTCATAAAATTTCCTTAAGCGAACCCCGACGGGACCAGAGAACAGCCCTGTAATTGCCAGTGGATTTCATCTATTTAGTACATTTATGAAAAGAACAATGTGATGGAGAGAAGAGGGAGAATCCATAATGCATAGATCTTGGATGAAGCAACACTCTGGAAGGCAGTGTCTCTGCCCTTAGAAGAGCTTCATGCCAGACCCTAATGCAAAGAGCTGCCTGCAGGGTGAACACTGCTGCGGCCGAGCTGGGGCTGCGAAGGAGCAGCACAGCCACGCAGCACCGCATAACTTGCTAAAATCCCGTGGGAATTCACCATTAATTTTGGGGTCTGTAGTGCTGAGGAAGTGATGTAAAGTGAGTTGGAAGGAGCTGATGAGGCATGAGACCTAGAAACTGTTTATGATAGGAAATTGAGATATTGGGGTCGGTTTGAATAATGAAGGAGACTTCAAGTTGAGGCCGTGAGAAAACCCTCTTAAGTTATGGTGAGCAGGAGCTCCCACCCATAATCCTCTTGTTCAGCTATTCAAATTATTACCACAAAGTTCTGAGTTCTCTGTGTTACTATTGGATATTTTTTGCTGCATTGATTGTAATATTCCAAATCACCCTCCCCTATTGGAGCCTTTCTCCAGACCCTGCCTTAATCCCTCCGCTTTCGAGAATGTATAAGTATCTCTGCAGAGCCTGGACCCAGGCTTTTTCTGGTTTGTTCTTCATACTGTGCATGCTGTCTAGTTTATTGTTTTGCTGTTACATTAAAGTTGCTTTTCCAAACAACTGGATCAAGCAGTCTCTCTCTCATCAAAGTTGCCAGGGCCAGTTCTCGGGGAAGTCACCAGCCAACCATCCAGGCTAAAACCCAGGGGCTTCATTGAGGGGATGGATCAGTCTACTGAGTCTGCTCAAGAGAAGCTTCAGAAATTACTTGATTTCAATGCTCAAGTGTCCACCATGCAGAAATTGGTAGCAGATGTCTACTGCTAACAGGTGTGTAACAATGTACTGTGTGTCAGCGGAAATCCAAATTTAAGTTTTATGTTTTGAATTCCATGTTATCTATTGGAACTACTTGCTTCCAATAAGTTATTTTTCCATTATTATTATAAAGTTTTAAATCAAAATTTGCTACTTTTCTAATATTTATAGTATGGATCAAGCAGAAGATATTGGGCCAGAACAGAAATTATTTCATTAAATTTGGTAAATTTCCTGGCCAGTGCAGTTTACTCTCCCAGTTCTGCCATATCAGCTTGTCAGAACTGCCTCCAGGCAGCCTTAACCTTTTCACCCTCTGTCCAGATTCCAGTCTGTCATCCCCTAAAAACCTTGGCTGGTCAGTTCACAGCTTCCATTCCATGTTTCAGTCTACCCAGCTTTTGTGGTTGACATTTTTGTTGCACAAAACTCCCTTTAGTCTTCTGCATTCAGATTAAGAAGAACAACTGACCAGGACTAGCACAGAAGACTGATGAAACCATTGTTTTCCTATTTTTTTTAACGGTTTGCATGCTCACTTACATAAACTTCACTCACAGTAATATTTTGTCAGAGAACCACCATAAATGGCTTAGGGCATAACTAGTTCCAAGGATGAAAGACATAGGGAAGGCCACTGTTTTCAGAGGAAAGAGCATTAAATCACATGGATGCAAACTGCATAATGCTATTTATTCTCAAATAAAGGGCATATCCTGGATTATTTTATTTTTTATTACAGCAGCAACTGATGATCATGGAAGAGAAGAAACTCCCTGCTCCATATTTACTTCTACAGTCCTGGATATGATACATCCCATTCAGTGGCAGTCCAGAAATGTACCCTTGGGGAAAACCTGGGATGGTGCCTACTCTCTGCTGGAAGATGCTTAATCAAAATTCTCTGCAGAGAATGAGCAAACTGCAGCTTTGCAAAGGTGGTTCCAGGATGTGTCCCACTAAAATGTTTTCTGATGTGTCATGAAAGTTGAGCCCTGCCCAAATACTGCTTTTTATAAAGGCATTATCTCAGAAAATACCTACAGGAAGGGTATTTTCTGAGATAATGCCTTTTAGAAAAGTTTGCCAAGACTCAACTAGTTTTTCTTAAATTCCCTCCAAAATTCTTTCCAAAAGAGGACAGAAGACACCCACTTTAGAGATCTGCTTGTCCAAAGGTTAAAAAACTTGGTGTGCAAAAGGTTAAAAAAGGTTGGTAAAAGGCTGTGCTATTAGTTTGCCGTTTCTGTATCTCCCCCAACTCATGCATTGCCTTATACTCCATAACAGGACACATGAAGGACACAGATTTACAGCTTTAAATGTAAAAACTTTTAATGTAAAGAGTGGTCTTTTGTAGATTTCAGCACAGACTTCAAATTATCTGTTGTTTGGTTTTTATTAATGGCATGGTTTTCTTTTCTTTTCTTTTCTTTTCTTTTCTTTTCTTTTCTTTTCTTTTCTTTTCTTTTTTTTTCTTTTTTTATTTTTTTATTAGGGATATTTTTCTGAGGCTGATGGTGTGTGAAATGACATGCCATCCTGAACCATCAGCCCATAAATAATTCACATCTACCCTGTCTGTACCACAGTAAGTGTACTTACAAGAATCAGGGCTTTCAAAAGATTCTTGACCTCTGTTTTCTTTTTTTTTTTTTTTTTACCCACTAGATGAAATTATTTTTCCTTTTATTTATAGGGCATTTAAGACACTCATATTTTACTCTAATGGCTTATGCATCAACATAAGATAAAATACTAATTAAGGAGCATTAATGTTACTCTACAGCATTTCAAAGGGTGATGTGAGTTTCATTTCATTACATTTCTTATTAAGTACTCTAAGTTCCTGTCATGTCCTATGTCCCATGATAAGTGTCAGTGAGATAAATATCACCTTACAGACTCTCAAAGGCTGATGTCTACTTTGCAACTGAACCATGAACTCTAAAATGCACCCTCAACAGTTTTAAAATGTCCCCATTTTAGAAAATCCCATTCACATCCATTGAAAAAATTTGTTTTGTAGATAAGACAACAAGGTAAGAAAATTAAAATTATTTCCATCTACTGCCCTAGTGATTGCTTCCTTTATACCTGAAATTCTTAAACAAGCCTTGCATGCTCTCTGACAGACTCTGACAGTCTATGGCAAACACATTCAAGTAGCATCTAGGAATGATCTTATTACTTATTATATTATACATATATATATATGCTTACATAAACTTATATTATTCCTTATATTATAAATATTGCTTATACTACTGTAGCTAGAGACAACTCTGAACAATTATTTTGCTGTACCACAACTCTGAAGTTTATTAGATTTCCACTGTAGAATTACATATTGATCTTATCCCTTCAAGTTTTTGGTGTTTTTTTAAAGTAGTTAGGACCTCAGAAAGTCAGTAAAAAAAAAATCATTAGCTGCCCCATACTATCCTATTACTCTTTAGAGAGTCAAATTTGATCCCTTGTAAGCTTGGAGAAGGAAGATATCTGAGCTGCTGGTTATCAGGGGAGTTAGCTGGTGTTAGGTCCCTACTGCAGCTCTGCACCCTGTTTTGCTCTTTACAAATATCACAAGGTATTGACAGTTCAGTTCTTTTTCTTTTTTTCCTTTTAAACACTGCACTCAGTTTTGTCCAGTGTCTTTGTTTATTATTCATGGCTAAGGAAGTGTTTGCTCAAGCTGTGTCCCAGTCATCCTCCAGTCTCAGCACATATCCTCATTGTGGGGCTTGAGCTTATCTCTACATGCACTGAGCCCTCTCAGCTTTGAGACAGGATGATTTTTAGACAGCTTTGTCACAGGATGATTTCTGTCACTGCTTACCAAACCACTTTTACATCTCCTGTCCATTTTGTTAAATAGAGGATGACTCACACAAAAGAAAATAAGTACAAAATTTCAAATATAGGCAGAGTAACAGATTAATGTGATAATTTATCTTCATAAGAGCCAGATGGATGCACTTTTAATCATGACTATTTGCCAGTGATGGCAAAGATTGCATTATGGAAAACGAAGTATTGTATCTTAATAATTTGGCAGGCATGGAACTGAAATCTGACCATGGACCTGACCATGCCTGAGAAATATAATAAGTCCTCAGCCTCTGTGGAATCAGGCCCATGCAACAGCTGATTGATGGCAATAACCTCTCTTTAAGGGAGCAGCTATACTGACATTGTTTTGCAGACTTGAAAGCATAACCAGCATTTGCTTCAGTTCAGGGTTAGTAAGGCATAAATTTTATTAAACTTATTTTTGTTGACACAAGGAAAATCTAAATTCCGTGGGAAAATAGCAGCATGATGCATTCAAAGGCCAATTTTGCTATGACTTAGGACTATCTATACCTTGACAAGTAGATATTTGATATTCATTTGATATTCAGCAAGGCTGAATTTGAGACATCAGAGAACTCATAAAAAGGAGAGAGTCCAGAAAATATCCTCCTCTTCTGCACTGTTCATAAATTAAAGAGGCTGCTTGGTGTGCAAGTCAGGGTGAGAATTAGTCTGTGATTTCCAGTGACTCATATATTTTTGATAATGAGAAAGATTTACCTGTAGAGTACATCTGGACAAACTAAAGGCAAATAACAGGAATAAACACAATCTGTTCTGAGTTCTTACCAAGGATGATGTGTGAAATGTGGCTTTGAATATATTTGAGCTATGCAGACCAATTTCTAGTTACTGTGAAATTGTTTTTATGTGACCTGTGAAGAACACATACAAAAAATAGCATAAATCTAGTTTGTCTTAAAGTTTTAATTGCACTACCCCTACTAAACCTGCACTGCTCCATCTTTTTGGCTGGACATCCTTACACTGTAATTTCAGTAAAGGCTCTATGCTGCAACATGCTGAAAATCTCCAGAAAATTCTTTGCTTCCTTCAGTTATATTTGTTTCAAATGAAAACATGAGTGTTCAGCACCAATCTGATCCCTTTCTTAAAGAACTGACCTGTGCTCAGATTTGCCAGGCAGCAAATACAGGCAGCAGTTCCCATCGCTCATGCATTTATAGAATTGGTGAAATTTTTCTAGCAACTCTAGATCTTCTCAAGTGGTAAAACAGACTAACTTATTGAAATTCCAATAGAAAACAGTACATAGAACTGTGTGAGAAAGTCTAATACTAAATTGGCTGATGTTTGTTAAATATAACATACAATTAGCTGGTGTCACTGTCGTGTTGATGCTACTTCTGAACTTGAACAATTAATTTTACATTTAATTTCTGAGCTACAGAAATAGTTTTACAAATGGACTGTTTGCATTACATCTGAAGATGCATTATTGCATCCTGTTTCTGCATTTTGTAGAGCAATTCTAAGTTCTTATACATAAAGTGGTTCCCTGAGTAAATTAATCTACTGCTTGTGAAAATTCAGTCCAGTGCTACAGAATTACATTTTTTCAGATGTTTTCAAAGAATATATACTGTTCCGTGGAAAATACTTTCCCCTTTCTAAATTTTTCTTAAATAGGAATCGTTGTGCCCAGGAGAGATTCTATTGGTAGGAAAAAGTTACACAAGCAGCCAGGACTCCAGCCCATTCCAAGGAGCAGCCAGGCTTTGTAATCTGACCATGGAGCTCTGGCTCTTCATCAGGGGTATCAGTCTGGGAAAAAAATTGTCATTGTACTCTGGAAATGGTCACCTCAGACTGCTACAAGTAACTGCCTCCCAGACTTCTCCTGAAATGCCTCCTTTACTGCCCCTTTAACTCCCAATGCAGTTACAAGTCCCATGACACAAGCTGACCCAGTGACAGGAGGAGCTATGAGCAGTGGCAGACTGTGTGCCAGCTTCTTGTTCAGGTAAAAACCACAGCCCTTCACCCCTGCCTCCCTGGTTCAGGAGCTCAGGACCAACCTTCCTCTGTCAAGGGAGCAGACTGTTTTTCAACCCTGTCATTCAGGTGATCCTTATCTACATTTGAAAAAGTCAGCAAAATCCTTTCCACCTTTTTTATATCCACTGATAAATCCCTCCAAAAGTGCACTATGTGCATGCTGTTATACATTTCTCGAGGAACAAAACCAATGTCATTCTAGTAGGCAAAACCAAATATCAGTAAACAGAGTTGGGACCAAAGCAAAAAGTAAAGGATAGGAAAAGAAAAGAGAAATAATGAAATACCTCAGACTAGTATGTTGTTATATATATATATATATATATA
>VZRH01000334.1:175106-204919 GCA_013397555.1 Urocynchramus pylzowi | reverse complement strand
TATAATATGTATATGCAATTAAAACATACAGACTGCAATGAAAATTCAGTCATTAATGACTTGTTAATTAGAAATCCATGTTCAATCTGAAGCAAGTGATAATTCATTGTTCTTTACCTCAGACCAAGACGAAGCTCAATACTGAGTCCAGTGTCTATTAATAGTTTTCCAGTCCAGAGAGGAATCATTGTCATCACTGCCATGGGAATTAATGTCTAGTTAGAACACATAGCATAAGTCACCAGCCTCTCACTGAGAGTCCTGTCCCTACCACATCAAAGCAGAGCAAATATATCCTTTCAGGATGAGTATTCAGTCCCACCAAGCTATCTGCCAGAGAATGGAAATTTCACTCAAGCCTATTAACTATACAGGCAGTAACACAGATGTTTGCACACTGAGTAGGCTATTACTTGAGGGAGTGAGGGTGCTGGCACTCCAGTCTTTGAATTCTCCACATAGAAGGAAACACCACCTGGAGCAGGAAATGATCCAGGGACAAGAAACCAAAGAGAAAAGGGTGGGTGGAAAGAAAGCAGGAGGAAATCTATTGAAGGAAGAATTCCGTCATCTTCTTGCCAGCTGCTTTTTCTTTTTGTTGAAATACAGGTTTGTCTCTGTTCGTGCTCATGCTTGGGGGGTGGGTCTGCGTGTGAGTAGGATCTTCAATCTGTGCTTGCCCCACAGAAGGTGGGAGTCAGCCCATGAAGCTCAGCAGTTCCCAAAACCATATGGGAGGCTTGGGAGAAGACGTGAGAAAAGTATGTGGGGGCTCAACCTGAACAGGAGGTTGAGCAGTGGTATATCTATTGTAGCACAGCAGCAGGCATATCATGAGTCTTTATCCAATGTGCCAGAAGGCTTTTTCAGTCAGGATTACACCATCAAAGCATCTCAGTATCACTCAGTAGTGTTGATTTTGAAAAAAAAATGTGAAAATAGAACATCTGCCAGAGCAGCACATATATTATTACAAAAAGAAGGAGAAAAACAACAACAACTTGCATTGCATGAAAATCTGGCCATGAAGTCAAAGTCTAATCCAAATCACTCAGGAGACCATCTTTGGAATAAGGCCATCTCAGAGTACCTAGACAAAATGGATGTCGTTAATTTCTGCTATAGCAATAATAAAGTTTGTGGCTGCAACAGCCATGTCTCCTTTCAGGACCTTTTCCCTCACCAAAAGCTTTATTTAATTATAAAGCCTAAAAATCCACTGTGCCTCTGTTGTTTCCAATCTGTTGTTTCCTGCCTCTTATGTGTCTTACAGAGAGTTTCTGCAGTGGATAAAGCCATATGCTTAAAGTTTATATGGCAGTAAAAGAGTCTGATCTTCATCACAATACCAAATGTAAATGAAGGCTGTGAAGGACTGCCCAAAGGCTGCAGAAATAGTCTCAAGTCCAGGTCACTCTGTTCCCTATTACAGGAGGATAAACCTTCCAGCCTTCAGAGAAACCCCTGCCAGCTGTGAGGAGCCCTTGCAAGGGGCTGAAAGACAGAACCATGCACTGAAGTGGGGCTGGTCTGAGAGCTCAACCCAACCCACAGCTCCAACAAAAGAACAAAAAACCATACATTTCCCACATTGCTTTTGCATAGCTTGAGTGGTGTGTAATGAGCTCAATGACTTGGTGTGGTGCTAGCTCTGGATTTACCGCATGTACTAAGAGCAGAGTGCATTCGAAAAGACAAATACAAGATGTAGACCACTCAAAAGATGAATAACAATAATTCTAGACACACTTATTTTTAATAGATATTCCTGTACACTTCTGATATTTTAACCTTACTCAGTTACTCTCTCTCCTTCTCTCTCCCTCTTACTCTAACATACTTTTTTTTTTCTGTCCCAATCATTTAATTCTCAGATGTGAATCCATGTAGTGTCTACTCCACTTCTGGAACTTGCTTTCTCACCAGGGAGCTGGAAAACCAACTGAGATAAGTTGAATGATTTCTTAGAACAAACCAATTAAGAAGGCTCTTAAAAAGATACAATATATGAACTAAGTATAAATGTTATTCCTGCGGCCCTGAGCCTGGTCTTGGTCACCATGTGTCCATGTTATCCAGACATAATTTCTTTTTCTCCTAAAAGCTCTGTTCAGATGTTCTTAGATATTTAATGTCTAGAATTTAATGAAGCTAACAGCCCAAGGAAGCAACAGCTAACACAACACATCTCCATTTCTCCCCTCCTGTAGCTAGGCAAAGGCACTGTATAGGATATGTGGAGTTGGCCAGAGCATATCTGCAGAGAACTGGTAGTACCCAATTTCTTTTCAAAATTTAATGCAACCTGATTTGAAATTTGCTGGAGTTCTGCACACATGAACATGATCTAAAGCTCATCAAACTAGGTCTACATTCCCTGGCAGAGTCCAAAGTCCAGCTTGATTTCAGATCAAGCTGACAAACACACACGGACATATTGAAAGGCAGAACTTTACCTACATGCACACTTGAAAGAGCATCACCAAAAGGAATTTGGTCTCAGTGATGAGACATACGGTTGACTTATGTAGGAATCTGACGACTTGCTTTGTGCAGTGAACAAACACCAGGTATGCAGTCAGGTTTCTGAACCTGTGTTGCCTTTAGCACCAGGACAGCCTGAGTGTCCCCCGTTCTGATGCACTGCCCAAGCCATCACTGGTGTGGTCTGGTGATAGCCTGTGCTAGGAAATAAAATATGCAGGAATACTGTCTGCTTCAAGACCTGCCAGAAGTTTGTTGCTATACCATCTGGGCTGTTTTTATTTATCCAGCTGTGATTTCTTTGGGTTTTGCATTTTTAATTAACACAGTTTTGAAAAAGGGGCAACTTTTGTTTAACCTCTTCACCACTGCCTTGTGTAGGTGAGGCAAAATACAATTCTGTACAAAGGCTCAAAATGTCAAGGAGCCATCATTTGAGCTCGTTTTACTTTCAAAATATTGTTATTGGTTTTTATCCCACATGTCATGAATTCTGAAACCAGGTAATGACTTTTTCCAATTGGAAAAAGACATAAACACGTGGTGAATGGAATGCTGCAGAGATCAAGACTCAGTTATTCTATTATTAAGTTACCAGCCCATTTCCCCTGTCTATACCTCTCCTTTTTTTCTCCCCTCTCTTCTCAGCTCTAGAAACACATTATAAAGAGTTTGAGCTCACCTGTAAGCACACAATTGTTCATGTGCCTGCCTAAATGTTCACTGCTGCTTTAAAAACACTATGAACAGAGATTTGACAATTGCATCTATTTAGACAGGCAGCAGTGGGCTAGTACACGCAAATGGAACCCTGCTGTCATCAGTTACAGCAGGAAAAGACAGTGATCTTGGCAATCCCTGTACATGGGCTTAACTTGATGAGAAGATGACTTCAAATGGGCTTAAAATTTAAACATGAGAATGTCTGTATGCATAAAACCTTTGATCATTTGCATTGCTGGATTTTAAAAAGATTCTGGCTGAATTTTTCCTTTCCATAACTTAAAGGGAGAAAATACAACTTTCTGTTACTATTTTTCATGTTTTTCTGTGGCACAGTTTTTGTGCTTGTCTCAATCTTTTCTTTCAACAGACCAAAATTATCAGTGTGATTCTGTTTCCTTTAGCACCTCACACAATCCTGCCCAGACTTCAACTGCTTGTCCTGAAGTTTTCTATACGTCTTTTGTGGGACCTGCTAGTCCCACATGGATGTCTCAGGCATCCAGGGCATATCAAATGGGACTGCCTAGAAACAAAATTTTAGAAACAAAATTTAGAAACAAAATTTAGAAACAAAAAATTTAGAAACAAAATTTTTAGAAACACATTTTTAATGTGTTACATTTAGAAACAAAATTTTTCCTACACAAGCAAAACACATAGCTTTGATTCTCTTTTTAAAGACAGATCACCCTTAGACAAGTGGTGCATATCAGGAACTAAAATGGCAGTCCATGACTCTAATTTTCTCACATGTATAGTAAAATATAAAAATTAAAACAGAAAAAGATCAAACCTTTACTGTCACAAACAGTAAAGGTTTAATATTGAACAGGAATGTCATGCTCCATTAAGATTATCATATTTCTCAATACAGAAGCTACCCCAAATCATATAGAAAGCCATACTAATGTCTGTGGCTGTGGTGGGCTGACCCTGACTGAATGCCAGGTGTCCTCTAAAGCCACTCTGTCACTGTCCTACTCAGCTGGGCTGGGGACAGAAAGTATAATGCATGGCTTGTGAGTCAAGATAAGGGCAGGGAGAGATCAGTCACCAGTAACTGTCATGGTGAAATTAATTTAATTTATTACCAATAAAATCAGAATATGATAATGATAAACCCAAAATCTTAAAAACACCTTTCTTTTCACTCCTCCCTTCTTCCTGAGCTCAACCTCACTCCTAATTTTCTGTACTTCCCTGTCAGTGGTGCAGGGAATTGGGAAATGGAGCCTGTGGTAATTTCATCACACATTGGCTCTGCCACTGATTCCTCCTCAGGGGCAGGACTCCTCACACTCTTCCACTGCCCTGTTGTGGGGTCCCTCCCACAGAAAACAGTTCTCCACAAACTTCTCCAACACGAATCCTTCACAAAGGCTGCAATTCATCAGTTGCTCCAGTGTGGGTTGTGTTAATTGTCTCCAGACTCCATCAGCTTCCAGAATCCAACCTGGGCAGAAACTTCTTGTGGCAGAAACTTCTGCCCCTGGCTGAGTATATGATACAGGGAATTGCAGATCACAGTAATACACATGACATTTGAAGTATTGGCATCTAAATGATGCTCAGAGTTGTGTGATTTGGCCACTCCACCATTCTGCAACTGCTGAAAGCATGACTGGGTGTTCTTTTCATAGTCCCATACTTTGTGCTGTAAGTCATGCCAGGAGAAAAGTAGATGCTCCCACTGATGATCATTTCATTTCCATCCTGCCCAGCAGTGCTCTTCACAGCACCCTGCTGTCATCAGGAATAATTTTCAGGAGCCAACCCAAGGGAAAACTTTAGCCAAACAGAACAAACTCATATCCATTGCAGTTAACACATCTGCAAACACATGCTTGGAGAAAGGCCTGAGGAATATGAATGCAATCTGCTCATTTTAGGTATCTAAATTTTAAGGTTAAATTTCAGGCACTGTCTGAAACAGCTCTAAAGTAAGATTTTCAGTTCCCTTTGCAGAGGTATAAGGGCTTTTCAAGGTTTCCAAAAAGAAGACTTACCAGAATAATTTTCAGATAGGATCTTGCTCTAGTGTTCCTTCAAACCTCAGATAAAGACTAATGCTCAAAATTCCCATGGCTAAGGTTTAAGGAGTCAAAAACAGAGTGTTAGTAAGGTAGAGGCCCTAAGAACATCAAAATTTCCAGGTTACTACTAGCTCTACCTAAAATAATATTAAAAATGAACCATAAGTTGCAGAGAAGTGTGTCCTCAGACATCCAGCCCAGCTGATCAGAACCATGACAGCAGAATACATCACTGCCCTGGAGCAGCATGACTGTAATCTCCTCTTTGCACCTCCTTGCTAGGCATGGAGTTAAATGTATGGATTCTCAAGGAAGGAAACTCACAGAAATCTTAAAATGTTGTTTCACTCTCTCTTTTGGGAGTGATGATCTGAGTTAGCAGGAACTATTTTTTAATATGCCTGAGGTTTTACAGCCTTGAAAATGCAGAGTAGACAGCAGTAGACAGGAGAGAATTTAGTTACCAGCACTTCTTTCTTTTTGTTCATCTTAACATTCTCTTAAATGTAGACTTAAATAATTTCATTGCTAACTTTGAATAACACTGCTAGTCTGAAAAGCCACAACAAGTTTATATGGATGCATAACTGTACAATCCAAATTTCAGGAATTAATTTTCTCAGTGTCTCAAATCTTGTAAAATGTTTTGCAGTAAATTTATTCTACTATATCTAATAAGGCTTTTTTTCTGCACTATCATTACATTTCTTCAAAGCATTTCCAATAAGAACACTCCAAATTATGTCCCCTCAGCTAGTTCATCTGTTCAGTCAATAAGCAACATTTTATTGCTTTTATGAATTAAGCCCACTTTACATCCAATAATTTTGCAAACATCTGTAGCCAATTCAGTCTAGGGAGCTTTTGAAAAATCAATCAGCAGGGAGCAGCTTTCACTTCTTTTTCTTTCTTTTTTTTTTAAATTTTAATAAAGTGTTTACACATGTTTGCTCCATATGAAATAGGAAAAGTGCTAAAGCTTGGTTGTCATATCTGAACATTACAGTGAAGCTCACCTTACATATGTAGGTTTTTTATCTAAAAAGGAGACATGATGACAGCATTAAAATGATAAAGTATTAATAATTTCTGTCCTAGCAAAGAGCAGCTAAACCAGAGGTATTATAGCGGCTCAAGAGTAAGAGTAAGAAACCATAATGAAATTTCTAAGTTGTATAGCAAGGCTGCAGTATTTCAAATTTTTTTTCTTCTACTGTGTTGTGTTTGTTGGGAAACCACAAATAAAGAAAGAAAAACAGTTTTGAAAGAACCTAAAGGATTGATATTAGAGAATATTGAGACTTCATTATTTTTCTTTTGAAAATTGCTAATCCATTAATTTCAAACTTCTCCAAATAATGTGATCAGTAGTTTTGATGAGAATAAAATTGTTGCTTAAAATTAGAAATAATTTTACCCCAGATAAACTCAAAGATTAGGATATTCACCTCAAATTATCAAAAAAAATACCAAAAAAAAAACCAAAAAAAAACCCAACCAAACAAAAAAAAAACCCCAAAATTCACTTTCATTAACCTAAGGACCTGGACCCATTTCTTACTTGCACCTAAAATCCTGGAATACTCCCAGGTTAAATAGAGATTTTTTAACTTTGAAAGGGCTTAGTTTCATCAGATTATGTAATTGTCTAGATTTTGGATACTTTTTTGATATGGGAAAATACATTTTGATATGGGAAAATACTTTTTTTCCTCAGCTATCCTTGGAATCGAGACTTAGTTGTAGCTTCTAGCTTGATGATTTCTGAGCCAAGTTGATTTCAGTGTGTCATTCTGTAAAACAGAGATCATTCCCCTCATTCTACACCTTTGCATTTTCTGTAAGTGAGTTGGAAATAGTTTAGGCTTGTTTGCTATATTTTTTTTACAATGCAGTACAAATTAATAACAGTAAGTTGCGCCCATCTGGTGTTTCCTCTGGTTGATGTGGGAGTGAAGAGGGACATATTTCTGTTGGAATAACCTTGGAAGAAAAGCATATCAATTATGAAGCACCAGAGCAAACTGTGAAAAACTGAAGCAAAGCACTGGAGTGGTGACTTTTCAAAGTTTATCAGTTTTAGCAAAGTTAATTATATTCACTTCAGGTAATTATCTCAATGGCCAGAATATTTTCTGATATCAGTTATTGCTCAGTTAGTGAATCCAATAAGGAAAACTGTTGTGAGGTTGAAGGTATCAGGAACCTTTCTTAGTTCTCTAAAACATCTGTCAAATTATTGCTTTAATATCCATATACATATTCCTTGAAAATGTCACCTAACTGGTTTATAAATTGAGTACATTTGCATATAAAATACTTAATTTTACATTTGGAAGCTTAGAAAAGGGCAGGTCTAATATTTCATCTTGTTCTGAATGTTACTTTTGATATCATGTTAGGGGAATTCACATGGAAAGTTATACCCCTTTCACACCTTGTAGAGATTTTTACATATGTGTGGAATAAACCTGAGTGTTGCTTCTTCTGCTGGATATTTTTTCACTGCTTTTGCTCAGGAGAAGGTGAGAAAGCTGACACTGCAAGAAGGTGGAGGATTGCTGCCCAGAAGCAGAACTGTTTGATGCAGAACTGTTCTGGCCTGGTCCTTGAAACTGCTTGCAGTCCTTTGGGGAAAAAGGGCTTGTGGAAGCAACAAAGATTCTATCCTGAAACTGAAGCCCTGTTTGGCATGAGTCAGCCTGTGCAGGAATGGTCTGAAGTCATACTGTCTTGGAGAAACTGCCAGGAGTTTTGCTCTGGAGCCAGCAGGAAGGAGTGACCATGCAGGCTGCATCCAGTGGTGGGGGAAAGGCCCCAGTTCTGGAGGACAGCACTGTGCAGCTCCACCTCTCATCTCTCCTCACCACCTCACCACACTTGGGACCTGCAGGACTTGACCAGAGCTCCTTTCCTCCTGCCCTTTCTATGCACTGACTCCTTGGTTGCACACTGCAGGAAGGGCTGGTAAAATGAAACATCTTGACTCCCCTCAGTCTTCTTTATTTTTTGTAGGTGTCTTCCTTACTGTGCTTGGTTGCTTTTGATAGGAGGTTTTGCTTTTGGTCTCCTAATTTTTTTCTTTTGCCCTGTGATCCATGGGAATAACCTTGCTGTACAATTAACATGGCCAATCTCTTTGAATGTATTTGGCATGCTATTTTTAAAAAGATTCTTACAGGTGTTTAGCATACATTGTTGGCATTGGGAAGGTCATTTGAATATTTTCTCAGAACTGCTGAATTGTTTATTGATGTCATAATTAATTGTGTTACTTCTGATGTTTGCTTTCCTGGGCACCATTTCATGTAATTAAAAAAAACCCCAAACAACCACAAAGAAAGCAAAAACAAACAAAAACCCACAAAATTAAAGTATAGTTAAATAAATGATTTGGTTTGTTTCATGTTTGTTTTTTTTCCTTAGATTTTTTTAGCATTTCCTTAAAAAAAAAAAAAAAGAGAGAGAAAAAAAAAAATAAGGAAATTGGATAAAGAAAGTAACTAACATATTTTTCTCTCAAATGGAAATTTTAGATTATTGTTTGGTGTTTATCTAGAGCTGGAGATTACATGTTTGCAACCGGTATATTGACAGTTTCATTAAACTTCCTCTGGGAGCTCCAGGACAAAGAACATGATATTTTAAAACAAAATGCTTAGGACCAAATTTGGTAAACCTGCTTTATTTAGATGCTGAGGGCCCTATAAGCCTCAACATCCACACTGGGGGAACTCAGGGCACATATCTGAGAAAGCACACACAGTGTCTCACAGACAGAGCCAGCACCAGTGATGACTGATATTGGGAGAATGCTTACAAAAATTATAGAATTTCTACCAGTCACTTGGAAGGTCTCTATCCCTAAAGAGGGTAAACAGAAACAGTTGATTTAGCAATCACCACATCATAAGACATGGAAAACCTCAGTGAGGAGGCTGTAGGCAGTAAAGAAAGAAAACTCCTGAAGCAGATCAGCTGTTGATATCATGGAAGTACTTTATGTCGGCAGATGATCTGTCTAGGAGGCTCCTGTTCACATTTCTCCCATCCTTTCCTTGAATTCTCATCCCACTTCCTTCTCTTCCTTTCTCCTTTTCCAGCTGTTCCCCACCAACCCCCAGCTGTGCTGAATCATGTGGAGGTTGGTGTTCTCACAGAAGCAGTGAAGAGCTCCAGCAGAGGCAAAGTGAAACACTCGAAGTCAGAAAGACCCTTACATGTCCCATTGGAGCAATTCTGCAGTGTGAGGTTCCTAAAGAGCCAATGTCTTTGTAGCTCTTGTTACCAGAAGTTTTGTCATGTTATTTTTGGCTTTTGTCCAGCCACTGTGTAACCCTAGTGCAAAGTGCATTTTCATCCCTGGGAGCCAAAGTCTGTGCTGGGAAATATGTGTGAAATTCAACATCATGAGCACTTAAAAGTTGTGATTCCTAATACATCAAGGTGCTTCTTTTAAGGCTGTCCCATAAACTAAAGAGCAACATAGACACCTTGAGCTGAGGTCACCTGAGTATCCATATACACCAGACTGCTATCACCAGACACTGCCTTTCAGGGGGGCTCTCTTGCAGAGGTGGTATTTAGACCTTTGCCACAAGGACTGTCTGCTGTGTCCTTAGATTTGATCTCTGTGTCTAGTTTAAGTGAACTGAACCAGCTGGGGTGATTGCTGCACTTAGTTCAGCAACAATAGCTGGGACATGGCAACCGTAACGTAATAGCTGTTAGATCCTGTAAACTTCAGGATCAACCACACCCAGGACTGAGCCACTGCAATCTTCTAAATTTGGGGGGGTTTGTTGATTTGCAGATCAGACAGGCTCATGCCTATAGCTTCCCTGATGAGCAGCCTTTTCTTGGCAGGTTTCAGTCTTCACTGATCCAGGTTCAGGCACTACCTAAGGAGCAAAGTTCACCCTTTTTTTCAGCTGCGTCCTCTGCTCTCAGAGTGATTTGTTTTGCCCTCCCAGTTGTGTTTTAATTGCCTCTAAAACTTATACTTCCAGCATAGTCAGCAAAAACAGCACTGGGATTCAGAATCTCACAAACTGTCAAAAATGAAACCAACTGTTCATTAACATTTTTAACTGCAAAGAAAAGGTCTGGGGATCTATACAGTTAGTTTTCCCATTAAACCGATAGCACAAGAAGCATAACTATCATCTATACATTTCTACCTTTAACATAGCCCAGTAATGTGAGAAAGTGCAGGTTTTTTATATAACTAATAATCATTATGAGGTGCTAATTGCTAGATTTGAAAACACTTCCAGCCTACATAATTTCATTGTTTACAATATTAGCTGCAAAAGCAAAAAGGATTTTTTGTGACACCCCTTGGACAAAGACCAGAATGTAGATGTGCATTAATGCTCCAGTAAACAAATGATCATCAAGGAAAGATTAAAACACTGAGGTGGTTTCCATTCTTCCTCTCTGTTCCCCCTACTTCCAGCTTTGTTTCTCCTGTCATTACAAGTATCTCAGCTGCATTTTCAAATGTTTGATTATCATGTAAGCATACTCTATAAAATGGTACATAATAGCATCATAACCCATATGTTCCCTACCATGACAGAACAAAAGCATTTCTTGTGTTTCGTTGTAGGAACTAAATAGGAACTGTTCATTCAAATCTCCAACTTCCCCAAAATGAAACACAGAAAGTAGGTGTGAGCTACAATGTTCTATGCAATCCAATGCAAATGTATGCAAATTTCTTCATATTAGAATCATTGTCTAGTTGTCATCCTCACATGGGGCACATCAAAGCCATATGACCTGATTTTGCACCTGCTGTTTAATTAAATTTACAAGGCAGACACTCTCTCTACTCCCGGTGATATACAAATCCATTTTTACTACCGCAGCTTCTAATTTACAAGGTAGTCGACTGCTGTGTTTCACTGTCAATAGCTGCCCAACTGCTCTTTGTTAAAGTGAAGATTAAAAACTGAAAACTGGCCACCATTTGAGTGCATGATTTAAAAGAAATATTAAATGTGATTTCCCTCTTCACCTTTTTAAAAAATCAGGCAAAAGGAAAACTACAGTAGGAGCACTTGATACTGATTATAACAGTCTTGATTTTTTCATTCCCCCTGCTGTGAAGAGGCCGAGACACAACACTTTTGTCAAGTTATCAATAGTTTTTTTCTGTTTTGCTGAAGCCATATGTTGAAATGTAGCAATGTACTAGTGCTAGTAGCAATGATATTAACAAAGCTGTCTCTTTTCCTGGATGATCATGCAAAGTTTTCAGTATTTATGCTATTGAATTCACGTCTTGCTTGGAAATGATTTTGCTGATCTTAATTTGGTTTTTTTCCCCCAAAAAACAAAACCTGTTATTTCTACTGCTTCCAGTGTGCAGCCAATAAGGCTGCAATAAATCAGTAAGTAAGAATGCTCAGTACTATGAAATTTTTCTCCCTCTTTTAGACCAACTCATCAGCTAGTGCTCTGCTATAGCTAACTTAATTAATGGCAAAGTATTATTTAGGTGTGTGGAGAGAAGAAATTTTAAGTTACCAAAGTGCACTAATTAACCTTTATTTCACATAAAAAAACCCAGAAGCATAGTGTGGTTTGGATTGGAAGGGTTCTTTAAAAATCATCTAGTTCCAATCTCCCTGCCATGGCAGGGACATCTTCCACTACACCAGGCTTCTTAAAGCCCCACCCAACCTGGTCTGGAACACTTCCAGAGATGGAGCAGCCACAGCTCCTTGGGGCAACATGTTCAAGTCCCTCAACATCCTCATATTAAAAGCGTTCTTTATATCCATTCTAAATCTACCTTCTTTTATTTTAAAACTCTTGCCCTTTGTCCTGTTGCTACAGGTCTTGTACTCTCTCCACCTTAGGTATTGAAAGGCTGTAATCTCCCCAGAGCCTTCACTTCTTTTCTTGTTAAGGAAGCATAATTGAGTTTAATGAATAAAAATTGTTAACATTATATTTAACTGAAAACTATTGCTAGCAACACACCAGATAACACGGGGAGGGGATCACCCTTTGCTCACTTCCTTCTATAGATAAAGAAAAGCAGCAGTAATTGTAGTACCATATTCTCAAGAGGTGAGACGTTTTCTTCGGGCTACCTTTAACTACTGAAATTTGCTCGTTCTCACCTTGTTTATACTTAATTTAATGACACATTCTCTAGGTAGCTCTGAGGATAGATGGGAGAGGACAGGGGACCGTGCTTCTGAGAGTCAACCCCTGCTGTTTGTTGTAACTGCAAGGGCAGGGAGACATTTTTGGGGCTGCCTTTGGGTGGCAGCACACGTTCACTCAATGACAACTTTATTTGCTAGAGAAGTTAGCATTAGTCCTTACAAATAAATTAAAAATGCTTTCCCCCACACACACCCTTTTTTTTTTTTTTCATTAACTACGTGGTACAAATATCTGAGATAGCAGTGTTTTCTGATGCTGCAAAAGCCAAGCTTTGCCATGCTAAGAGGAAAAAAAACAATGAAAACATTTCTTAAGACCATGTTTATCTCTAACCCTCCTGTCACAGTTACAATATGGAGCAAATTAGCCCAAATTCCTGAACTGCTCCCTGCAGACTAACTTGCTGTAGCTGCTGTGTCCCTCTGTGAGTGCCAGCAGCCAGTCCCAGAGCTGTCAGCAGCAATCCAGGTGACCCAAGGTGGTCACAGAGCTGGTGCTGTGCCACATGCTCACCAGCGTGGAGCCACGAGGAAATGCAGCTTGATGGCACAGGCAGGATGTGGCTGTGATGCTTCTGGGAGTTCCCTGAGAAGAACTTACTCTAAGGAGACAATTGTCTCAACCCTCAACCCTGTATTTATTAGGAATGTCTCATGCTTTTACATCAGCCCCGGTTCCTGTATAATTTTCTTCCCAGATTATGGCATATGTATCATTTCTGAAGTTACTTGACACAGTTATTTATAGCTTCCTTGGGTTCTACATCAATTGTAGAACTCTACTTCCTTGAGTTCCTTTAGAAAACTTAATTCAGATCAAATGTCTCCAATATTTCCAGGATGCTGGGTGTGTATTTCCAGCACAGCTTTTCACTCCTTAACTTCTCTTTTCACCCTGAGGATATCTGGGAGTGTGGAAGCTGTTCCTCATAGTAAAGAAGTCACTTCAGGTGTGGCTCCCACTTCAGGGGGAGTTGCCACAAATTCAAAGCCTTATCAAGGCAAATTTTTCAAATAACCCCAAAAGTGCAAGAAAAAACAAACAACCCCAAACCAGAAATTAAAAGACCACAATTGGCTCATATTTGGGCAAGTTTGGACACAACTAAAAGACCCAGTGGGAGCTGACAGCATAATCCTGCCTGGTGTTTTCTCACCACGTAAATGGTTAAATGCAATGATCCTTTGTCTACCTTGGACATTTAATAATACACATTTTAGAAAAGAAACAATAATTAAGACTTAATTCTTAAATAAAATACAACCTAGTTTCCATACAGTCCACTTTAGGTTGCAGTAATACCTTAATTTTCCTGTTGATTCATATTTTAATGAGGAAACTATTATTGCAGTATCTTCATTGTTTAATTAAAATTATAATTAGATATTAAAATGCTAAAGCACAAAAGTAAGTTCTTGCTGAAGGGTATCCTCAGGAAAACAAAGACTTATAAGGGTTTTTACGGCTTTGAGAAATTAGATGTGGTCACCAAATTGCATCTGTTTTTTTTTTCAATAATAATTACCTCACTAAGAACATACTGGGCTGCATAAAGAATTACTAGATTATATTTAGTAGCCTGTATAATGAAAAAGGTCATTCTTGATAATCAGTGTCGAACTTTAGGCCCTAAACTCTATAAATCAAGCAAATCAATGGTAAAAAGCAATTACACTTAGCATTTGCATAGTATTAAAAAAACACAGACCATAGAACTAATAAACCTTCAGGGTCCCAATCTAATTCATTTCCTCTCCACTACAGCATTAACAGCATTCAATATTTCATCGCTATATACTGTCTAATATTTAGAGGAAAATAAAGAATTAGGTATGAAGATATAACTGTCTCTTCCAGTAAGAATATACAATAAATAAGAAACTATAAATCCAAAACCATATAATAAATAATATTGACATAGATATTAAGTAAATATTTGATACATATGATAAAAAGTTCCCAGTTACATTTCAGAATCAAAAAGCAGGATAATAAAAACAATTTAGGGATAATCTGGTCCAGATTAGAGTATCTGTGGGGTTAGGGGATCCAGAGCCTCTGGAGACCTGTTTTCTTCTGGTACAGCAGATAGATGATGGGCAGGATACCCCAGCACAGCTTGGGTGGAATGTGAGATACCAGCTTCTATGAACCCAGACAGATTCCTGAACATCCATAGATGATAATGACAGATATTTATATGTAGATATTACATTTGGGTAGTTTAGCCTTGAACTTAATTTCAAAGTAAGAACCTACTGAAATGGATGGGCTCCACTTGCCTAAAGATAGAGATACAGTGTAATCTGAGATACAGTGGAATCTCAGCACATCTCGACCTCCAGCTGCTCCAGAGGACAAGGATGTCCCTCTGCTGCTGCGCCATACTGCCGGGTCTCAGGGCATGGGAACAACATTTTACTTTTTTGCCCATGTAGCACAGTCTCACACAAATATTTATATATGTCTTCAAGCAACCCAAGAAACATATTGGGAAGAAATAATGCTTCTGGGACATGGTGCAGTACCAGACATAGCATGGACACAGAGAATGCAGTTGTGACTGAAGGCTGGCTCCTGATGGGTGCGTGGTTCTGTTCAGAAAGCACAAACCCAAAGATATTGATCCCTGCAAATGAAGAGGGTTGGATTCAATCACCCACAAATAATCCTTCTGCCCCATGGTACTAGAATAGGAAACAGAGACCAATTTGTTTGGTTACTATCAAAGAGAAGAAAGACTGGAAATTTTCTGTCACATGAGATTCTGGTAAGGGAAGTGACAGCCTCTTTGCTGCACTTGCACCAGGGAGGAAACATGGCTTTAGAGCTCAGATTCCTTGCCCACGTTCAAGCCACCACACAGCTCTGTATTGTTGTATTTTAGGACAAGCCTAGAAGCTTGATCATTATTAATGGAAGTGATTTTATGAATTTGCATTTTAACAAGTTTGAAATTTTATTCCAGGTAATTTCTGACTATCGTAATTGGTCATCTTCTAAACATGAGTATGATAGGCATTATTCTAGGCAAAGACCACAAAAATTGTAAATAAAGAAAACTTAGAAGGAGAAACAGTATATGGGCCTTTTGGCATGTTTTCCTTTTGTGCATGATATGAAAACATATAAATGAGTCAGAAAGGTAGATTTTTTTAATATCTTTCCTAAGAGCTGATTTCATTTGTGCTCTTGCACATTATCAATATCAATAGACTGCTAATGTCTGTGTTCATTGTGTAATTAAAGGTTTTATCCACGCAGCTCCATGGATGTAAATGCCCAGTAAATTGAGTCCAGTATTTTTCCAACTTTGCATCAGCAGAGGGGACATTGCACAAATTAGAATTTAAACTGGGTGACAGGACCACAGATAAGATTTATTATGCAGAGGGGACATCAGCAACAGGATTGACATAAAAGACAAATTTTAATTGCAAAAATATGGCAACAATGTCTTGTAAAGACAACATTACAGTCCATTTCTGGGCTGTACTGAATGGTGAATATGTGTTGAATTTGTCACATTATTTTGGGGAAAAACAAACAAAAAAATTGAAAAGGTTAGAACTCTTGTCCTCATGCTTTTAAAACAATTGGCTGATTTTTCATATGTACTTATATGGAATTTTAAAAAATAGTGGCTGTTCCTTACAAATGCTTGCTTTTGTCTCTCTGAAATAAACACTTCATTTCAGATAGAACAAGCTGTTTCATTTGAAGGAAGAGAACATTGGAAGGAAGAGGCTTGTATTAGCATGGAGAACAAATATTGATGTTATAACCTGGACCAACGCATTTGCATTGTGTTTTAGTTTGATTACCCACATTGTCTTCTCATTAACACCAGCAGGATCTGAATAGCTGGACTGCAATCTCCTCATCTATGGGTCATGGAAATCACCGTGACCGGGGTGAGCCGCAATCAGCGCGAGCAGCCGCGGCGTGCCGGGGCAGGGGCAGGAAGGGATATCCACACTGCTTCCTCAGAGGGATTGGGTCAAACTGCTTCCTCAGAGGGATTGGGTCAAACTGCTTCCTCAGAGGGCTTTGGGCTACCAGCCTGCAGCTGGACAGCTGAGGCCACTGCTGGCTGTGGCTTTGTCCTGACCACTGCCCATAGGGTCAAGTTCACCCTTGCAGCAGCGATTACCCCTATCTCAAGTGTGGCTCCGAGTGTGAGGCCTCCTGCTGAGGAAGTAAAACAGAGACATCCAGGAGAGAGGCTGAAACAATAGCAGGGAGCAGAGTCAGAGCTGAACCACAGCCAGTTTTGTCCAAAGTGACTGAAGGGAGCTGCTGGAGTAAGTGCCTGAGAGGGCTCTGTAAGGCACAGAGCTCTTTATGGACTCCATTCTAGCTCATATGAAGTATTTTTAAAAACAATCTCATTTATTTTCTAATAATAGCTTTGTTTTTGAAAAGTAACAGACTTTTGAGTACTTTGGTGGGCTCTGGTCAGCTTTGTGATGCCTCACTAATGTCAGAGGGATCCTAATTTTTCACTGAGCTTTTGCAAGGGAAAGTACTGGTCGAGGTGGGATGTGTGTGTATAAACTGGACCCCAAATTTTTGTAAGTCATATATAATTCTGAGTGAGGGTGCAAATTACAAACATGCAACTGTCTCAATAGTTTTTAGTGTTCTTTCCATTTAAAAACAGCACGTTAGAGTAGAGTTGTTCACCCCTGCTGAAACTTCTCCTCATTTATTCAGTGCTGAAAAATGGTGGAGCCACATGTGCAAGGCAATGGTAATTGAGGTTCCTTGAGGCAGAAATCAAGAAGTGAAAAAAGAGTGCACTCATGGGAGCTGAAATGAAAAACCCATGAGATATCAGTCAAGACAAGAATATCACTGAAGGTTCAAGGTAACAATAAGAGGAACAGCAAAAGCTCATCTTTAGTCAACTTAGTAGTAAGAGAAAGGCTGCTTTTCTGAAAACATCAGTATATGTGGTCCTCCAGCCTCCACCCCAAACACTCTAGAAAGGAAAATTAATTAATTGAGGATGAAATTTTTGCCTAACCAGTTATTTCCAGCATAACACATGCATGCTACTTTTGAAAAAGGTAACAAAGCCTGGAAAAAGCCTGCAACATCAGGTCTGAATCTCCCCGCTCTTACTTACACACACCAAATTACCTAATAAATATAGTTTATTTGCTCTTAAAGTTTAATGGCGTTTGAGTTTCACACTGCCATGTTTTTGGCTTTTATTAATGAAATAAAAACAACTTGTGCTTTATCTTCTAGCAGAAGGACTTCTAAACTCAGTTGCAGTAAATGTCCAAAAGTTCCCTTGGTCTGTCAAAGCCCCTGAATATTGCAGTGGAAAATGGAGATTTTATGCAGTGTAACTCAAACTAAGTTAGCAATTTGAAACATCTCTGCATAGGTCTGACTGGAAAAGTATCTATGAAAAGGACAAGACACAGTTATTTTAATATTATATTAAGATCTACCTCGCAGTGAGAGATTTCTCAGTGGTTTACAAGCTGCCTACCCCAGATGCAAAACAAATTTTTCAGTCTTCCTCAGTTCGATCTCTTAAATTTTCTCACAGTTGAATACATATGGTCTTTTATGCAAATAGATATGTATCTTGACTATTTTTTTACATTTGCCCATGCAAATGGGCATATTTGAGTTTAAATATGATAATTTCTTTCTAAAGAAAATATGGTATATACAGATAATGAAACTCAATAATGTGCCTGTTCTAATTCTACCTTCTAGGATTCCATACATGTGCAAATTAGAGACCACTTGAGGAGAAACATTTGCAATATTTTAATTAATTTTACAGGTTAAAACACAAGAATCATGGGGCATGTCTAGAAAAGTTAAATGCTTTCTCCAGCACTGCAAGCTTCTAGCAGATTATTATCCCCACTGGTCCCATAAATAAATACATAATAATAATTCATACTGTTTCTTGGGCTTAAAATGTACTTGATATCATAAAATGGATGTAAGCAAAGACAGTCTCTGCCACACAGAATAATTATCCACCAATTAAGTTTGCTGAATCCAGTCTTTGGTGGTGCTGTGCTTGCCTGAAGGAGCTAAGAGCCCTTTTGATATAGCCTCCAGTTTCATTCTGTCCCCCACTTTCCTATGTTTGTCTGGTCTTTTCCAGTGTTAAGACTTGCTCTGGTGAACCTGTAAGCTGCTTCTACCACAACTGCATCAGTGTTTTCCTTTGCACCAGTCTCAGTTGGCATTGTAGAGCTGGTCTGCAAAGCCAATGACCTCTCTCTAATAAGTTAAATTATGAACTTCTAGGGAATAGTCTGCAAGTTGTTTGAGCCTCTACTAAATAGAAGAGCTGATAAATAAAATAAATGTTAAATATGTAAGTAAAATAAAACAAATTTGATTTTGGTATCGTAAAAGGTAGTCCTCCTGGAGGAGCACAAGGTTTGTGGAGTCACGGTTGAAGCCAAAGACTTGCATGATGTGAAACACAAATGCCACAGAAATGAGATATGAGTGATTAGTGGAATTTGTTTCAAACACAGTTACATGTTCTAGCAAAGGACATTGAACAAAATATGTACAGTGAAGTTCTCTTCCTTGAGCCAGGAAGGGATAAAAGGCTCAAACCCTTCACATGCACCGCAGGCAAGATGAAAGGGATAAACTAATTCTTTATGCCAGACTATTCCATCTGAAATCTGGTTTTAAGCCGTTCTGAAGTAGCAAAAATGAAAGTATTTTTCTATACAAATTCCCAGAACATTTTTAATCTAAATTTTCATGTGTAATTGTCATTTTCTGTTTTCACAGTCCTGCAGTTGCTTCTTGTGAATTCACTGTACAAACCCATGGAAAATTCACTCATTCAGCTGCAGTCAAGTAGTACACCATGACGTTGTACAGTCTTTTTTCTAAAAGGAAAAGTCTCAGCAAGGAAACCTAGTAAGACTTTTCACAAAGACATCCAGTTTCTTAACTTTCAAGCAAGTAATAATGTCCTAGGACCCTGACAGCCTAGGGCACCCTCTTCTGCCCTTCACCAGGCAGACTCTTAAAACTTCTGTTCTATACATAGTAAATTGAATAGACTTCTATAAACTTCTTAAAACCAAACAAAATAAAAGCACAACATCAATTAACAAATCTGAAATTAAATTAAAAGTAACTGAAATTAGCTTCAAGGGGTCAAGGGATTTCAAGTTCAGATGTTCTTTTATTGCTGGTCAGACACACTGTATTTACAGTTTCACCTAAATATGAAGTAAAGCTATATAGTAATATATAGTAATTAATTATAGTAATTCCATGTGGTAAAAACAATGAACATGATTATTAGGTGGTTCTGCAGCAGGAAAGTTTTTTCTCTTTATAGCATATCAGCTACCGGGAAAGCAAGGGGGATAAGTACATCTGTACAGAAGTACCACACTGTAACTCCATAAACAATACACACACATAAAATTCTGTGTGAAATAAAAAGATTTATGATCATAGTCACAAAAATAAAAGATGTCTGAATTCAAGTTCCCTGAGTAATATGATTTACACGTCTTACTGAATCATTATTGTAATCTTCAGTTACAAACTGTCTGTTTAACTTGGTGAACCCTACAAGTTTCCTTTTCTTCCAAACAGATATTCATTCCACACCACTTCATTATAGCAGTGCAGATTGAAACTTCAAAATGGAAAAAAATCACCTACAGATTATAAGAAATGTGAAAATGTTGTTTTACTGATATTAGAAGTAGATAAATTCAGTTTCTTTGTGGGTGCCTCCAAGGTAAACCTATGTCTGCCCACTTTGCTTTCTACCACGGCTGCCTCTGGTTTCTTTTGTTTCATCCAGAGATGAATAGCTGCAGCAGAACAGAACTGGGAACAATCTAACCATCAGCTCATGTTTTGTAAGTACATCAGCTTACCAAGTGTTGTGGTTTAACTCCAGCTCAATTTCGTGTGGCTTCTTGCTCACCTCCCGCTTGCTGGGATGTGGGAGAAAACCAGAATAGCACATGTGAGAAAGCTCATGGGCTAAAGCAAAAACAATTTAACAGGTAAAGCAAAAGCTATGCACACAAGTAAAGCAAAACAGGGAATTCATTTACTATGTTCCATAGGCAAGCAGGTGTTGACAGGACAAAAGCACATAGCCTCAAGCTGCACCAGGGGAGGTTCTGTTTGGACATTAACAGGACATTAGCATTTCTTCATGGTTGTTAGGCATTGGAATGGACTATCCAGGTCGGTGGAGTCATCACTGTCCTTAGAAGTGTTCAAGAAACAACTGGATGTGGCACTTACTGCTGCAGTCCAGATGACTAGGAGGTGTTTGGTCAAAGGTTGGACTCATTGATCTTAGAGATCTTCTCCAACATAAATGATTCTGTGATTCTGTGTTCAGCCATCCCCAGGAAAGCAGGGCTGCATTAGACATATGGGAAGACAAATGCCATCATTCCAAACATGTTCCCTTCATCCTTCTCCACCCAGCTTTACATGCTGAGAATGCATTATGCTATAGATGGGTCAGACAAGGTCAGATGTCCCAGCTGTGTCCCTTCCCAGCTCCTTGTGCAGCCCCTCTCCACTCACTGGTGGTCTGGGCTGAGGAGAAGAAAAGGCTTTGACTCTGTAAGCCCTGTTCAGCAGTAATGAAATAATCTCTGAATTATCAAAACTGTTCAGCACAAATCCAAACCATAGGCTACTATCAGCTACTGTGAAGAAAATTAACTCTCTCTCAGCCAAAACCAGCACACTGAGCAAGATAGCCAGAAAAACCAAAATTTTCTTATGGAAGGGGTGTCTTTTTAGGTATCCAAGTGTTTTCAGAGAAGTTTTACTTTGTATCCTTTTTTGGTTTTTCTGAGGAATCTTTACTCAACATTTTTAAGATATGTAACAACCCACAGGGGAATGGAATCAAATATAATACTGTATTCATAAACCACAAAAAGTACTGATTAGCAAGGGGAAAAAAAATGTTTGATCAGATTGAAAAATGTACTATGAAACTGCAGAGATCTGAATTTTTAAAGGCTTATTACCATATTGCTGTGCTCAGGAAAATGACTACACATCAGTATACATTTTAATTAAAGCATAAAGTTTTAAGGCTAGATTCTATTGAGTTCTTACTCAGCATACCCGGAGGGCTCCCCTCCCTGTTTGATAAAACACGTTATTTAAGTGACCTGGAAACTTATACTTTTCTAACAACTGCAAACAGCAATTCAATAAAAGAGACATCAAATATGAATTACCTGTTCAGATTTATGCATTTTGCATAAGCTCTTTGTACATTTAGAGTCCCTATAAGGATACTTGACTATTGATAGGCATATTTAAAATTCAACTATGAAATTGTGAGCCTGCTATGTAAAAAATAAAGAAGTGGTGATCAAAAAAGCTTAAATGGATGATAGTATTAATATTTTTTTGTGGTTATTGCAAAAACATGTTCATCTGGGATCCTGTATATGTACACAAAAAGTATATTTTTCCCTGTTTTAATATATGTATATATACTAAATATATATATATATATATATATATATATGTATCTATATAAACAAGATTGGAAGTACACTTTTGATTGGAAGAACTTTTATGATGGAGAATACAATAATGTGTGTGCTCATCTTAGCTTTAAGTTCCTAGTTTATATGTTGGACTGGGAGATTGGTCTCTGTAGTCTCTCTACACTGTCAGCAGAGAAAATTAATTTTTTCCCAAGAGAAATCCAGAGTACACTTTTCAACAGGTTGGTCAGTATTAGCTTCCTCATGGAACATATTTCTCTCTTTTTGGCTAGGTAGGAGATAAGCCTGTTAACTTTGTTCATGCTCTGTAAGCATCTAAACAAGGCAGTAGTGTCAATTCCTTGTACATAACAATTAAGAGCAGTACCTTTCTAGTTGAAACTTCAGTAATTTATTCTGGTATCAAGAAGATGCTTTACACAGTGTTTTGTTCAATAGAAATAATAAACCAAGGTAGAGATGCATTTGGTCATCCATAAATGACTGATTGTCTGCCATTTTCCCATACAGCTTGCTTCACACAGTTTACAAATTCTTTTAGACAGACTTTCTTTTGAAGGGAAGAAAAAGGACAAATATTATCCTTATGAACTTTTCTGCCATGACCGTTTTACATGAAATCCAGTTTGACAGTAATCTTTTCTGTATCCTTTGATTTTTTTTAGTTTTTCTTTTTGCTCTTTGACTTAAAAAAAAAAAAATAAATAAAAGGAAAAAAGGTTTGAAATCTGGGATCCTTGGGAACCACCCAATGCTGTCTCATCTGAGGTGGGATAGATAGAGATACTTCAGTTCCCTTAGCTAGTTCAGAGCTCCATGCCTCAGGCAAGCAGCACTGTCCTCTGAGGACTTTCCCCAAGTGTGCTTGTAATTGGGTCTAGTGGGATTGGACCTAGTACTTTCACAACTGAAGATTTTAAAGCTTATTTCTCCATGAATTGTTTCAGTCTTGGCAAGGGTTACAGGAAGAAATATCTAAAGTTTTGTTGAAGTCTGTCAAAATAAAAGTACATCATGTTAAAAAACCTCCAGGTTTGAACTTTGAAGACTATTTTTTAAAAAAAAGCTTAAAAATTATTAATTTTTTATGTGGTTTTCTTGTAAACACTGTTTTCAGATGTTCTCCTTGGTGTCTGAGGCATGTTTGTACTGCCTTCTTCCCTTTTCATGTCCAAGATCATGATTTGGCTCTCACTCAAGACATGAGTGAGGTGTTCACCCTTCTCTTCATTCTCCAATAGTGAGTTTTGCATGGAAACAAAGGACCATGGGAGCTGGTGAGAAACGCTGCTGTGATCCTACAGGTCCTTAGTCCAAATAGTGAAGGCACCATGACTACATGGCACTGTCTGTATTGCTTCTCTCCAACTTGCACAGGAAAGCAGCCCAGCTTACCTCACCTTATCATGCTATACATTCCTTTCTGTGCTTGAGTTAACACTGCCATACTGCTCTATAATATTCCCTAATGTTCCCAGATGTCTCCACTTTTTATTCTTTTTTTTTTTTTTCATATGAGTGCCTTGACCATTTTACTATAATTTTACACATTCATCCTCCCTCCTCTTCACTAATTCTTGAATCCTTTGATGTTATTACAGCTCAGACCAGCCCTCCAGCTGCAAACACATGGCCTTAGGAAGCAGGAGGTTGGCATATGACCTTCAGTGTCTTTCTCCAGTGGTTCAACTGGGCTATTCTGGTAGTAGCTTTATTTCAATAGCGTGATTGCTGAATCTCCTGGAGAAGGCAGCTAAATGAACAGTGAAAGCTCATAGTCATGAGTAACCTGGACACTGAAATGTTTCGGTAACTTTTAAGTTGAATAGTTTTAGAGAATGAATAGATCACTTTCCCACTGCACTGGTCCCAAGAATGGATGAAATAAGGTCTGCAGATTGAATAGTTTAGCGTGAGCAGTTTACTCAACCAGCCTCAATTATGTTTGGCAGCATTTTGGAGAAACTTATTTTCTGTTCTTTCTTTAACTGTACTTAAATCTTCATTTTCCAGTCTATCCTATACTAAAAGGAGAATGAAAGGAGACTGGGATAAGATGCTTCCCAAAAATGGTTTTGAAATCAGCATATGGAATGAAAATCTTGAATTTTTTTTTTTTTTTTTTACCCCAGAGCATTGAAGTTGCTCATTTCAAAGTAAAGAAAAAGTCCCAAACCAAGTAGAAATAGTGCACCTTTCCTCTAACACTGTACAAACCTTCAGAAAGGACTGTGTGAACATATATGTGCCTCAGTTAATCAACTTTAAGTTTATTTTACTGAGAATTTTGTGGTGGTATTGGCAGGTATTCTGGTGCATGCTTGGCAGGGAACACGGAGGGGACTCTGGCATCATTGTGAGTGGGCTGAGGATAAGGTACAATTTAAGGAAGAAAAAACAAATTGGTCAGCTGCTTTCTGTACTGCAAGTTGTACATGCTTCTGGGACCCCATCTTCTCTTCTTCAGAATGTGGAGTACTTATTCTCTTCTCTGCACAGTTTTCTGCATTTGTGCTTCCACAAGGAGATTCTTCCCATCCACTAGCCCTTCTGTAAAAAAAAAAAAAAAAAAATGGGGACCAAAAGAGAGATAAAGTTATTTCCTTTGATACTTGATACCTGAAGCAGGAATACAGGATAACCTAAACCAGACCATCTTATTCAGACTCAGATAATCAATTGGTGGATTCTGACCTAATTATAATGAAATCAACTGAATGCCCATTGCTTGGAATTACAACCATGCATGCAGTAACTGACTCCTGAAGCCTGGAAATAGCTGATCTGCAGCTGAGCTAGAGGCTGCCAAAAACTGAAATGATTTATTCAATATTTGTTGCTTAAATAATGAATTTGCTTAAATAACAGCATAGCATTTCCACAGCACCATACATATTCAAAGCAGTGTCCAAACAGGAACTGTTTAATTAATTCTTACAGTACCCCCTATGAAGTAGTTAAGTAAGTTAATGGGAGTTCACAGGCTCTCAGGATTGATTAGAGCAGGCAAGCAAGGAAGTGTTTTGCTCTGGCTGATGATGTGAAAGGATGGATGAATGAAGTGGGAGGGAAAGATTCGGCTCTTAGAGCTCTCAAATTTACAAGACAGTCTTTCAGGAATTGAAATGACTATCATCAATAATAAATTAAAACTGTCCTTTCAGAGTCACTCACATTACATTTGGATTTTTTACTTTATACCTGGTGAAAGTATAATATTTATTTTTTCATCAGCATTACTGCTATTATATTTTAATGATTATTTAGCCTTATTCCCCAAAAGGAATATATTTTTTTTTTATCACATGGGCAGCAGGCTGTGAGTGGTGCTGATAACTATTCTATTTCTCTGGTGGCTTTTAGACAAAATGGTAGCAAAGACACTATCACTCAGCAGTGGTGATGGGAGTTCAACATTTTAATTGGTGTCCATCACTGAAATGCAATAAAAAGGAAAATTAAAAATAGAAAAAAATAAAACTTGAAATTAATTAAATATAAACAATGATTCAAAGTAAAAGAATAATTTCCCTTCTTACCCTAGATTTTCTTCATTTACATCCTATCAGCTTAGTATAAGAGCTTAAGAAGGTATAAAGGTTCTATATGAAAAAGACAAATTATGGGGCTCATGAAATGATCAGAATATTAGTAAAAGTAAAGTGATATAAACCAAAATTTTACTGATTCTTGGCTGCAGTCATCTCCCACTCAGCAGCCAAGAACTGTGTGACCCTGTGTCTGCTCTCCAGCTGGACTGACTGTCACAGTCAGAGCTGTGAGAGTTGACTATTATCCACGGACGCAGGGGAAAAAATTGTGTGGGTAAGATGCTTTTAAGAAGATACCTGCTGGGAACCATTGCATTAGACTTTCTTAGAGAGCTCTTCAGCATCTGAAACCTGTGATGGAAGAAAAGACAGAGGGTAATCTGCAAAAGCAGGTTATTTAAAGAATGATCTTTCCTGCTTTCAAACCTGACATCATAGATTAGTGATCTGTTTCAGAAACTGCAAGACATGGCTCCTGCTTTCCCCCCCTAGTTTCCTTTTCAAGGAGAAATGTTTTAGTGTAGAGGTTACTTAGTAACTCAAAGAACCTCTACAAATAAAAATGATGGAAGGTTTTTTTTCTATTTGAAGAAATTGCCTGAAGCAAAGCGTTTTTTGTCGTGTTTGGAACTCATATGCACATTAAATTGCTGACACTCCATTCCATTTCTTTTATTTCAATCCCTGCTCTTTTCTATTTCTGTTACTTTTATTATTTTTTTTTTACCTGAATCACACCATTTACAAAAGTCCATTAGCAGACATCTTTTGATAATCTTTATTTTCTGCTACCTTAGCAAAAATAACTCTCAAGTTATTTCCACCTCCTGCAGCTTAAAACTGGTGATTAACATTTTCTGGAGATCTGTAGGAAAAAAAAGCCCCTCAAAAGCAGGATATGTTGATGCATTATGCAAATATTTAAACAGGATTTTGGTAGATGTTTACCTAAGTTTTTTGGGGTGAGAGCTGAAGTATAACAGTTTGATTCTCTGCTGTGTTGGTTATTGTGATGTCACAAGGCAAAACACCTTGATATAAAGGCATAAAAGATATATTAGAGGGTAACAAGTGAGACTTTCTTTGCATCCATGAAAACCACTACAAAAGGTGTAAGCTAAAAGGTAGAATTTACTTTCCATCCCTGAGAGCTAAATTCTGGCTCTCAGGGATGGAAAATTGGGTCATGGTCTCCACCTTCCCTCACAAAAGGACATGATGAAATTTTTTAATCATTAGAAATGGTTTCCCTTAGAGGAAAGAGGGGTGCAATCATGTTCTGCATCCCATTCTAACAGTGTCATCAGACAGGAAATGGGTACACTGTGGACAAAACTCCTGTCCTATACATATTCTGCTCTGAGATTTATTGCATACAGTGTTCTCTAATTGCACTTTTGAATGAGAAAAAATTATAGAAAAGGTATCAAGGCCTTGATCTGATCTAGGGACTTGAGACAAATAATTATTTTCACAGTGTTTGGTAGAGAGGGGGTGATGGTTGGCATTTAAAGAAGCAGCAGAAGCAATTATTGCCTGGGTTAGGACTATAAAGTCATTTATACATTAAAGGTAATTATCATGCCAGTTCCTTTACTGAATGAAAACCATCACTAAATTTAATACACAGGAAAGGATTGAATACCAAATTTTATGTATAATTAATTTTTAGCTATTAATTGTCTTTAGAAAACAACAACAACAACCAAACCAAACAACCTCAATCAAAACCAGAAATAATGAGATTGCTAAGCTCACTTCCAGTAAGATGTGGGGTTTTTTCCCTGACCAGAAATAGTGTCCACTAATCCAATGGCATGAAAGTGGGCTTTAACTACAGACTTGTAGCCAAAACGTGGCATCATTCCTGTAGCAGACTGTCCTTTTCTTAAAAAGGGCTTTTAAAGTGCTGTCACTTCTAAGATCATAAAAACTTAAATTAGACAAAGTCTACATTCCTCACTGTGTGACTTTATATAATATTTTCCATAGAATTTTTGAATTCTGCCACATGTAAAAGTGTTTAGCAAGAAAGATATTAGCAGAAAATTATGTCTGAATAATGACAGACATATCATGGGTGAAATATGGAATCACTGTTTTGGTGCCTAAAAAATCAAAGGAGGGATGTTTTGCAGTTTTGTTCATCAGATACTCATCTGCTCTTAACTAATTGAATGTGAACCTTTATTTATTTAACTAAAACCTGGATTTATTTAACTAAATTTTACCTCTAGATGTCTTAAGAAAAGAGAGCACATGACTGGAATGGGTGTATGGGGTGGGAGCAAGAGACAGCCTGCATCTGAATTTTTTTGGAGGGCTGCGAAGGAACACCTCACAGTCTGCAGGAGCAGAACAAGAAGGCTTGATCCTTCTCTCAGGTTTCTTTCAGATTCCATGTATTTCCTGAACCAAGGAGGATTTCTATAATTTTTGTAACTTTGATAGATCTTCTTCCATCTCTTCTACTGAATGCTTGCCCCATTTTACCTTGATTCCAGGTAAAACTTTAGGATTCATAAGATCTTTTGTCAGCCATTTCCCAAGGTCTGCTCTGCATGGCATTAGAGAAAATCAACATCCATATGTGACCAACATCTGTAGATTAAGGACATCTAAATGTTTAACGTCACTTGATCTTTCTTGCAAAATGAAGATATACAAAGGATATATTGCCTCCTGAGGTAGATTTGTCACAAAAGAAACTATGGCACTTAATGACTTCTTGTACAATTGTCACAGGTCAAAGTAGTATTTACTTCCTAGCAGTCTCATATTTGTATAGCTGGCAATTTCTCTTTTAATCCCATTAGAGGTTATGTATGTGCATCCATGTACATATGTATATTAATATGTACACCTCATATACAGAGATATATCCCCATTAAAACTAAAAGCAGTTGTCAGAGCCAGCAGTTCCAGTATATGTGTTGTGTACAAAGTGTTCTTACACTACAGCCATCATTGAAACATTATAATCTGCATTTTACAGTATCAGTAAAAATATGTGTAGTTCAAAAGTGCTTGTTATTGTCCCCCATCATTAAAAACCCTGAGATGCCCTTTGAAAACAAATGTGCAGAGCAATACATACCTTATTTTTCTTCCAGATTTCATTACTCTGTGTTTCTCCTGCTTAAGCTGAGGAAAGCTAAAATGACATGCAGGAAGTAGCCCAGATACATTGAAATTCTCCTGCTGTTTTTTGTTTACTGCTGTAAAACCATGAAATTGTGAACATTTGATTTAAAAAATAATCTATTTCACTTTTTAAAATGGAGTCTTTTCCTCCAGTTTTTGCCCCTGTTTACCTAGTGTCCACCCAAAGGAATTCAGTGAATTGCAGTGCATTATTACAGATGGTTGCCTGTATAAATGACAGCTGTGTCTGCTCCCTGGCTTCTTTAACCTCAGGAATCATGGGGTTTTATCCATGCTGTTATGTTATAGCTGATGTGCATTTGTGCCAATTGTTAGTCAGAGATGACAAACTGTTTATCACTTTGTCAGTGGTCACATTATTTTTTCAAACCTGTTCCTCTTTCCAGCTTCATTTTGCCTGCTGAAGTTATGTGGGTTTTTTGTATCTTGAGATGAACAACTTTTTTCCTCCCTCGTGCAAACTCTTTGAAATCAGGGTAGGGTTGATAGCAGGTATTTTTTACATCTTTATCACTGATGTGAAACGCTTTCATTCTGTGTCATACTGGGGTCAAGACACAAGAATTTTCATGCTTTCTATATGCAATTGTCCCATTGACTTTGCAGGTAATTCTGGCAAGCCTTGTACCTCACTTAAAATACCAAAAATTTTTTGTGGTTTTTTTTGGTTTGTTTGTTTTGTTTGTTTGGAGTTTTAATTTTTTTTTAAATTTTATTTTTTGGGTTCTTGTTTTGTTTATCTTGAGTATGATCAGTGAATGCCATAAAACCAGAAGAAGCAAATTCTACATCAATATTTAAAGGTTTGATGCCATTTTCATTTGTGTCTAGAATGTCCTGAAATTGATCTTGCACATGTAGTTTATGAGGCAACTTCTGCAAGATTCATTTTTTTTCAGTGGCAAAATCAGTCCAGGATACTGCTTGAGGATTTTCATAACTGCATTAGAGTGTGGAATAAATATCAGGGATGACTGGTATTTATGTAGCCTATTTTGTAAACAGACAAAAAGAGTTGAGAAGCTATTTCTTGCAGTTTGGGATTTCCCTGAAGCCATTATGTTGTCCCATTCTGGAGAAATAGAGTCAATGTTTAAATTGAAGAAAACCCCCAGAAGACCTCTATTACAAGTGTATTTAAA
>VZRH01000334.1:122992-175093 GCA_013397555.1 Urocynchramus pylzowi | reverse complement strand
CAAAAAGCCCTCTTATAAAATATATTTAAAAAAAAAAAAAAAAAAAAAAAAAAAAGCCTTCATTTCTCAGCTTTGTTTCAAATCTAACTGAGACACGTTATTTTCAAGGCTCATAGGTAAGTGGGTATAAACATGGAAATAATTCAAAGGGCCCTAACGTGATCAAAACTAGTATTGTTTGGGGTAAACTGTGCAAAACCACATTTCTTTAATTTTCTAAAAGAGTAAAAGATTTGGCATAAAACATTATTCAGTATGAATCTAACAAATATTTGGGGGTAGGGTTACCCATTTGTTCTATCTGAAATTTTATACTCAAGGTAAATTCTTTTATTTTCCATTATACAATCCAAAGTCCACTGAAGTTAATTGAATTTACATCAGATCCTAATTAAAAAAAAAAGGAAAAATGTTTTGCATACCAAAATATCAGTCTTAAGTAACAAAACATAACATGACTTGTTCAATCTTGTTTTTTTCCCCCTTCCAGTTTCTCCATCCAGCTCCTTAAGCAGATGTGCAATTATCACTTGGGTATCTACAATTATTTGTTTCATGGTATCTGTCATGCTCAAACGTGCAGGTTTTCAGGTTGCAATTTAGACACACAAACTTTGACTCAGCAAGGTCTTAAAGCCATTATGTCTTGGCTTATTAGCTTGAATTTAGGCACTAAACACTTTTCTAACTTGGGACCTCCTTTTGTCGTATCTGCACCGTTGGTATATATTTAAATAGCTGTAGGACAAGCACAGTGTGAGATAAGTGTTGTGCTGATACAGAGCAGGTCAGTTTACATTCACCACCCCTTTTGTTGTAGCCATGGCAATCTTTACTGATCACTTTGGCTGGGTAAGAAAGTCTAAACGCTGCCACTGGCGAGCAGTTTAAGACCTTCATCAAGAAGGGTCCATTGAAGCAGACCTGCTAAAGTCACACACAGATGAGTATCTTCCTCTGCTAGAATAAGCAGTAATAATCCTCAAGTAGGGAAGAAAAAAAGGAAATTTAATTATTACAAGTTATCAAGTCATAAAATAAATATATCCCATTGTACTTACCATCTCTTTTGGAGGGAGTAGAGGTCATAATCTCAGAAGACAATAGTGTGAACTAGTAATATAGACTTGATTTTCCAAAACAAGTAGTAGCCAAAGGACACTGAATTTGCTAAAACTGCTTATTGTCCATATAATGCCTGAAAGGAAAGTCTGTAAATAATTATTTCCAGGATATAAATAAAGACACTTCAATCAACCAGCAAGGGGAGATTTAAGCAATTAAATTTTTCATACCATTTAAAAAGGTAAGCATATTACCCCTATAACTGACCTTTTAAAAGAGATAATGAATGACTACCTAAGCAAACACCAGGATATGAAACAAGTGATAATTATGTCTGCATGTTTTGAAACACAGATGTCTCTGCTTAAATTTTTTTTTTCAGAGTATAACACAATAAAGACAATTAAAAAGCTCAAAATTAAGGAGAAAAACAAAGTACAAATGCCCTTTTCTCAAAATTTATATTATATTAAAGGGCTTCCACATAAACACACACTCCTTTACATTATGTCAATCTATATGTCTGTAAAGCTTCAAATACAAATTTCTAATCATGGTTTTCAAAAACAAATTTGCAAAGTACATGAGGCCACAGTAAATCACTGGATCCCTTCTGCCCAACAGAAGTTCAGAATTTCACTCATACTAATTTTTTTCAACAGCTGCTCAAAGATTATCTTCCATTTCAAATTATGCTTTTGCAGGCACCCAGTTGTTCTATCTTCTATTTTTTAAAGATATGATACCACAGGAAATACACATATATTTTTTATCAACTGATACATTAGTTCTTCATAGTATTTACAGACCAATATTTTGAGTTTAAGGCAAGTAAAAGACAAATACAAGTTTAGGGTTTTGTGTTTTTTCTTTAAAAATGTAGATCAGTAACCAAGATACAGGCAATCTTCTGTAGAAAGTCCTGAAATGACAGCCTATACTTAATAATCAGTCTGGTCAAGATCCTAAAGCAAGCAGTGTTTTCTTCCATTGCTCTGAATAGAGAAAAAGAAATTAGGAGCAAATTTCATGATCTAGCTTTTACATAATGAGCTATGGATTTCCTTGTGCTTTGGAAAAAGGACCTCCTGAATTTGACTACTGATCAGTAATGCAGACCCACTACCAGCTTCTCAGACTGCAGATGAAAGGTCAAACCATGGTCCATTCCATACCATCTCTTTCTTGGTAGAGGTCTTCCATTGCTGTCAGAGGAGAAGTTCTGCTTAGAAATTAATCAGGCATTTATAAGGCTGCACATTCTGAATGTGTCAGTGTCTGTAGACATTGCAACACATTTCTGAATGCTTATTCCAGATTTATATCAACATAAATAACAGCAATTCTCAGCCTATTGACTACATCCTTTCAAATATTACAAACTTAATAGATCTATATTCTAACACGTGAACATCCTTAATTCTTTATATCTTATACCAGATGCCCAGCTGAACTGATTGATAGAACTCAACTGAAATCACAGGGCTTGGGCAGCTAACATAAATAAGCATCTGGTTCCTGGTCTCCAGCTTGTGAAATTTTTTATTTTTTTTTCCACTTTCTGCTAATGAGCTGACATTAATTTTCTGTGTCTTGACAGGTCACAAGCCCTCATGCAAATGCCTTGTGTGTAAACACACCTGACTGTGTATTGGTGCAGAACACTCGAGGCCAATTGCAAAAGAGAGTCAGAAAGGGGAGGGAAATGGTAAAATGCTGGCTGGTCTTATTTAGTGATTGATAGCTCTGCTTTTATCAGTACGGTGGGAGCTGTCAGAGTGGCCTGAGCAGAATGCAGCTGCTGGCTCTGCACTCCTTGAGCAGCCTTGCCTGCTGCCCTTCAGGCGAGCCAGGTGGCTCTGGATCTTTGCTGGGATCTTTGCTGGAATTCACTGACTCCAGCTTCAGGTGTGGGCCACTCTTGCAAACCTTCTCAAGGGGCATATATGATTAGCTCCAAGAAACTCTCCAAAACAACATCTGAAAAATTATGCCTGCCATAACTATTTGGTGATTAAAAAGAGAAAGGTGGGGAAAAACGGCACAAAACAACAGCAAACCCAAACCAAAACAAGCTGTTAGGGAAAAAGTGTTTAGGAAAGCTTGGCTGTAATTGTGCAGGTGCAGAGGTTGGGAAGATGCCAGGTCATGCTGATGCCATAGGGTTTGCATTAACATTTGTCAGGACTGAAAAGTTTCTGAGGTTTAAAAAAAAAAAAAAAAAAGAATTATTTTAGCATCAGTCAGCTGGCAATGACTTTCAAAGCTGAGAATAAAATTCTTTGTGTGGAGCACTGTCACTGAAACCTCAGGCCAGCCCAAAGGACACTTGCAGGAACCCTTCCTTGCTCATGAGTGTGCTGGCAGACACAGTAGCAGTATGACTTCTCAACAGAAGAAAACAAATATTCAAATATTATATTCTGCCAATACCAAAAGAGGATTTTCAAAATACTTTAAAGAAATAAGTGTCATAAACCAACCTCCCATGAAGACAAGAATGAAAGCCCTTCTAATTTTGCTGGAGAAGACCTGAGGCCCTGAGGAATTAGGACTAAAAATTAAGTCCCCATAACATGAACATCTGTGTCTTCATCCCTATTCATTATCAAGCAGACACACAGAATCTTGCATTTTGTTCATTTGGTGCAGCCAAAGGGAGGTATAGTTTGGGCCCTCAGAAAAAAACTCTATCTGTAGTAAAAAAAGACAGCTGGAAAGGATTGCACCAACATGTTGGTTAAAACACATTTATCTGAAAAAGGGCACAAAGAGGGACAGCTATATTATCACAAACATGGGTAATTGATTTGTAGAATTATTGTGAATCTTGAAGTGGAAGAGACTTCAGAGAAATTCATAGAAGCTTTTTTAATCCAGAACATATGCAGAATGAGTAGCATTTTAGCAGATATTTATGCAACTTGATTTTAAGCTTGTTTTCCTCCCTAGTTGGACAAACTAAAGCTTTGAAAATAGCATAGAAGTCAAAGCCACTTTGATGAAAAATGGGCATTTTCTCTAGTTCAGAGCAAGTAGTCTCTATTTTATTACTTACTAACAGAAAACGGATTTTATTTGTTTGGGGCTGTTACTAGCTGTTTTCATAATTAGTTGTTTAAAATAAAACCATAGTTCAGAAAGTAGGGCATCTGCAGCATCCTAATTTAAGTTATAGCACCACAAGTTACATGTGATGCTGAAACATGCCAGACTCCCTGCCGTTCCTGCTTTCATTTACTGCAGCTGCAAATCAAGGTGCCTATAATTGAAGAAAATGATTTTTTGCAGGTCTCACCAACTACAGCAAGTAGCTGATTCATCAGAAATGGCTTCCAGGATGGTGAGAAAAAATTAGTTGGGAGAATGCTTTGATGTTTGCTGTAATATTGTGCAGTGGCTTCACTACATTTTAGCATCATTATTTACTGATGAAACCTGTCTTCTGGCCTCCTACCAGGACACAATTTCTGACTTCCACCCTCATAATGAAGAGCATAGGTTAGTTTGTTGCTATGTTCTCTCTTCTCCCCTGGCTCTGAAGAAAGGTAGCAGAAAATAATTTCTCCTTCTGGCTCAACTGCTGGGTGTGGAGACTCAGAGAGAGAGAGAGGTATTAATGTCTCAGAGAGCAACTTTGTTATTTTCCATAGCTCTGATGCCTACACCAAATCCTTTACCTCACTTGCTTGAGAGAGCAATGGAAGTGCTGCAGAGTCATGTACCCCACAAGAAATAAAGGTACAGCATGCAGAAATAGCAAAGTATCTGCAGACTAGTATGAGACTGCTTCTCTGTGGTACAAACAAAGAGAGAGAATGTGTAGTATTCATCCCATTTTATAAATGAGAAAGTCACAGAAGAGTCAAGGGTGTGTCCCAAACTAAAGATCTTGGTAGCACCCTGAGTGCCCTGACAATCCCCTCTGAATCTTGAATATCAAAATGATGTTGAAATCATACTCCTTGTTCAGTCTTATCTGTGATAAAATGTAGAAATTAATCCTTACTCTTTTAACATGAATTTTTTATTCACAGGATGACTTAGACCACAGAATTAACATAACTGCTGTGCTAAGCCTATGTAAAAAGTATTGGTTTTTACTTTGGTTTCCTGTGGAAGGATGAGGAAAACAAGACACAGATTTCTTCAGGTAAGTATTTGTTGTCTAGCCCTATGATGGCTGTACCCATCTGGGAAACAGAAAAAAATGTAACTTCCATCATTAGGATGATGAATAGATGGAGTGGCCTAGGAAAATTTTCTTTCTACTAGTTACTTGCCAAGTTTTTACTTTCAGAATATGAAGGGAGGCAAGATCAAAACCAAGGGCAAAAATTTGCAGAGGGAGTGTCATTAAAAGACCACAGAACTCATAACAAAAGTGTGCTGAAGCAGCCAAAATGCAACATCATTCCAAGGGAGAGTGGTCATTTTATCTTAGGGACAGCATTTAGCACATTGTATGCTGTACTTAAATATTGGTTCAGATTAACACAAGGAGCACTGGAATCAGATGAAACAAGGCACAAAAACTAAAGCTGAAATCAGAACATCTCTCAGTAGGTTATCTTCAAATTTCTTGTAATGAAGTTTCTTACTTCAGAATACTTGGTAATTCAAGGGAAAATAAGACAACAACTACCTTGTGGGAGATGGTTTGATCACCAGAGATCAAAAAGTTAATTTTGAGTCAGTTTTTTACCAAGACATAACTACTGCAGAGGTCAGGAAAGAGCTCTTCCTTAACTGAAACCCATTTGTTCTTCAGTGTATATTTGATATTTGTCGTAATCATAGTTTCATATGCATATTTAAGGTATTTTTGTTACTCTGCACTCCTGCTTAGATTTTTCCCTGTTTTCTGCCTATTACAAAGATGATACAGACTTTATCTTACTGAAATACACAGAAGTAGCAAAGGGTCCTGGTTTGAAAAGACAGGTGTCCACTAAAGAAGGCAGGAGCCTCCTTTGAAACAGAAAATGTAAACCCCCTCCCTCTGAATTATTATAATTTTGAAATTAAGGGGCTCAGGCAAAGATTTGGGAGTAGGAATAACAGTTCTTTATTGGGAAAAAAATAAAAATAATTTAAAAAACAAAAATGCAGTAATATAAAGCAATATTAACAGAGTCAGAATATGACCTGACACCCTGTTGGTCAGTGTGTTGGTAGCAGTCTGATTAAATGGTGTCTGCACTTCTCCTGGAGTGACAGGTGTGGTTCTGTTGGAGAAGTGATCCTGTAAAAGAGTGTAGTTTTCCTCTGAAGGTCCAGTGGTGGTGTAGATAGGCCTGGTCTTCCTCTCAGAATCCAGTGGAGAAAAAAGCTACTCCTCTGGGAATCCAGTGAGAAAAGGCTGCCTGTGGTGTTCCAAATGTCAGATTATATCCAGGAAGGAATGCTTGGCTCCTCCCCCTGGGCAGAGCATCTCACAATGGGATGATGTGATTTTATAAAATTGGCTTAATGGCCCATTAACAGAAGATATCTCCCCAGAGAGAGGACGGGTCATGGAAGAGCTAAAGAAAACTGCCCCACCTAGTTTCAACAGGTGGCCCAATTAACAAAAGATAACTGCTCCACCTCTAACAGATGGCAGTAGAATACGCATCCCCAGCCACATCTTGCATTTCCAACCTAAGACACAAAGGAAAGTATATATCTTTCTTTATAGTTCAGTTACTTGTTTAATAATATTGTCCAGTTGGTGCAATTAACATTCAGTGTGTCCAGAAAGGTTTTTCATATTCCCTGGAATGTGAAAAGGGAAATATTACTGGGTGCCTCCAACATATTACATTATTTTCTTTCCTCAAATTTATCATTTTACCTTTAGCTGTAAGTCATAATTACAAGACACAAAAGCTAATTGTGTGGCGCTGCTGGTTCCAATTTTTTAATGAGGTCCTAGTAAGTCTTTAACTGAGATATAATTTGCTTGTTTACTTTTACTTTAATATTTGGTTATGCGATATTTATATCATAGAGAATCTACCTTAGCAATCTTTTAAAAGATGTTGAAAAGTGTTAAAAAACAGATCTGATGAGATGTTTACTGAGTGGTGAATAATTCTATTTCTAACAAAGAACTCCAGCAAAAGAAAACTTTGAGAAAATAGTCTATATCTTGATTTTCTTCAAATTCAAAAGAACAATACACATATCTCTTTTCAAGGCTTCCAAGTAATCAAGAAAATGCTGTCTTTGTGTACAAATAATAGTAAACCTACACTACTTAAAGCCTTTGTTTGAGCCGTTTTTGCTTCAAACAACACTAATTTACCCTGAATCCTTTACCCTGAATGATTCAACAGCCTGGTCTCTATGGACCAGCCATAGCATCAGAAGAAACTACAGAATATTCTCTGGGAAGAGCTTGTGAGACCACCAACTTCCATGGAATGGCCCTGATTAGTGAAAATTAAATAAGGAAATTTTGAAAGGATGCTGTAACAAATATTCCCTGTTTGCCCAAAACAGACACAAAAAAACACCCTTACTTTTCCAGAACTTTCAATGTAACAACTTAATTGAAATTATATTTCATGTTGGAGAGGATAATTGATACATTTTAAACATTTTGAAACTATTTGAGAGATTAAAATAAAGACAACAGAATTATAACGTCATTTATTAATTCTGTTCTTGGGAAAACATCTATTTCTATATCCAGCACCTCACATACTGTGGCAGAAAAGAAATTGTGGTAAACACAGGCTGCTTTTGTTACTTGGAAAATCACATACCTCTTCCTGATCTCTTACAAGCTGTTAGCTACAGCTGGCCATGATAACAAGCCCTTAAAAATCACAATGCCCTTTAACATCTAAATTGCCATTGCAACATTCCTACTAAATGCTCAGCATGACTGGTGATGTTTCAGAAGCATGCACACAGCTGGTGCCGAATAAAACAGAAAAAAAAAGTAGTAATTTGTAAAGTTCACGTCCTAGTCCAAACAGTCGGATAAAATGTTCTACAAGGATTTAATCCTATGAAACAAATGGTTGCAATTAGTATTTTGGTGGATTATGTTTAAATGTTTCCATTTTATTTAGAGCTGTTTTAAATATCTCTTTATTTTTGTATTTAGCTGGACACGTTTCAAAAGTCATTTGTTATGACCCCCTGTTTTGTGGCAATTCTTTTGTCTTAAGCATTAGTGGAATAGCACTGTCTGCAAGAGATGTAGAACAGACCAGTTCAGCCAGCAAGCTAGGCTGCTGTCACTGTAGTAACCTGAAGAGTATTTGCAAAAGAGCAGTACATTCAGTATCTAAAAGCAAATGAATGGGGAAACCACACTATTTTGTCCACAACTTTCTGTTCCCCTTTCAGTCTGACTCCATCTGCACACTATTGGAAACACAGTGGTTTTGGACTAGCTGTGTTAAATTGAATAATACACAAAAGATCAGATTTTTTTTCTATTCAAACTGTAAAATTTCTGGTCAAGTCAGCTTCAGAGTATTTTGATAATGGGATGGTTCACTGCTCAATGAGCCTGTATTAACTCTTGCACTACAGAAGAAGCCCAGTGACTTCAGCAGGATTTCATGTGGGTTCAGGGTACCCAGAGCATGTTCATGACCATTATGCTACTATATAAACCCCGATATTTAAGACAGAGAATGTCTCTACTGAAGATATGGCATTCCTCATACTTTTGGGTTCAGGACCCCAAAATAAAACATTTTCATGTTTCTCTCACTGTTCCCTCAAAGAAATGAAAAAAAAAAAAAAAAAAAATAAAAAAGAGACCTTTAATATTTTCCAAAGGGAAAAGAAAATTTAAAAAAAAAAGAGTAAAAGTAATGAAAAAAGAGAGAAGAATCTTCCAGACTTTTCCAATGCATCATTCAGAAATTAAAAGGAGCAAAACGTCATTAAAATAATTATTATTGGGTTACCTTCAGCAAATGTTTAGGTAACTCATCATTGCTAAAGCATGTTTCATGCTTTAAAACAAGACTTTACTTTAATAAACATTATGCAGAAACTTCAGACCTTAAGAGATTTAAAGAAAAAATATTTCTCTAAACACTGTGGCAAGTTGTTGAGCCGTCAAATTTGAACACATTCAAAATTGGATACTAATTATACTATCTTTTTGTGATTTTAAGATACACCCTGTAAGAAAATAACCACATTTGTCTCTGCAAGGTAAGTAGCACTAATTAGTAAGATACTTAAATAAAGAAACAGCCAAATCTCTTGGGGTTTTCTTTGTTTTTGTTTTTTGTTTGTGCTTTTATTTTTTTTAATTCACTGCAGTTTTTTAGGATCCAAAGAAAAAGAACAAAAAGCAGTCTTGACAAAAAATATTCATTTATTATATTGAATCATTCTAATGAACTAAAAAGATACATGAAAAATATTTGAAGAATGTAGAGTTGTTTTCCTTGTAGAAATGTTCTTAAAAAGGTTGGTGTTTAAAGCAACTTGAGGTCTAATTAGGATTATCACCTCTTTTTAGTAATAGTAATCAGATCCTGTGTTTTCAGTGTGGTCCATCCTCCTTGAACTGCAAACCAGATTTATGGAACTGAAGTAAAGACACATAAGGAGTATCAATACACTAAGTAGTTGCCCTCTATCCTGGTGTTGTCCCTCCAAGTAATTTTTGTTGTAAAAGCAAAATGCATTAGTATAACCCATATTTGTGACTTCATATTCAGCATAGCTCGAGTTTAAAGCACACGAAACAACAGGGATAATTCGTAGGACTTCCCAGAGAGTGCATGATTATTCTCTGCATACTTGTACATAGCTTTCTCTATGCATTGAAACAGAACAATACAAACCAAAAACGTCTAATTACATTTTGTAATGGTTGATACATATGTCTCTACATTAATATGTATGATCTATGTTTTTTTATGAGTATTATTTTAAAGAGAAAGAGAACATCAGACTGCATAAATGTCAGTCTAGAATGGAGATATATGAGGCTTAAATGAGATCCACAGAATGAAATATATTTGTTTCAAGGGTTTTTTTAAATTAGTTTGGGATATAATCACCTTGGTGCATAACATGTCCTTGTGTTTCTTTGTACTGGAAGTGCAGCAGGTGTGACTGAATATTCTACAATACAGGATAAAGCAGGTAACTCTTTACCCATGAATTCCTGCTGAAATGAGAGGAATTACAGATTCTCATCTAACTGTCAGTTTGGAATACAGTTACCTGATTTCTGTTTGTACTTATAGGAACAACTTATGTTTGGGGAAGAAAATTCTTATCCAGCATGTGCAGCTCTTCAAGCTCCTTCTGCAAAACAGTAAGGGAATCATGAAAGCCCACAATGTTCAGGAGCTGTCAGAGACTGACTGAAACTCTTTCAAATATTCTGTAGTTCTGGGTAGTCGGAGAAAACTTGGCTCCCAATTTAAAGGAGATAATCCAAACAAAAAGATTAGAATGGTTCAGTGGTACATTGAACAATAGCATATTGTTCAATGCATGAACATGCATATAGTTCAATTGCATGTTGAACATGCAATAGCTTGGGATGGATTTTCACTATCTCTAGCAAAATTTCAAGACAACCTTGATGGTATCTCAACAAAACAGGTCAGACTACCTACATGACTTTTGTACCAAAATTGTTAGAATTTTTTTCCCAATTCCTCAATACATACACAACCATATATGGAGAAAACACTCAATATTATGTATTTTAGGCCTAAACTTTGCATCTTTACTGGTAGTTCAGGGCAAGAGAAGGGTGAAGCCTAGAGAAAATTCTAGTTTTAATTTCTCTGCTTCCACACAGACTTTTCTTATCTCAAGTCCACCATTTGTGAAAGAGAGTAGCAGAAGTCATCTTGTAAAGTACTTCAGGTCTGTGAATGAGAAGGACTGTAAGAGAAGAGCTGCTTGATAGCTTTCCAAGCAAACAATTGACTGTGTATAGTCTCTGACTTAGACATTCAACCCTTTGAGGTCCTTCTCTTTTAGGTTATTAACTAATCTCATTTGTGACAACTGAGACATCCCTAAATTAATGGAGTGGAGGAGAACTCTCATTTCTAGCAAATTATATAAGTGTTGTTGCAACTTCCCCCTGCTCATCACCAAACCCAGGGTGCAGTGTTGCGAAAAAGTCTGCTCTGCTGCCAGTCCTGTTGCAGAAGTGTCTACTGATGAGTGTTCCCCTAGCTACCATCAAGACTTTTGAAGGAGGGTGTATCCAGTAGTTATTAACAACCTGTACAGCACTCTATCCTGTAAAGAAAAAGATGGCCTATGCTTCCCTACTGGCATAGTAGGTAAGTGGGTCATTTCCTGAATGATTTTGTCATGTTTGAATAAAAAATAAAGAAGGGCTCAGAGAAATATTTTCTTTTAAGTTCAAAAGTGGTTGGAAAAGAAAGTGAAGACACTGATGATTTAAGTGAAAGTCAGTTTGTTAAAATCACACTTAAAATCCAACAGTTATGGTTGCATCTAACATTTAGAAGAATTTTACATTCTAAGGCCTTTAATTGTATTCCCCTTAGCATTTTGTCTCTCCTATTCCCCTTCTCTTTATCCTTTCTCTTAATTTGTGTAATGTTTGTTTGCAAAAGCCATGGCTTTCTGGAGTCATTTGGTTTTGTGGCTCTGTGACCATGACTGATAACTATACTGTTTGTGGCAAAATGCATGTGATTATTTTATTAAGCTACAGTGAAATGCATGTGATTATTTTATTAAGCTACAGTGAATTGCAATTGTTATATTAGATTCCACAGGAAATATATATGGATATTTGTAAAGTGACCACATTAACCTAGCTCTTTTTGTACCTGGAAAACAGTTCATGTCCCATGACACCTAATTCTTTGGATTCCTCTTCCAATGGCATTTTGAACAAGAAACTTGGGAGATAATCACTGCTGCCCTGTCTTAAATGCCATGTAGCAAGGAAACACTGAATGTGGTCCCTTGGACACTGATGCCCAAAAGATTATTTCCCATTACTGGTTCCTGTAAGTACTGCATAAAGGACCTGAAAGGAACCTGTTGGTTTGGATTTTGGTCACAAGAGTTGCTTACTCCTGGGGTTTTATCACTGAAGCTTTTAGAGTAGGATTCATTCTGTTGTACCACACAGAAAATGCAGAGCCATTCTAAAACAAAAAGATCCATTTGCCATTTTCAGTTTTCCTTTGTACATTCTGATGATACTCCATAGCTCTTATACAACTCTAAGATATTTTCTGACCTCATTATCTTCTAGTTTAGATCAGTGTTCTGGCCAACTGTCAGATGGTGGTGAATGCTGTTGCTAATGAACTGTAAACTGTTCAGGGAATAAAATGTTGGCTTCACATTTAGTACACAGATTTGGAGATTTTATATATGGGATAAGAACAGCGTTATGTCTCCTTTTGTTTTTGTCTTTACAGGTGTTAACATTTAAACACATTATCCATAACACACCTGAAACAATTGTATCCTTCCAATAACATGTTTTAGTCAAAGGACAAAGAAAAATAATTCACAACACATGAAGACTCTTTTTGAATTCAGCTCAGTGAGAGCTATGACTTTATTTATAATGCTTTATAGTGCACCCAGCTGATACAGTTCTCCTTGAAATTTTGACTTGCAGAATGAACTACAACTCCTAGGAAAAACACAACCTGGGCATAATTCTGCTCACCTAAGAAACCCCTTCAGAATTAATATTCTTACAGTGGCATAGCTGATATGACAATTAGTTTCAATTAGATTGTATTGGACTGATATATGAAGAGTGTGGGGGTTTTGGTACCTTATTGTAATATAAAACTAAAACAATGCCAAAAAGCTGAATGATGTTTTATAGCATTTGCAAAGTTCAGTTTTCTTTAACATGTTACTGAGAAAGAATACCACCAGATACACCTCTTCAAAGCTGCACAATACAAAATATTAATTTACTTGTACTCCTGTTCATGTGCTGTCAACCTGAATCCTGATGGATTGCATGTTGAGAGACATCTTCATGGGAATAGGATTCAAGAGATTAATAGTCATATTGACAATATGTAACTAGTCATAAAATACCTAAATCTCCAACAGCACAGAATTTTGTTGACCTCATTGCTACATACATAGGTGCACACAATACTCATGTTATTACCCAATTACATTAGCTAGACAGATAACAGTTACAAAGAGATTGTTTTCAGTAGGCATGAAATGTCTATTTTATATGGAATAAGCATGTAATAAAGTGCTGCCAAATGGACATATACTCCTGTCTGCTGGGGGCAGAACAATAAGCAATGGGATTAAAATTCAGCAAAAGAGTTATTAGTTACCTGTGAGAAAGAAGATTTTACTGCACTTATTACAGAATCATAGAATTGTAGAATTGTTATGGTTGAAAAAGTTAAACATTGGAGTAGTTTATTTCAAAATCCTGTGGAATCCTCTTTTTGAGAGGCTCTAAATGGATCTAGCTATTTGTTGAATATGGCTAATATGCATTCAACGTGTCTTTGGCTGGATGAGTTAGATGGACTCATGGATTTAATGAGAACAGCATTGGTTTTTTTTTGCTAGTAAAACAGTTTTTGCTAGCAATAACACAGTATATATTTATCCTAAAAATCCAGTATCTCATATTTTAGACCATCAGCTCATCTTGATAAAATCAGCTCATCTTGGTAGCAAGATGAGCTGATTTTACATAACCACATCTGGCTAGACATCTCAGTTCTTTCCTAGAAAGAAATGGCCTGTTCACTTCTGCAAGATGTGGTGCGTTCCTCTGATCATAGTATGTTAACTTGGGTTGAAAAGGACCTTAAAAATCATCTCATTTCAACTCCTGCTGTGAGCAGGGACACCTTCTACAAGACGAGGTTGCTCAAAGCCACATCCAACCTGGATTTGAACTGTTCCAGGGGTGGGGTATCCACAACTTCTCTGAGCAACGTGTGCCAGTGCTTCATCACCCTATTAGTAAAGAACTTCTTTCTAACATCTGGTCTCAGTCTCTCTTCATTTAGTTTAAAACCATTCCCCCTTGTCCCATCACTATCTGCCCATGTAAAAGTGTTTTGTATTGGTTTAAAACTGAGAAAAGATAATCTGAAGACAAAGCACACATGAGATATTTATCTCCACCATTCACCTTACTCTGGGTGAGGGCCTACCAATATACTCACATGGTATAAAATATACCAGGCTATTTAAATTCAAAGATGATTTCTAGGCCACATATGGATCATGGAAATGACAGTTCTCATCCAAATCCACTAGCAGTCAATAAATTAGTGAGTACTATACCTCTAAATCGGTTAGTTTGGGCTATTTTAGACACCTGCTTTAAAATTGCATTTTAGATATGCAAATTCTCTCTGATGACTGTAAAAGGAAACTTTTATGACTAGAGCAGTGATAGAAATGTATAAAGCAGAATATTTTAAAGTTAGATTAGATACATCTTTGTCTGGATTATTGTCCTAGTGTTGATAGCATTATCAATCGTCTCATTTTTATTTAGTATCATAAGCCTCTAGGTTCAAAAGTAGACTGCCTTGCACTTGCATTGAGATAGGCAAGGTAAAAGTTCTCAGCTGACTGGAAGCAAGTTAACATCCCAGTTTTCAAAAAGGGCAAGGATGACCCTGGAAAATACAGGTCTGTTAGTCTCACTTCTCAGCCTGGTAAGGTTACGAAGATTATTCTGGGAGGTATAGAAAAACACCTAAAGGACAATGCAGTCATTATCCACAGCCAGCACAGCTTCATGCAAGGAAAGTCCTGCTTATCAGGCCTGATTTCATTTTACAACCTTCTCATGAGGGGAAGACGAGGGGCAGGCACTGATCTCTTCTCTGTGGTGACCAGTGACAGGACCCGAGAGGGCTGCATGAAGCTGTGTCAGGGGAGGTTTAGGTGGGATATTAGAAAAAAGTTGCTCACTCAGAGGGCAGTTGGGCATTGGAACAGGCTCCCCAGGGAAGTGGTTACAGCAAGAATACAAGAATTTGGACAATATTCTTGGGTACATGGTGTGACTCTTAGGGATGATCTTTTGCATGGCCAGGAGTTGGACTTGATGATGTTTGTAGGTCACTTCTAACTCAGTTTATGCTTTGATTCAGTAAAAGATTTTATAAAAAAAATCAGTCTTTATTTGTTCTGATTCTAGATCCTGAGCTCAGCCAATATCCATCATCATAATCTAGGAAAAAAAAAACAACTTTGTTCAGTTGTTTTTCTTCATTTCTTGAATGCAACAGATTCCTCTGGTCAGAAGATTTGTTTCCCACCCAGACTTTAAAACTCTTCAGGGTCTTTTTTTTTTTTTTTTTAATCTCACCAGTTCTAAAACACATGTGGTGAGAGAAATCAAACACAAATATTGTAAAAATACATTAAGACTTTAACTGAAGTCAGAACTTAATGTGAGGTACAATGTAGAATCTTATACTGCACCTCAGCATGACACAATTTGAGTCAAAGTTGTTCTCTCTTGGAGTTTCGTTGCCTCTTTCATTTTATCTTTTTTTCTTTCAGGCACACAACCAGTTCTTTATGGACATGTTAGTTTTTAAAGTTTTATATATTGCGTCTGCACACTTGCCTGTTTTCTAGACGATAACAAGGAAGAGAGGAGAGGGACCAATAATGGAAAATAATGATGGGAGGGGGAGGATTATGAAATACTCTTGAACCTCCAGAGGCAACATATTTCTATCGCTACCTCTGGCACCAAAAGTAGTTGGCATGAGAACAACTGTCTCTTTTACTCTTCTTTAGTGCAAGGAGACAAAGTTTCTGGTAAAATTTGTACTACCCAAGCAAATTTTTAGAAAAAAGGATTGTTTCACTAATTGTCATATCTGTACTGAACAGACTTCTTCCTCATGTGCTTTTCAAATTAGCAACACGAAGCATATTAAACTGATTAATAGCTGTGTGAATTCAGGATCAAGCTGGTTGGAAACAATGACTTGCACTTGTATGTCTAAAATTAGGGGACATTGAATAATACTGGCAAAACAAGAACATAATTGAAATCAGTTGAGAATTAGTACAAAAATTCAAATGAAATTGTTATCAAATAAAATTACATTCATTAGAGGTACTCAGCTCAATATTACATCTTTTTCTTTCACTTAGATAAGACTTTTGACTTCAACCTTGGAGTATCCTAGGGTATGGGACCTCCAGAGCAATATTTGTCCATAATATGAGCAGGACCCACTAACACAATCCCAGAGGTGTGTGGCACCGGCCAAGGGAGGGAAATCTGAGAGTGTGGGAGAGAGGCCATGGGGTGAGATAGCATTTTGATTTATCAGGAATCACTACAGCCCCATGAATGTAAGGAGTTAAGGCTCCCAGAATACAGTGGCAGTACAAATGCCATCTGTCCCATTTCTGGGTTGAATCATTTGCATGCAATTTGTTTTACATGAAACATACTTTGGAGTATTGTTGTCATTACAATATTCAGTCTAAGCTGCTTGTAGCTTTGTGTGAAGATAGAAATATGAAGAAATATTATGGTTACAATACAGAAAACTTGAACACAGAAGATTTTTCTTTTTCTATAGATTCTGTGTTTGATTTACATTATCTTCCCGCAAATATTTGTGCCTTGTCTTGAATATCTGCAAAACAATCCATATTTTTCCAATGGTCTACTAATGTATAAAATTTACTGTAGTTGTAAAATTGTACATGGTTAGCACTGAAATTTCATTCTGTGCCCCACTTACTATAGAATATAATATATAGTTCTATAATATTAGAACTGGCAGTGTAAGGGAGGGCCTGATCCTTGCCTTCTCCTTTTTTGAGTTGGCACTTCAAGTACATTTTGAGTTGGGTTAATCCAACAGAAGATCTGCATAGACCCACAAGAAGAATGTTGTCTATCAGGACTAGCAGAGACGTATATGTGGTCTCTGAGTTTGGTGCAGCACAACAGCTTCACCCATTTGGAAGGAGCTGGGAAAAATGTGTGGAGCAGGAGTTAGGAGAGTGTGAGATGCCACAGCTGTAAGCAGGACTGTGACGAAATGGACCAAACCCAAGTCTTCTGGCCCTCTGTGCTCCAGTGAGCTGTTAAAAATTAAATGAACTGTGGATAAACCTGTTTTTTCTCCTTGCAGGCAGCCCTACTACTCTTAGGCCTTATGGATGGTATTCATCTTGCCCAACTTTAGAGTTGACAGCACAGATGTCTACAAGTACTCAATGTAGCATCTTTTTATAATTCATAGAGGGCACCTTGGGGTACATTTATCTAAATCTAGAGTAGGTATCTAAAATAGGCCAGAGAAATCATGTCTCAGAAGTATAATATCAAGCATTTACTGGATTCGAATTTGATCTATCATATCCATGCTCAGTATGCTATACAATAATTTGTGCATTTATAAGTATCTTCATTGCCTGTGTCATTCTGAGGAAGGGTCTTAAAAAGATTTGCAGTCATAAGGAAGCAGAACAGATGGTGTAACAGCTTCATCTGGCAATGACTAACATACACATATGAGGCCTGCTCAGGACTGATGCCTTTCTCCTCTAAGTAATTGAACAGCTTCTTAACAGGACAGCTGGAAGGACTGCTGAGCCCACTCCCATTCTTCTTGACATGGTGGCCTGGATCTGAAACAGAACAGGGGAGCTGAGTTTCCTGGCATGACCAATTTTTTGCTTACAAAATTAAACACAAACAAGGAAAAAAGAAGTAGGATAGTAATAAGACAATCAAATTTGTTTATATGTTCCTTTTGCTTATTACAGAAAATGGTAAGGTTTACACACCCCTGAAGCAGGAATAAATCAGAAATTGAATTGCTAGTGGGTGAGGGAGAAGATAGACAGGAATACTCCTTTAGCAGAGAAAGAGTATAGATGTTTCCTCAGTGCCTGAGGAAAGTCATTCACTTGTAGGTGTCAAAGGTAAATCCAGAAAGCTACTTTGACAGAATACACAGGCAAAATGTTTCAGAAAAGATCTTGTTAGGTAGATCATGGTTCATAGATAACACTGAGAACCAGTGCCAAGACTGAGGATTTCCATGTAAGCAGAACATGGGATGGTCTGTGATTTTATTACTGGGGTACAGTGAGTGAGTTCTAAAAAAAAGCTTCCTATATGCCTCAAAGAAAGTCAGTCGAAGCTGAGCACTAAGCTGTCGAGAAGTGGACAAATGGCAGAGGAGGTGTGGTTTATTTTTGCAGATCTAGGATAGAAATCTACCTTTATGTGCTTATGCTGTTACATTTTTGGCAGAGAAGAAGCTCTGGGAGCTGAGGGTTTTTCCAGAGAAAGAGCATAAACTATAAAATTTTATGAACAGATACAGACAAGTTACATTTAGAAGACAGCTGCTGGAAACTTAGATGTAAAGAAGATCTCAGTGACTTTTCTAATAGAAGAAAAACAAAAACAACAGCAAAAGTCATAAAATAGATTCAAAGACTTTGCTGGGTTGGGGGAGAGCAAACTAAAAAAATAAAACAGTGTGCAAAAAAGAAACTGAGAAGGCAAGATCTTGCATGAAGTTTTCTAATGTTGAAGATAGACCTAGCTGAGCTCAAACCTCAATTGAAACTAAGAGTTAGGGACACAAAAGGGGAAGAGTTTTCAAATTACCAAAAAAAAAAATACTGTCTTAAATACTACTCTTAAGCTGTTCAAGAGGCATGTCTTTACAAGGTTCTCCAAAGGCTAAGTCTAAAAATTCAAATATCCTGTTCAGTGCAAGCAGAACGAGCTATATCAGTTATTTCTTAAAACAACCATTAGCAGAAACTGGAAGTGGTCAATTTTTTTTAGCAGATCTTTATTATAGACACTGCTCCACTTCTCAATTGTTGTCCTTCTTTATACCTTATTATGGATTTATCACGTGCCTTAGCAATTTATACACACTAGTGATTCAATCAGATTTTGATGTGTTCTTAAAGAAAAGGTAACCTTTTAAAACCAAAAACTTCAGGATTTTTGTTTGTTTGTTTATTTGTTTTCTATCTTAATTTGGCTTGTTTTTTCAAGACCTACCAGTTAACAATCCATGTTTAACCTTCTTCATTGTAAAATCTGAGACAGAATTATGGTGTAGACCTGCAGGAAAATTTGTAAGAAATATGAGGTCCTGCTGCTGTGATTTGTCATGAAATAAAATCCCCCTTGGGTCATTGGGCTCACCTGATTGAAAGGCTGAAGTAATTCAGACTCTACTGCAGACATTTGCTCAACCATCAGTCTTCTACTGCCACCAGCCAGACTGACATTTACCCCATTCCTGCCTTTCCTCTGGCTAGGGCAGATAATACCACAGCCTGCAGGTGAACAACAGAGGCTGGAGAAAGCTCTTCTATAACTTAATTATCCTTCATTGAGCCAACAAGGTTCCTACTCTCCACCTGCTGTATTCAGCTGTTTCTGCTCTGACTCTCCCAAGGTCACAAAGCTCAACAAAGCATTTTTAAACCACTCTGCAAAAAGGGAAGTATTTCACAGTGGGACTTTCTAGATATGGTTTAATTTGCTTCTGAGACCACCACAAATACTCTTTGCCATCCAGCTTCTCTGAGAGTGAGATATTTATAATCTTAGCACGTGTGCCTTAGGGAGAAACATTGCTAAGTTTTGCAGCTAAGCCATCAGGCTGTATATCTCAAATGTATGGTTCCTCAGCCTGAACCAAAGGGTGAGGGGTCTGAATGATCAGAAGGCTGAGACAGAAGGTGCAAAAATATATTTGAGCACCAGGATTCAGATGCTTGACAGTGATAAGGCAAAGAATGGGAAACAAGTTTCCCTGCGGGATGTGGCATTTCCTGGACATAAAGGTGACACATATTCAGTCTAGGCTTGGGAGTATGGATTTTTATAGTGCAGACAAACACATCTGCTGGATGTGCAGTCCTCTAACTTTGGATAAATCATTGTTGGAGGAGTGAGGGAAGAGGGGGGAAAAAAAGAGATATTTGTTGTTCCCTGGTGGTTCTTTTAATGAAAGATTGTTTTGCCACGGGAGACTGAGTTAGAACAGCTCCCAAACATCCTAAACCACAACTTCTCCCATGGAATCTGTATGTGAGTTGGAAGAATGTCTTCATACAGAGAATTTCAATGTAAACAACAAAATAAAAAAAAGGTAAAAGACAAACTAAAACTTTCTTCTTTATCTGGTACATGCAAGCTGAATGAAGAATTAGCATGAATGATGAACAGTAAAAAATATTATCCTTCCAGAACAAAGAGCTCAGTAAACAAATGAACGTTTTGGGTTTCTCTTCATCTTATGAGAACAAAGGAAGTTCACCTTCTCTATGTCCCATCTCTTGTGACTGAATGCCTGTATGTGGCTTCAAGTTATCTAGCTTTGAGATAAATCAACCTAAAATCTACTAAATTTTCATTAGAATATAAACAGACATCTTTAACTTTCAAAAAGAAACTAAAAATGACAGGACAAAAGCAATGAAAATAAAAGGCTTTAAATTCAGTCTCTCACTGCCTACTTTGTCTGCTAGGAAGGTCCATGTTGTCAGGACTTCTGGATAACATATTGATTGCCTGAGTAACAGAAAACTCAGTAATTCCCTCCTGGTCATTATGAAATTGGTTTTCTGTGCCAAGGCACAGCTCCCTGCAGCCCTCTTCTTACAGTAGCTTCTGCCTGGGCTGCAAGCTCCTAATTGCTTCTCTGTCTCTCCTTACTGATTGCTAATACATCCCACAGCCTTCTGTGAAATCAGGCCCTGTAACTACACAGAGAAGGGACAGTTTCCCTCCTTTTACCAACCCATTTGTTCTCTTCTTGAAGCAAAAATTATATCCCAAAAAACAAGCCTATTAAACAGAACAAGTAGGTTTGTGGAAAACTCTGTCAATAGCCTTCAATCTGCAATTATTTCCTGCTGTGTCCTCATTCAGCAGTATTAATGGACACCAATCTGAAGAAAACATCTGCACTAGAACACCCCCCTAATTCATATGAGCTAAAATACTTAGTACTAGCCCTTCTCTATTTACTGAATGCACAAAGCCAAATGTCCCCAGGCTTCAGAAAAGTTTGCATTTGTAGCTGAACTTTATGGCTTGTATCCAGCTCTGATTAGCAGCCAGACTTTCTGTGTTGGCCCCTCACAGATGATGTGCTGCAAAAGCGTCATTGAGACACTGCTTCTTCCTCACTTTCTCCAAGTATTTTTGGTTTATATGTCATCACAGCTGGCCACTTTCTGTACAGTTCTGGAGGCAGATACACCTTGGAGGCAGATGTACATTCAGATTGCTTGGCAGCTGAGGGTGTATTGCTGGAGCCAGAAGAACAAGATTAGAAGGTGAGATAAACATATGTTTTTATCTCTCAAATAAAGATTGGCTTCTGTTGTACCTTAACTGTGAAACTTTGGAGCATTCAAAGGGCCCTGAACTATAAATTTATAGGAAAGGGAGCCTTTTTCCTCAAGATAAAACATCAAATGTTTTCTACCATTTTTGGTACTTATTGTAAATCAAATAGAAATGTGAAACTTGTTTTTATCACTAAAAACAATGACAACTTGGAACATTTTATATATATTAATTTGGACCAATAGTTATCAGTCAATGTTAGAGAAAGTGGTTCGTAGCCCTGAGTATCTGTAGCAAGAACGAAGGATCGTCTTAGAGAGTGTGTAGGAAGAGCATGGACTTTCTTTCACAAACCTCCAGAGTGACTTTGGAAAAGTCACAGACTGACATTAGTGCTCTGCAAAGGTCAATATGTGATTTTCTTAGTTTAAATACAGCAAAGAGTGAAGCTTTCATCTTGCAATATTTGTGTTTCTTTATATAAATCAGCAGACAAATAATTTACCTTTATGAACAGTGTTCCTTAGAGAGTGTTTTGAGATGCTTGATGTGGGAGCAACTGTATCTATATATAATATGCAATTTATATACTGTACATAGGGTCCTTTGCATCTATTTCATAACACAAACATACACATTTATCTTTGCAGTCAAGTTGATATAAGGGCTTTATCTTTAAATATCTTCCTTCTACAGACTAAAAATGCTATGGAGTAAAGGCAATGTCAGTTGCTCAGTATGCATAGGCAATATGTGTTTGGACCTACTTTTAATCTAGATCTAAATCTAATCTAGATCTAAATCGTAATCGTAATCGTAATCAACTGCTTTCTTTCTCTTAACATATTTCTTCACTAAAAAGTGTTGCTTTTGCTCCTGTTTGTGATCATCAGAGATGATGATCCTGTTTGTGATCATCAGATGATGATTCCTTTTAAAGGAATCTTTAAAAAGAAATTTGAAAGGTTTTTATACTTTGGAATACTCCAGGACTTTTAAATGGCTACGAGTGTATTGCTAACAGTGAAATAAGTCAAAATTGTATGAAAGTCAAAACAAGATAAGTCAGTTCAATGCAAATATAAAATGTCCAATCTGCAGATAAATAAAGCTTATAGGTTTTAGGTCCCAATCAATGTACTTAACCACTTTTAGCATTAACCATACAAATATGCTGATTGCTTTCCATTGAACTATTCCAAATCTGAAGGTCTTTGTTGATGACTGAACTTACTGCTTTGTAGGACTATATGGAACTAGAAGGATCTGCAAATTTTCTCCCTTGCACAGGAACAAAAAAGAAGAGTCAAACAAAAGGACAATGTACACAGTGGAAAAGCAATGCCATTTCAGAAAGCTCTAATTATTATAAATAACACATACACTTCACTTAAACTTTATAAAGCTGTTACTGATCTGGTGCAACAATTATGATACAGAAAAAAAAGATAGATTCTGATTATCTTGATGTGGGTTTTACATGACACACATTACTTGGATAGCTGAGTTGCTATCATTCCAAATGTAAAATGGTAAAGTGGAGCACAGTCCTCTGACAATTAATTATTTACTTGCAAGTTGGTGAGTGCATGTTTTAAAAATTCTCCTGAGAAAACTTACTTACAAAGTCAAAAAATTGTGAATGGCGTATCACCTACTACAGATTTTCACCCTGCACTTGCAAGAAAGGAGCTATGCATGCAGTGTTTTTATGTTATAATATTAACCAACTTGCTCTTTGCAAAAAGAAGTTCTGTAAGAGAACCAGTGTATATGAAAGGTGAAACGAGAAATTCTTGTGTTAAAGAACAAATCTACTTTTATCTAGGCTGTACAGTCTTTAGAGCAATTCTGCTCAAGGTTTGGCACAAATAAGTTCATGTCCCAGGATTAGAAAATAATACAAACCTACCAGTTTATCACTCTGTGATTTTGTTCTTGAAGCAGTAAAATGTGCCTTAAGGCTTTGCAGAATAAAGGGTTTAGAAATTTAAGGTTCAGCCTCAAGCATTATTGTCCTTGATAGAACAACAGGAGGTAAGGACTGCAGGCAAAAATCATCGTAGCCTGAAGCCAACCCAGCTGCAACAGGAGAGAGAAGCAGGAGCCAGACAACCCAACAACGATAAGCCAGCAGCAGGACAGCAGCATGAAAAGCTGAACCCAGCCAAAACTGGAACCACTCCATTGTCAGCAATCAGAATTTGGGTTATAGAAAGGCATTGTTTGATTTGTGAAGAAGAGGTGACATAATTGTGGTCCTTGCATTAATGTCACTGGGAACTGGATGCTGCAATGAGTTACAAGAAAAATTATTTCCCAGTAATTCTCAATGAGACTTGCAACAACAAGCTGTGTTATAAGGGCATGATTAAGTTACAAGTCCAAGAAATCCAAAGTTTGAACCAAAAGCACTCAGAAGTTTGGCCAGCTTTTTTATAATCCCTTGTGTGCATATGTTATGAGATGACCATTAATTGCATCCTCATTATTTTCTGGATAGGAACCCTTCTTCATTGAAGTGCACAAAATGGGTGATGTTCACTGGGCAAATATTCAGAATTGTCTAATTTTGCCAAGAAATGTTTTCCCTGACCTCATTCCTCTGTTCTTCAAGATAACCTAATTGGTTTGGCAAAGATTAAAAAAAAACATGCACAAATGAAAACAAACAGAAGAGTCAGAGGCACGTGTCCAGGCTGTAAAAACATGGTTCAACTGGTTGAAGTTTTTAAAACTTATTAGTAATTTAAAAAAGTTTTTTATAATGAGCAATGAGTCCACATAATAGTTAGCATTAGCAGCCACAAAGTTTCTTGTTTTCATGGGCAATCTGCTCTAAATTCAAAGACTGTATATAACTCCTAATTTGGTTTAATTTTTTTTATAAAGGCAATATTTATACCAGAACTATATACAACACTGTTTCTACTTATGCTAGTGTGGGATTTCAGAGAATGAGGGAATGCTGTAAGGATTTCTAATTCTTCCTTTTCTTGGGAATCCAATAGCATGAAAAAATTTATTTAATCTGATTGGATTAAGAGATGCTACACTGTTTGTAATTGCTACAAATGCTGGGGATTTTGCCCATGTATATGCATGAATTTCCACATACTATTGGAATTCTTGTGAATTCTCTGTCTTATCACAAAATGACAGCATAGAAAGTTAAATGTCAAGTGATTAGTTATCAATAGCAGGTAAAATACTGAGAATGCCTCTCTTGCATAAACAACTCTTGATATAATTTAGTTGTTGCTGTGTTATTCTTTGTTCTCTTTCATATTTTTCTGCCTGTCAGTTTTTCTGCCTGTCTGTCTGTCTCTTTGTTTGTAGCCACCAGCCTTGGTGCCATCCAGTTCACAGCAGTTTACTGGTTCACTTCTGTCCAAAGCACAGAATTCATAAGTGTGATTTTGCATTGCAGTCAAAATGCCTAATTTAAGTCTTCTAGACACCTATGTCTGACCCAAATGGGCATGTCTGAGATTGATCTGACCAATATTTTTGTTTTAAATTTCAGTTTCTTACCTGGCTTCTGGTGTGAGTAGAAATAGACATTCCATGTTTCATCTTATCTAAAGTAAGCTTCCAATGTTTTTATGCATATTAGTGTTGACTTGGAAATGCAAGTTCTGGATGTTCAAATACCAAATAAGAAGCACTCACAATGTAAAAATTCCAAATTTCTACGAATGTCCACTGGTGTTATAAGGAAAGAAAGGTGTGAGGTTAATACAATCAGTTGAGGACTTGTTTTACACAAATTGATTTTTCAATACATATACATCTGAGGAATACTTTATTTTACTACTTATACTTTATTTTACTACTTGTCTAAAATATTTTTATGTTGTTTGTTTATAATTTAGGCCCGATGAGCTGTGTTCTTACATAGCTTGATTTTTCCTCAGTTATGCTACCAGTAAAGAAAGTGTTAAACTAATTTTAAGAAAATTTTATAACACTAAATTCAACTTTTTAAAATCACATCTCTTTCTGTACAAAGAAAACATCTGTGGAAATCACACATGAAAATCTTGGGTGTGCATTTAAATCTGAAACAAAGTGATAAATTCAGGCGGTAGATATCTGGGATGAATAACTATTTTTCTTTTACAGTTTTAAAAGTCATGCTTCTGGCAAAAGTGCTAGGATTTATTTGAATTTCCCTGAAATGAGATATCATATGTCAAACCAAAGCCACAGTAAATATTAGTAAAAATTAATACTGGTTCTTATGCTGTAGATTTTTATTGTTAGTGACACCTCCTTTGTATCCCTGTGTTTTGTTACACGGGTTGGAACAAAGCACAGTGTGATCTGAAATGAATGGGCACCTGAAGACGGCAAGCAGCAGCAACAATGTGGTGCCATAAAAGCCATCACATTTCAGAGGATCCACTCCTTTCTGGAGCTTTATAATGGGCACATAACCTTTCTGTGTACTCAGGAGGAAGACAATAGACAGCGATCACAGTGTTCTCTGTCATTAAGAATGGACAGGAGGCTCCATAGGGGAAAAAAAAGTGACTCCAGATTTTCACCAAGGGACACTTTTCTCAACATTTTTAGAGCACATTGTTATTAGTCCCACAGGGAGAGGATTAGCTCATCTACCATTTGTCATCTTGTCTACACTGCTCTTTTAGACCTCTTATCTAAGTTATGGAGAAAAACAAATGGAACAATTCCTTTCCTGCAGTGACTGTCTCCCCAGTGATGGCAAAGGAGTGGCCTGGCCAAGTGGCTTGGTCAAGGCACCTAATTTTTCATATTAAAAAAAATAGTAAGATGACTGCTATTCCTAGCTCTTTCAAGAAACCTATATGAAAACTTAAGCCTGAAATTCTTCTATGTCCACCCTTGGAAATGTGACATTCCACATCTCCCATACATAGAAGCTGTTTAATTTTCTCTGAATTTTACTTACAGCACATCATTTTCCTGTAGAAATTGAGAAAAACATAAGTGGACACAGCCTAAATGAGTTCAGAAAAACTGTGCTATTTGATGCACTTGCAACTAGAAGCCTTCAGTGGCCAAAGCTTAAAAGAAATTTTGCTAGAAAGTTGCTTCCTGTAGCATGAAGATTAAGAGTATATACATTTTTTTAGGAAATTTTTTTAGATGTTTTGGTATCACTCATAAACCTTTGTTTCCATTGGATCCTTGTCCTGGAAACTGCTGCACCCTCCACGAGAGAAGCAGCCTCTTCCAAGACTTGCTGTGACAAGCACAGGGTCCAGGAGAGAGAGCACTGTGGAGCTGAGCTCCGCGCGTGGGCACCCATCAGCCACTTCTGAATGCTCCTGGGCTACCACCCCCAGAGAGGGTGGAAACTATGTTGTTCTGCATGTCCTTCCCTTAGAGAGACAAGAAAATGTCTTCTTTCTTCTTTATTACCCATCCAGGTATTTTCACATACATTCTATGAGTTTAATTATGAGTGTAAATAAATAAGTACTACATAACTAATAAGCACTAAACTTCACATGGATTTCTATGAATTTAGTAAGTCAGAAGTCTTAGATTTCTGTGCCCTTTCAAAGGATGCTCGAGAATGGCCATGACTTAGCATTTTACACTGATGATTTGCCATGTCTTCAAAAAAAACTAGTTTTTCATTGTAGGTATGGTGTGGTGCCAATAATAGGAAATGAAAATAGCACAGGGTGAACATAATAAACCTGAGAAGGACTGTGGTTTTAGGAAAGGATTATCTCTTTTTTTATGAAGTGTACAGGACAGGGAACCTTAAGTGTTCCTCAAAGCTGGGTGAAGGCCTTGGGTAGAGTCACTGGGTAGCAGAAATGCTGCCTTTGGCCATGAACTGGTGCAGGTCTGATTTCTGTCCAACTGAATCTGACCCCTAATGTCATACATTAACATTATGTTAATAACTATATATAATACAGTTATAAATGTATATTATATATATATATATATATACACACATATATATAAAACTGTATATATTGTATAGGTTTATATATATATATATATATATATACACACACACACACACCTATATATTATATAGCTATAATAACTATAAATCTGACAGGCGTGTTTTCCCTAATAATTAAACTTCTCTGGCATACATTCAATCAATATTGATGGAAATTAATATATGTGGTTTTAGTTTTTGGTTAACAAAATCAAACTTTCCAGAAAATCAAATATTTCCCTGATAGAAAACCAAATTCAACAGCTCCCTATTTTTTTTCCAGGTTTTTTTAGTGAAAAAAAGACCTGTGAGATAACAGAATGCCATATCAGTTTCCAATTTTTCCAAAGCACACAAAAAATAATGACAGCTTCTTTCAACTCCATTCCATATCTGAATACCAGATAATATCTGAATACCATACAAATAGGTATTTATATTTATTAAAAGGCATTTATATTTATTAAAAACTGCAATAATTTTAAAATATTTATTCTCACTTGCTTATATCAGCAGAGACTATATCCAGAAAAATGGTGCATTTATCTTTTGTCTTACCATTTAACTTTCTTTCTAACTTTATAAAGGGAAAAACTTCTCTGTTTTTTGTTTTTTTTTTTTTTCCCCACCAAGCACTGAAAATTTAGAGACTGATGGCATTTTCAGAGCCACGATTAGAAACTTCATTACCCACAGCACTTACAATGCCTTTGCATGTCATAGCTTGACAACATAGAAAACCCAGGTGATGTTTTAGAGAAAAACTCTGGAACTGTTGGCAGCTCTACAATAGCACATCAGGTATCTGTGGTTGGCCATCATTGGATAAGCAGTTTTCTTTATTAACTTGTCTGAGCATGAAAAAATGTTATGAAATACCACAAAATCAGCTTTGTGAAACACAGGGCGATCTCTGCTGATGCTTCATTTAATTCAAAGTAATTTAAAATCCTAGTTTTTGACAGAATAATTTTGCTCTTTAGAAATTAATTTCATAATGATAGTCTTTTAAAACTAGAAAACCTATTTTAGTATTTAAAGAAATTTCCTTTCCTCCTGACAATAAAGAGTTTATTTAAAGAGAAACACATTATTTCTTTTTCCGGCCCTTGTTCTATCTCTCATTTAGAGAAGAGCTTCTTTTGTTGAACTTCTCTTGAAGACTGGATAAGATGTTACATCATATTACTGACTTCATGCAATGACATGCCTTAAAATATATTGAGGTTGCAAGTGACCCAACCACTTTCACCTATTTCTATTTCTTGAATTTTGCAGCATGAAATAATTGTTTTGTACATCATTGAAGAGTTCTAAATGAAAAACCAGACTTTGCAGCTTACAGTGGAACAAACCTGGGGGCAAAACAGGGCTTTCCTGAAGATGCACTTATCTAGATTACTAATTGGGATCTAGGAAGAATGAAAAGAGATGTTTTTCTGGCAGGCTTGGCCTTCCCAAAGACAGATTTGGCAGATCATCCAAGTGCAATGTTAATCCATTGAGATCATCCATGTATGAACATAAGAGTCAACCTGTGGAGAGGCACCTGTCTAAAAAGGCCTTTGAAAAACAGAAAATAGGAATTGTCAATGCAGCAGGTAGTTGGTATATTGTCAGTTCCAGTGAGATGTCAATGGGATGTCTATCTTACTGAATACTGAGCCCCTCTCACCTTACAGAGGTGGCTCCTCAGTGCCAAGTTCCTTTTGCTCCAGGACCTTTGATGAGTTAGGTGGATGAAACACTCTCCCACAAAAAGAAATAGCAGAAAGCTTTTCTAAGGTTTTACAGAAATTGTTTGCTTCTCAGTGTTACAGAACACAATGCACAAAATGGGTTTTCTTCCCTCATGAATTAGAGTTTTTGACAAAGTAAGGCACTGAGAGTAGTAAATGCCTACAAAAATAAACCCAGTCTGTGACCTGTTATATGCATTTCAGAAACTGAAAGAACAGCAGGTTCTAAAAACTGATTATGCACTGTCTACAGGACTGAAATCAAGTGAAATGCTACAATAAAACTTTTAAGTCCACATCTGAACCATAAGTAATAAGTTTTTTGTTGAAAAAGCTGAACTGATTGGTGTGGCTGAGAGTGACCTGCTCAATATGCAAAACAGTTATGGTTAAGGTTTTTCAATTTATCCCTTTTAAACATGGGGGTGGTGGGGGTAATTTTATATTTTTTTAATGCTGTTGTAATAACTTCATACACCATGAAATAATATTGGTCTATAAGCCTGACATAATAAATTAATTTACTAAAAAATAAATCAGAACAGTTGATTATCTCCCTCTTCCTACCTTTAAGCACCTGGTATTCTCATGAGTCCATCAAATAGTCCATCCATCTGGAAGGGAGGGAGGGAAGGAAGGAAGGAAGGAAGGAAGGTTGGTTAATTTCTCAAGATTCTTTTAAATGATTGCAGAACAAAAACCTGACCCCATAACATTTCATAGTAAAGTAATGTATTCCACTGTCTTCAATAATCTTTAATACGTTTTTAACAATTGTTGATTCTGACCAGTTCTTACTGAAAATATCTGGGAGCCAGATCAGGCCCCATATCCTCTTCTTCTGCATTTTCCTCATTTAATATAACTATTTAATGTAAATAAAATATTTAATTTTCTTTACTTTTTTAAACTTTACTTTATGGATCTAAGTGAGCATATGATTAACGAATCTGAGTATGTGGTGTGGAAAATTGCCTTCATCCTTTTTCTGTCTTTTATTTCAATAAAACTTCATTTTTATAGAAAATTACCTTTGAATTAATATTTTTCCAACATTTTAGAATGTTTATTCTAGATACTAATAAAAAAAAGCTTTTAGTTCTAAACCATACAAATCTATTCTTCATTGTTATAAAGATTAAACAACTTTGCCTAGCTACCAGCTGCTTCTCAGCACAGCTGTCATTGTGGCCAACAGCCTTATTCAAGACCATTAAAATAAAGGAGCACCTATTTTCTGCTACAAGTTACCACCTTTCACCCAAGATGATGTGCAAAATGGACGTGGAGTACCATTTACAGGATTAATATTACCCAGTGTTTACAGCTAATGGATTTGTGTTACTGCTTCATTTTACAAGGCCTCTTTCCATCTTTTAATTTATCCTCAGGTCTGCTGCTTTATTTTTGTTCCATCATCTTCATAAAAGCCATTATCTTTCCATTAGCAAACCTGCTAAATAACTCTTCATCTGCTCTTTGATCTGTCCAGCAGCCGTTTGCATTCTTTGCAGTGAATTTTTCAATTACACTCAAGAATTTTAAAATACAAGTTTGCTGAGAGCTACTTCACACACTGTGGTACATTTAATTAACATAGGATGGAAGAAAGATTTGCAACCATGTTCCTGCTCTTTGCTGCCATAACAACTCCTGGTTTCCTTCTCTTTTATGCAAATCAAGTCACAGACATTTATGTCACTGAAAATGCTGTAAATTTTTTTGTGCAATAGTGGGCCAAATGTATTTCTCAAAACCTGCATGAAAATAATTGTGCTTTATTTTTGCATTTGGTGCTTTATCTGAAAAAATTCTCTTTCTAGATACTGGATCTTGAAAGTACTTTCTGAGGGAGTTTTTGTTTGTTTGATTTCATAAGTCGTATTCTATTCTTCTATTCCTTTCTTTTAATATTATTCAGACTAGAAAGTGTGGACTGTGACTCCTTTCTGAAGCTATATTTACTTTGTACCAATTGTGTGACCACAGTATTGCATAGTTGTCTCCAAACAGGGGTTTAGAAAATAATTCTTAAGGATCAACTTTTACATTAGGATATATCAGTATTGTAGCATTGAACTGTCCCCTGGTTTATGAGACATCCTAGTGAAAATAATCTTTTGTGTCACTCATCTCAGATGTTAAAATGCCTTCTTTTCTGTAGTACCTTATAAAGAGGTCATGCTATGACTCTGTGTCCTGCAAAGACATTTAATGACAGAGAAATGGATGTATCAGGGGATATCTTACATTTCTCCTTAATGCCAGGAGAGGAGAATGTTCAGTGGGATTGTATTGCCTTTCTCAGAAACTAAGATTCTTCTTTACTGGAAGACCAAAATGCCCTTTTTTAGCAACACAGATTGTCTGGCATCCTGATTTCATAAAGCAGAGAGCAGACTGTCATTTTGTTTTTTACCTTCAACAAAATGTATGTCTGCTATCACTGGTCTCATTCCATTTTCTCTCAGGTCCATAGCACATGCATTAAAACTCTGCTATGAAGGGTGTGAACGAACTTCTGAAAAGCTAATGGTCAGACTTTCCATTTTTTCTGTTGTTCCAAAGAAGTCCTCTCCTTGGTATCTGTGGGGATTTTAGAATCTCTCTATGGTGTTGTAGCCTTTATTTGTTGTGGAATGGATGGAGCACAGAGTGTTGTTTCTAATACTGAATCTTTGAGAGATACGGTGTATTAACAATCAGTAGGCAAGACTATGATGAAAACCTGTTGAGATAATTAAAAAATCCTCCCATGGTATATGCTAGCTTAATTCTGATCGACAGTATAAGATTTACTACTTTGTCCTTTTGGCATCAGGTAGAGACAGGTTTTAATTGCTTACAAAATTACAAACATCCCTCTTTCACCCCCACCATTCTTTCAAATTCTTTTGGATTTGCTTCAAGAATGAGATTGCTGTCCCAGTCCAGGAAGCTGTATGCTTTCTCTTTGACCTGTCAGTTCTGTACTGAATGCTGGATTAAGCAGTAGATGAAAGTATTTAGTATGTCTGTTCTAGGAAGATTGCTAAGATTCACTGATGATTCAGGTAAAATATTACCTGATATTTATTGAAGGTAATCCTCTCTTGGGTTGCTGTATCTTTTAGTGATTATGTTTACCATACTGGAATATTCATGAAAATGTCCTCTACCTTTCTCTAGAAATCACTCTGGTTCATCAAGAAGGAATAAAAGGAAGCATTCATATTCATACCCATGCAAGACTCACATTTGTCAGTTTTCTACAACTCTCAGAATGTTCACTAGAAAATCTTGCTTATATTTACAGTGGTGTCATGAGCTCAGTATGATATTCTCAGTTTTGTATACAAATAATTCAAAAGTGAAATGAAGAGACAAATGATGGGCATGGAATGCAATTTTTTGCCTTGTTCAGAAGTGAAAATACAAAAAATTTCCAAGTTTCTGTTATACATTAAATAATTGAAAGAGACATTTACATTTCTATGCATGTTAGAAAAAACCCAAACAACTAGATATTTGAATGAAAGCAAAGAATTGTACAAATCAGAGAACATAAGCATTTACTTGTTGTCTCAGACACACTGTGCAACTGAAAGCCTATTCATGATTGAATATTGCATTCTAAAGCCTATTGCATTCTAAAGAAGGCAAGCCCAGGATGAGTCCATACCATCAGGAGGTGGGATGAAAGGAGCAGAACTCTTGCTGCCCTATGTGAGAAATGGAGTGAGTCAGTGCTGGCCATGGCAGAGGAGGGGAAGCCACCCATTTTTACATAGCTGTACTACCCTTTCTCCTAAGTACTTTGCTGCTTGTGTTTTGATGTTCTACTCTAATTTTTCAGAAAGATATTGAAGGGCAGCCATTTGATATGTTTAGCTAAGAAAGGAGATTTAAATTTGTGCATGGTTTTAATTATATGACAGACTTAGAGATCAAGTGATGAGGTAGCAGTAGATAAGTCAGGTAAAGATCCTGCAGCTGATTGGTGCTGAGTGAGGACCTCAGGTATGGATTCAGAACAGGGTTAATTTCAGAGACACCTGGGGCTTCCAATCAATAGTTGTAAATAAATAATCATACTAGAGTAGTTGCAAAAGAGTGACATGCGTTAAAAACCAGTGAGGAAATATCCAGGCAGACACTGTGACGTACTGATTTATAAATCATTTTGGAGGACAGAAGGTCCAATTTCACCATATAGTTCATTATATAGCAAGCAGCATCCAGAACAGACAACTTCATCTGTGTAGTCCATTGACTTCCCTTGTATTTACTCTTGTGTTCATTCCTCCCCAGAGAAAAGTGGTTCACAAGTCTTAACCAATAGAAAAGTAACCTTAGAGGTGTCTTTTCTGTTGTCTTATTTTCTTGAAAAATTTCATTTTGTGATCAGAAAAGTGACAATGATGGTCTCAATGAGGACAGTGGTGGTTGTGTTTAGTCACACCATTCTCTAAGGAGCAGTGAGATACTATTTCTGCTCAACTATACAGCCAAAACTACATTCTGCATTTTTGTGTAATCCTCAGTACACATTATCATTCTTTGAATCAAGATTTATTAATACATTTAGAACAGGAAAAACTTGTTTTTATCCTTCCTGGTTCCTGGTGTCATAAAGGATATTATGGTTATTATCTTGGGTGGTGCCTAAAAGTATTTAACATTGACAGATTCCTCTGAAATCCAGGTTACTTAGCTACTGCTATTCAGCTCACTGCAGGACACAGGAAAAAGTAAAGGGAAGATGGTAACATTCAAAAAGAGAAATGGTTTCTATGAGCTCAAGCAATTTCTATATACATTTTATTCTTTCCTCCTCTAGCACTTTTATAGAGCTTTTTTGCTTTCCACATTTGAAAGAACTGTTGCTCTAATCTTGTTCCTGTTTTTCACAGCAGGCCTACACAATCCCTCCTGCTGTCTGCAACGAGTTACCAAATTGGGCCTATTACATTGTTCTCGTATGCAGAATGACACACAATCAGTAAAAACTCCTTTTGTTTATACCGTTAATAACAGATGTTGCTCTGCTACATCACACATGCTGTTTAATATTATCAAAACAATTATTCATTTATTCATATTTGTGCAGTGTGTGCAAGCTGGCATTACAGATCTTGCAGACATGGCCTTCATGAATGCATAAACAAAAATGCAAGTCATATAAAATAAATCATCCCCCATTCCCATCAACATTTTTAACCTCATATCTAATAATTTGATGATATCTTTATTGCTTGCACATGAACAAGGGGACAGACAAATCTCTGAGCATGTGGAAAAGCTACTGAAATAGTGAAGGGTCCCTTCCTACAGGGAGCTGCTGTATATGCATGAAAGGGTGTAAGGTTTGCTTTGTCAGGGTGCAGGGACAAGCAATCTGGTGTTAGTTCTTGCTTCTTCCCTTTATCCCCTCAGACCTCCTCCAAAAGAAAAACACAAGGAAGAAAAACAGTTCAAGAGTTGGTTTGATTCCTTTTGATTGAATTAACAAGGGTTCATTTTAATTGAATTAACTAGTGGGATAACAGCATGACTGAATTTTAAAGTATAATTAAAGGATTCATCTTCTACTTAATGACAATGGGATAGAAAATTACCTCAGAACAGACGCTACACAAGTTGTCTGTTTCCCCATTATAGATGTGCATTTTCAGGTAACATGGCCATTAAAACTTCTTCTATACACAACAGAAGGTTTGGAAAAAAACGTACCAATTTAAAGGAAATCTGTTTATGCTCTTGCAAATTTCAAATATTTCCATTTTTTATGATGAATGCCACTGTTTGCTCTTGTTAGGATGTAGGATCTCTTAAGTTTTTAATTAAAGGAATAAGTTAATAAGGTATTTCCTTCAAATAAAAACAGTCTTTGTTTATACATACAAATGTAACTTTCATGAAGCAGTGTGTTTATGTTCCTGATAGTATGCTTATGTTCTAAATAAGTATAACACTTTCTTCATTTGTTTGGCAGAAATCAGATTTCCATACTGAGGTAAAACAATATTTTATATTCTCTTCTTTTTCAGCATCACCTTCATTGGAAAATGAGACAAACTGGTCCTTACAGGCTTATAGTAGTTAAACAGAACTTAAGGAATAAATTTATCCATAAAGGAAATGGCTTGAAGTGAGTAGAATATGCCCCCTCTGGGCTGAATATAATAGCTTTTCCTATAAGTATGTTCAGAAAAAATAATTATCAGGTACCTGATAATTATCAGGTAGCCTTATAGACCTGCAAACCAGCAGGCAGTCGGTTTATCACTAACCTTCACAGCTGCATGACCTGCTGCAAGGTGGATAGAGGAGACCAAGGGGAGAACTGAGCAATTTCTATCTTCCAGCTCCTTTGGAGTTTGTCTTGCAGAATCTGGATTTTCTGTTGAGTATATTGTTGAAAATAATGGTTTGACTACAGGCTGGTTTTCAGTCATTTTCTACTTGGTGTTCACTAAGAATATTTTTTATTCACCAAGTTGTTGTTCATTCTTGTGGAAATACTAAGTGAATACTAAGAAACTTGTGATTTTTCACACTACAGTAGACCAGTGGCTGCTGTAGATCAGGCTTTCCTTTGACACTGACAAGTTTTAAGGTCTGTAAATGTCCAGAGTGTCTTGAGTCATCTGAGACTCCACACTGTAACCAAGTCATCATCCCATGGTCAATATGATATAGCATATCCTGCAGGATCTCAAATTGCACTTGGGGTATATGCATGCTTAGACCCAAGTGACTGAATCGAACCCCAAATACAGAAAAAAGGAAACCTGAAATGTGAGAGTGAATAGGTACAAGTGCTATTACTGTGCTATTCATCACCTATTCATGTAAACACTTTCAAGCTTTCTCAATTTCCATAGTCAAAGCCATGCTCTGGAAATAGCTTCCCTTATGCAATCCCAAGTCGGGTAGAAATTATGTTTATTGATTAGAAATAATTACTTTCAGTGTGTTGATGGGTGATTTCCTATAAAGTCTACTTTCTCAGTTCAATCTTATTTAATTCACTTTTATCATGCTTCCCTTTAATCTTTTAACATAATCATTTTTTAGTCTTTGAAGTAGAGACTTTTTCCCATACCAATAGCTTGCTCTTATCTATCTTCACTCAATCTGTCTGTTTTTGCAGTATGCTTTCTCTGATAAGACACCAGTCTAAAGCAAAAAGTATCAGTGACAATATAAAAGACATTTTCTGTTCTACTTACCATCCCATTTTTTTATGTACTTCAGGAACCTATTTGCTTCCTTTCAGAACAGTTGTGCATGGAGCGAAAGTTCATGGTGAGCAGTTCATAACTTTTCCTTTCTCCCTCTACTATGAGGCATTTCAGCAGTCTGTATTTTTTGCATTATGGATCAGTAACACAGAATACTGCTTAACCCATTGTTAATGACAAGATCATACATGTAACATATTTACAACAATATATTTTCTTAAAGTGGATTTTCAGATATCAGCAGGGATGTTTTCTTATATTGTGTTGACAATTTTTTAAACTTGATTCAGTCCTTTTTGTGTTCTGGCCTCACCAGATTTAACCAAAGGTGACTATGTTTGGGTTATTCACACATTTTTTTTAAACTTGTTACTCTGCAACTTGTAAATCATTGTAAACATATTAAACAGTGATCCTCATACAGAACCTTTAGACCCATCTGCTAACCTTATACTATGAAGAAAAATGACTATGGATTCATTATCACTGTCTTTTGGTTACTTTTTGTGCAAAAATGAAGCACAGAATACTCAAAAGTTCATATTATTTAGTATAGATATACATAAAGCTTCAGTTATGTACCAATAGATAGCAAACATAGCAGGTACAAACTACTAGGCCACTTTTTCAAAACACTGTTGCAAAATTATTTACATCAAATGAGGAACCTAAACTACCCCTAATCAAAGCACACATTAAATGGTCTGTGATTATACAGATGGTGTTTCGGGGAGAAACCCCAGCAAATATCTACTGATGTGTACATTTACATTGTAGTGTATGTTGTTAATGTATTGAATGAGTTGGGTGCAGCTTATCTCATCCTAATTAAGAAAAAAATCTTCTTGATTAAGAGCTAAGGGACTAAATTCTTCCAAAGAGTATGAAAGACTCCACCACTGACACTGCTGCACATAAATTTGGTGACAGATGTGTAAAAGAAAAGGTATCTGCATCTTAGCTTTACCATCTTCAAGATATTTGCTATGACTTTAATATTTATCTATTTTCAATGAATGTCATGTGGGAAAATTGTAATACTGTTGCAAAAGTCAGCATGCAATCTTCTTCTGATCCAAGCCCAATTCCTATTTAAGGACTCAGATTTTGGGTGCTAAACATCTTCGTATTGATGTGGAGCATCCTTCTTACTCTTTTTGTTCCATGGAATGGAAAGAACTTGAAATCCCTCTAAGTTAGTTCCTGTGTGCTTCTGCTTTGTCAAATACAGGCCTTGGACTACATTTCTATGCAATGTCTTTTTAAAATGCATCAGGGTAATGTATGTCAAATGCATTTATTGACAATGATGTATGAATTAGCAAAAAAAAAAATGTTATTATGTATGATATGAGAACAGAAATCAAGCTAGTATTTCAAGCATCGATTTACATAGGAGTTTAGAGATATATACATTTAAAATAAAAAAATGCCTTGTTAAGCAAACATCACGGAATGATAGGGCTGCTTCAGGACACAGGTGAAGCAGATTATCAGATTTCCAAATTTGAAAAATGGCTATAATAATAATAATAATTATACTATTCCACATGCTCCAGAGATTTACATGAACAATAGCCTTTAAAGCTGGGGAAGTATCATTGTATAGTCACGCTACAGTCAGAGAAATTGAGTCATATAGAGGTTAAATAACTGTTGCTCAGGGCTAAGCATGAAGTACAGAGCTTCAAATGTAGAAGGAATTCCTTGGATCACTCACCAGGGTGTGTTGTATTGCACTAAATAGTTATTTAGCTGTTTTGCACTAGGTGTTTGGTGGTTTGCACTGTTCACGTGGTCTGCATCTCGTGGTCTCCTCCTTCCCCCCATGTAAGCCTCAGTGCTGGTGGTCTCTCCCTGGTTTGCCCCTCCCCTCACTTGTATCCCATTGGCTATGGTCCCCTTCCTCCACCCCCCTTTCCCTTTGCCTAAAATCCCCCTGGGAGGAGGCCAAGGTGTCTTTCCCTACATGGAAGGTCATCTGGATTGCCTGGTGTCTCCTACCTAGGAACATGGCTTCCTAGAGGGAAAGAGCATCTCTCAGTCTTTTACTCCTGTCTATGTGGGATTGAGCCAGGAGCTCAGTCCTGCACAGATTGAGCTCAAGTCTGGAGCTAGCCAGTTTGGACCCCCTAAAGCCCCCCAAGTTCATCACCACAAGGGTGCACACCAAGTTGCCCAGCAAGTGCTGAACCTGTGCCGTGTCTGTGCACCCCACTGGCTGCTGGTTGCCCCCGTGCCTCAGGAGCTCACCCAGAACCTGGGGAGAGTGGGATTCAGGTGTCTGCAGGGAAGCAGCCTGTAATATCCCAGATTTTGTAAACATGCTCAGACCCTTCCAAGCACTGGAAGCTTTGGTGCTCCTAAGCCCAGGCCCTGAATTTCCAGCGTGCTGCTTGCACTGAAACCATCAGACTCATAAGAGCCAGCATGGCACAACAGCTGCCAGGAAGGCATCTGCTGGCAATTGTCCCATCCTAGGACAAACTGGAATCAAGAGCTCTTGTTCTTCTGAGGGAGCAGCCCTTTTGCATTCAGATCTATGTCAAATAATGATATGTTAGAAACTTCTGACCTTCTGGAGGATTGTCCCACTTTTCCCAGACTTCAACCGGATTTACCTCAAGCTGAAAATACTTGAATTTGCTCCATTAAGCTTGTGTTCCTGTATTTTCATATCTTCCAGAAGGTTTAGTTCCATTAGTACCTCACTGCCAGCAAACTATAAAGCTTTTCCATCCAATAAAATGAACACTTCATAATAAACAATCTTTTAATGTCCACCTCCATCATGGCACCTTCTGTCAAGCACTGCCTGATACATACTAAAAATACAACCAAACTAAACTTCACCTTAGAGAAGATTATGAGATGTAAATTTTGATCATGGCATATATATGAACTTAAAATTCACCTCATTATGAAGTTATAGTTTGAATTTTCTTCCAATTAAAATGTTAGTGAAATCTTAGTAAATAACACATTTTATTCCTGTTTGCATAGAGAACTATCCTGCTTAGAGGGAAGCAGCTGATCATTTAATGTTGGTGTTACCAACTTTTTTTATCCTGGGACCATGCAGATAGGAGTACAAGGTCAGACCAACCCTAAAACTCTAGCTGCTATATTTAATTCTGCTTTGACTTGTTGACAGCAGCTGTTGATAGGTATCTTTCACAAAGCTGACCCTTGTTTGCTGCTGCTGCTGGAACATTTCTATTGTAATGAGACTCTCAGAGCCTGAAGCAAAGGTCACAGTTGTTGAGTGTTCTGCATCCAGTTCCCATAATTAAAAGCATTTGTAAACTCTTTGGTTAATGCACCTGTGCTTTTATTTGAGAACTCATTAACTATTATACAAATCAAAAGACAATTTCAGAGGAACTGCATTGCTATGTAGATGTACGGGAATCAGCTGTAAAATAAAAGAAAATAATGATCAATTGTTCTCCAGGAATGGGATTCATACAGTCAAGACCCTGGAAATGACAGAACTGGCCAGCAAATTAACAATTGCTTTATATGTTTTATGTTGTTTTGTGTTTATCAGTAAAGTTTTACATATTTGGGGAGCACACAGCAAGAATTTTTCCATCTCTGATGATTTCTTTTGTAATGTTCAGACAGTATTCCTAGAGATTAGAAATAGCATAAAATGAAAAGAATTGCCATTTTGCTGGGGACCATAGTATATATCTTCTTTTCAACCAAAATATGAGGGTTCCTGTAGTGATGGGTGGAATTATGCATTTCTGGTCACTCTTCTGCCTGGATCCTCAGAAGAGGAATGCTAGCCAACCAGTTAAAGCCCCTCAATGAGTATATTTTGACAAGTTCATAGGACCCAAAGGTTCTAATTTTTTATTTCTAAAAGTACTTTAATCTGCAACCATCCTGCTGAAATTATCAACATCTCTGCTCAATTGCCAGGTAATCTTAACCTGCCAAAATTAACTTTCCAGCCTTATAATGCTGGGCATATACAAAGCTAGTGGTGGTGCTACTCAGAGCAGGACTATGTGTCCTGTGTGTAATGATTCAAAGCATTTCACCTGCATGCTCTGTCACTATAGTTTCATTGTTCAGAAATATCTTATGGTTTTGCAGTTTAAGGGGCCAGTGGGGAACACTGCAAAGGCTAATAGCAGATGTGGGTTGGAGTTCCTGTGAATAACTGAAGTGTTGAAGAATTTTCTCTAAAGAGAAGCTTTCTGGGTGTGTCATCTAAAATAACTTGAGATTGAGCAATATGGGGAAATTGTTGACATAACCACACATCAAGTTAGGCAGATGAAGAACATGCTGAGCTGGGCATCCAACATACTGCAGGAGTACTCAAAGGAACAATTCTACTGTTCTCTTTGGATGCCTGTTAAAACACTGCAATCCAAGGATGGACTGCGATTTCTGATGGCTGAGTTAGCAGCTAGAGCACATTTTTTTTGCTCTGGTCCTGATAAACAACAGGTTTTAGTAGTGCCTGTGTCCTCAACATTTTCAATTAATTACTGTAAGTATCAGCATGTAGCATGTACAGATGCCATCCTGTGGCATCTGTACATTCCATTATTGATACTTAATTGTTTCCATTGTATGGAAAATTTGGGCTAGCAATTTGTGGACACTTCAGATCTTTATATTGCTGTCCCTCTGAGGAACCAGCCCTTAAGTGTCTTTTTTTTTTTTTTTATTTTATTTTTTTTTCCTTTCGTAGTCTGAATGTAGCATTAAGGTGATTTAAATTACTGAGACCTGTTGGTACAGGACAGGTGGCAAGTTGTTGGTTCCAAACTGATCAGTCATCCACAAACAGCTTTTTTTCCTTTTGTTTTAAATTAACCAGTAAACTCATGACAGATGTTGAGTAATAGCTTTGCTGTGTAGAGTTTCCTAAGCATGGACTTGGGAATGTTTCATTCTGAGTATTAACATTTCAGACAGATTAAATATAGAAGTTGTTACCTGTGATTAGTAGCCCTGTGATACATAAACATGTTCTACATGAACATTTGTGCAAGCAAAGTTGACAAGTTTATCAGAGCATCTCATAAATCCAACACAAAGCAAAGGCTGTTACCGTGGAGAGGAATAAGAAATCTGTGCACTGCTAAATTCCACAAATACATGTAGTAGGTCTAATAATTTTGTTCACTACTTTTTTTTCTAAGTTTCTAAGTTTTTTTCTAAGCAAAGAATGATACATTTTTATTCAATTTTTCCCAAACTGTTGTGAAATGTTGTGTGCAAAGTTGTTAAAAGAATATCAGGAATCCATAATCAAGTTCAATTTGAATTCTTAAGCAGGGAGAACATTTATAATTGCTGTGTTTGTGTCACTTGTAAAATCTTAACTTGCATTTACTTTGGCAGGAAAGGTAGAAAAAACAGTTCATTAGCTCAAATTATTTTTCCCTCTTTACTATTCTGACTATTGGTTGCTCCCAGTAAGTTTGAGTTTTGTCTGAGTTCTAACCTTGTTCTAGGTTTCATTAAGACTTCAATGTTTCCCTTATCCAGTCAACATAGTAACTGGTCACAGCCAGCACAGCTTCATGAGAGGAAGGTCCTGCTTATCAAGCCTGATTTTGTTTTATGGCAATAAAAATAACGCACCTAGTTGATCAACAGAAGCCAGTTCATGTAATGTTTCTGGATTTTGGTAAAGCTGTTGGTACTGTCTCTCACAGCATCCTTTCAGACAAAATGTCCAGCCCACAGCTGGATAAAGACATCTTGGGGTGGATGAGCAACTGGATCATGGGTCAGTCACAAAGGTTAAAGTGAATGGGGTGACATCAGACTGGTGACCTGTCACTAGTGGGGTTCCACAGGGCTCTGTTATTGGCCCTGTCCTCTTCCACATCTTCATAAATGATTTCAACACAGGACTGGAAGGGATACCAAGGAAGATTGCAGATGATACAAAACTGGGAAGAGCTGTTGTCTCCCTTGAAGGCAGAGATGCCCTGCAGAGAAACCTTCACAAATTAGAGATCTGGGTAATCACCAACCAGAAGTTCAACTAGGGAAAATGCATTTGATTCTGCTCCTGGGGTGGGGAACCCTGGACATATGGACAGATTGGGGAATGAGATTCTGGAAAGCCATGGAGAGGGAGATGGGGTCCTGGTTGGTGGCAAACTGGGTATGAGTCAGCAGTGCCCTGGCAGCCAGAAGGGCCAGCCCTGTCCTGGGGGGCATCAGGCACAGCATCAGCAGCCAGGCAAGGGAGGGGATTGTCCCACTCTGCTCTGCACTGGGGCGGCCTCACCTCGAGTGCTGGGGCAGTTTTGGGTGCCACAATATACAAAAGTAGTTAAATAATTAGAGAGTGTCCAAAAGAAGACAACAAGGATAGTGAAGAGCCTTGAGGAGAAGCCGTGTGAGGAGTAGCTGAAGTCAATTGGTCTGTTCAGCCTGGAGGAGACTGAGAGCAGACCTCATTGCTTGAGAGGGGAGGAGGATGGACAGGCACTGATCTCTGCTCTGCTTCCTTACATGGAATTAACTATTTTGAAGGGTTTATGAAAAGTCCAACTTCTGATTTTGATTTTGTACCAAGAGGTGCTAATCAATAACATCTTCCCTTTTCATCCCTTTGCTCTGCTTCCTTCACTAAATCACAAATAAACTACAATAAGGTAGTTCAGCAGTTGGATAGGTTTGTGTGCATGCCTGAGCACATACTTGTCTGGTCACACAAAAATTGCAGTTGTGTTTGCTGCTGCTACAGAAGTTGACACAGCTGATTCATAAAATTCTTCAAGTTTATTTTAGTTGCCTTTAAAAATAAACCAAAGGAGGAAGAGTGCAAGGGAATAGAAGAAACAGAGGTAAAGAAAATAAATAATCCTGATGGCATTTAAAAAAAATCTTGAAGGAAGGCAGAGATACTCTAAAGACAAGAAACATTGATGAAGAAAACCCAGCATGAAGAAGTGTCTATGACCAATGTGCTATCTCTTCACACTGTGCTTATAGACCATCCATTAATGGTGATGCAAAGCTCCAGACTCATTGCCATGGCTATGATCCAGTTTCATAATCCATTAGCACTCCTTACCTCTTGAAGCTTCTTCTGATCAGGCACTGTTTGTGATAAGGAAATTACACATTAATTTGTTCAATAGAATTTAAAATCAGATTAGGCTCTCCAAGATTGCCCTTGGCAACAGACATGAACCGATCGATGTTAACTGTTCCCTAATTTCATTTATTGTTCAGTGTTGTTCTACTTCGTCTCGCAATCCATGGTATTCATAACTAAAAAGAACAGCAAATTAAAACCTCTCTAGCAGTTCTAATATAAACAAAGCTTTGGGTCTAATGGATCTACAAGCTAATTTAGAGGTTGACTTGTTGCAAAAGAGTTTCTAGTAAGACTTTCATGGCTTATGTTTAAGTAACTGAGGGGATGCAGGCAAATCACTTCACAGCTGTTTAGCAGATATGATTGAATGGTTGACCCATGTACTCAAAGCAGTTCTGTGGGTTTGTATTTATGCAGCATTGGCAGTGAATATTCTAATCTGTGGTGTGAATAGTTTGGTTTTATTTAATGAACTACCACTGACTAGTTTACATAAAAAAAATGTCTGTAATGTTATGTCACAGGAAGACAGAGATACTGTGCTTTTATGTAAGAACAATGTTCCTCCTATCACCTAGTAACCTCCTGACATCTCCTTCTGCTTAAGTTAGAGACTGATAAAACCACTAAAGCAAACCTCTAAAAGAAAGCTGAATCCTGTATTCCCTGCTGCCTTGAAACTCCCAAGCTCTGATGAAGAGAGAAGTCAAAGCTCTTCCACAGGTAGCTATTGGCTTTTGAAGAAAGCACTTTGTGCTCTACCTGCCAGCTGCAAAGCACATCTGGGGCTAAGGGCTTCAAATCTCATATCCATCTCTTCTTTCTGACAACAGAATTGTTACCACTAATTAAAGATAATTCTAGAAGTCTCATTGGGCAGACATGGCCAGTTGGTGAGGTTTAATAGTTTGGACCCTTAGCCTTTTTTTGCCTTGATGTCCTGTGCTCTGCATCCTCTGTGCTGGTGTTGTCCAAAGTGCAATGCACAGAGGGGCACACTATAATATGCTGCCAGCAAGGCCCAGAAGAGGAGCTGTCAAACCTACTTCTAAAAATAAATGATGATGGGATGGAGGTTCATGGATGATTTTATGTAGAATAAGACAGCTCATTCTCTTTCTCAGTGAATCGTGGACAGTTATTAAGCTGCAGTATATTGGCCTTTAATTAGCAGGAAGAACATGGTTAGAGAATTTAGGAAGGTATGGATCAGAAAAAAAGTCCAAATAAGTTTTTCTCAAAAACTTTTTCCCTTTAAGAAATCCCTAAGGTTTTTTTTAAGAACATGATACTAATTTAAATACCTGCTTCACTCTCGGTCGTGCCTCCTGTGAATGGTAGGAAGTTGCTTTTAGAAAACTTATCCAATGATGAAGTTTTTATATTTTGCATTTTTCAAACTGTACTTCGTGTTAGCAATAAAAACCTTTTTTACTATTATTTTTTTTCTGATGCCTTAGATCATTTTGGAAAGCATCCCTGCTGGGTCCCTTGTAGGCTGCCTACTTCTCTCATGTATAAAGTTCATGCCGTTTGTGAAGGCAGTTTAAATTCTGACAGACTGGCGTCCAAGCTGGCGCTCTGAACGCTAGTGACCAACAGGGGAACTCGCACTTTCCCAGCCGTCTGTGCAGAACTGGTTTGAGCAGCCCCTTCTGGGACACGCCAGCCGTGCTTCCAGACATCCTGTTGGAGTGCCACCTTTCAGGATGCCTAGGGACCATGCAGCTGCTCCACACCAGGAGGACTTCGCTCAAAATAAAAATGACAATAATGCACTCGCTCCCACCTGGAGCTGCACATTGCAGTGATCATGCCATTTCCTGCTCAGAAAAGCTCCGTTAGGACTTTTAAATAAAATTAAACATTTAAAATGTTGAAACTGGATGTGATTTGTCTTTTGGCCATCTGGAATCACAACCTGTCCAGATCAGATGCACGTATCCAGAGCATTCTTAGTCCTGCTGCTGGCTCTGTGCCACCTTGCTGATTCCAATGAGATTTACCATACACATGGGCTGTTGCTTTTGTCTTTTTTTAACCCAGCTACTTCCTTCTGCACTCTTTATGCCTGAACCTTTTAAGCTGTGTCGTTTGGTCTTACTCTTGATACACTGAATAACTGCTGCCCAGTGTCCCAACCCCTGCCTTAAGACATTGCTGCTGTAGCTGCAATGACCAACGTGTATGTGAGCTTTCAACAGTTCTGCCATTTATAAAGCACCATTAGTTGCAACCAGGAGTTGTGCACTGCTATTGTAGCTGTGCTTTCTGATGGAACCAATGCCTTTTAAGTAATTTTGCAAGTTGTGGGGTGAATTAGTTTTTGATGTAGAAATCTGTGTGAATTGTCCAATGCCACTTAAACAGTAACTTGTCCATTTGTTCTTCAGTGTGGCACCAAAGCCTCTTAGAATTTACCTAAATGTTCTTTTAGGTAAATGGCTACACTATTCTAAATTCTGATATTACCTCACTTTACCAAATGTGGTTAAAACTGTCCTCTAAAACATTTAGCTGATATGGGACTCACTGGCCTTCTCAAATTGAGATCTTCCCTTGAACTTAACTTCAACAGGACACAGTTAAGTAATCATATATATGCCAAAACCAGTTCCAGTTCTGTATTATCTACACCCTTTCCCCCTCATAAAAAAAAACCCACCAAACAAAAACCAAAACAAAATACTAGTTTTGTTTTGCAGAACTTAGTAAATCTTTCATCAGAGGACCAGAAGAAGAGCAGAAACAGGAATCCAACTTTAGACATCTGCCTTCTTGTCTTTGACATAAAAAGGAAAGAGACCTCTCAGTGGCCAATTACTTCAAAAAACTAACACTCAGCTCCCCTGTGTTGCATGCTTTACCTTTCTTAAAGTTTAGTTTATTTTCTAATACTGTTCCTTCCACAAATCTTTCTTTCGTCACAGTTCAAAGCAAAACAAAACACAACAAAACAAAACAAAACAAAACGTATTCAAACAAGAGTNGAAAACCTTATACTAATAATTTAAGTATAAGTTACCATTGTAAACCAATAACATGCTGTGTCTTATTTTTCCCCACAAAATGTAGCAGCAACAAGAGCTAAGTGCAGAGTCCTAGACAATTAATCTGAAAATTCAGTAGACCATATTTCTAGATGTTGTGTATTTCTTTTACAAATACTGCAGTACGTACTATCTTGCCAATGTTCCCATTAAAGATCTGCTGGGATTTGGCAATAACTACGTTAAAAAACTGTTGGAAGGGTCTCTAAGAGACAGTCCATCCCAGAAGACAAGATTAACTATACATGTTATCATTGCTGACAGATGGCTGTCTAGCATATTTCTAAAGACCTCAGTGGCGGAGAGACTCAAAACAAAATACTCAGCACTCTGTTTTTCTTAACTTTTCACAGTTTAAATTTTCAGCTTCATTGTTTCTTGTCACAATTTATCCTACAGACATAGAATACCTTCTCACTTTTCTAAAAACAGACTTTCATACTCAAAGTTTTTTTTATCATTATCTCCCTCAGGTCTTCTAAGGGGGAAGAAATTTCTACTCTTTAAAACATTCCTCATAGCTAATGTTTTCTAAACCTCTGGTCATTTGCATTTCTCTCCTTTAGACTGCCTGTGTTGTAGCCACACCCCAGCTCAAGTCTTCTACTCTGCCAGATGAAGCAGAAAATGTTCATTTGTGTGTCTTGCCAGATGTACTCCTGTGTTATGATTACCTTCTTCTGAGTAACATTATACCTGGGTGTGGTTCAATGCAGCTCTCTTTCACCCTGGCCTTTAGATTCTTTTCAAAGGGACTGATGTTCCATATCCTTTTCTTCATCTGGTAGTTTTCACTTAAGCGCAGATACTTTCACTTTTTTTAAATTAATTGTATCTCAATTTTAGTAAAATGCAGTTATGATCCTTATCATTGATAATGCTGTTTTCCAACCAACATGTAGTCCTTCCCCCTAGGTAAGCCCCAGTAAATTTTCAATAATCACACCTTTTATTGCATTCACCAGATTGTTAGTGAAAACATTGAACAAAATTAAACCAAGTAAAAACCCTGCATTCAAATCCACCTTCCATTTCTGAACTGAATTATTGTTAATTACTTGCTGAACATGGTGATCCACCCTGTTGTTCACCTTCTCTGTGACAGAGGCTGTCCAGAAGAGTATGGACCAGCAAATTCCCCAGAGCTGGGCAGCCAGGCTTGAGGGTGTCCCAGAACTGGCCATGCCCTCACCCATGGGACACAGGTTGGTCCATCAACAGTGGCAAGTGATGTGTTTGGAAAAAGGAGATGAGAAAAGATGGGGTGGAGACCAGTACTGCTGCAACGCTGCCAGAACAGGGACTGGGGGGCTGAACCAGGGTCCTGAGCACTGGGGAGGGGGGTCCCAGGTTGGCTGAGGACATCATTGCTCACTGCTGCTCACAGAGCCAACATGCTTCAAAGATTGTCTGGTGAGACAGTCCAGAGCTGTGGTGTTTGCCATCTGCTACAATTCCATTGCTTCCCCAGGACCTGCTGTTGAAGGTGGTTAGCTTGTTTTTTTCATCTTGACTATCAGAAGCCACAAAGGCTGTATTTCCTTCTGCAAACAGAAGAGGAACTTAACCCTGTTCTGAGTCAAGTAGGGACCTCGTGACACTTTTTTGCGCCTCTTTATTTTCATACACCAACCCCTCTCTGCTTTCTAGGTACAATATGACTTATAGCTGTAGAATATTAAATGCCTATAAACAGAGAGATTATTATATTATTGTATAATATAATAAAGACTACTAAAGAATATTGATAATAATATATTATTATTAATATTCTTTAGTAAGATTTAACAGAGAAAGTGATCACAACTTAAACTTCAGGTGAAAGACAAACTGAAGAGTGGACTCGTTTCTATTGTATCTGTTCTATTTGAGTTAGTTACTATGGCAATCCCACCCATGTGATATTTAGTTTTGACTCACAGCTGCTGGAGTCTCTGGCATTGTTCCTGAATTTTTTTTGTTATAATAAAAATGCTCAGACTATAAGCATCCTGCTTGAGGCATAAGAAGCAGCTTGAAAAGTAAAAGGTGCCTGCTGCTTAAGCAATATATTTTACTTTTAGGGTTCTTTTTAAGGGAAACAAACTAAATTGCATCAGCCTCATCTTACAATTTTCAACTTGAATTGCACAAAGTATGTTCAAAAAAATTCTAAGCTGCTGCAGTAAAAGTGTGTTTGTTTTTTCTTAGATTACAGACTTTGAGGGTCTTTTTGCAAATGCTCTTTCATAGACAATAAATGGAGCAAGGCTGTGTTTGAGCCCAGAGAACCATTCTGTTCTTTGTATGGAACTCCTAGGGCAATGGGAATTCTGTACCAAAATAGACTCAGAAAAATTTGCAACCTGCAATCTGCAGAGTCCAAATTCTCTTCTGCTATTTTTCAAAGCTACCTTAGACTTCCGTTTAGACTTCCTTGTTCAATAAATTCTCCTCCATTGATCCAGTCCTCATAGCTGCTATATCTGCTCATCTTGGAATACCTTAACCCAGCCTTTCCTTAAGTATCAGAAGAAGGTCTTCCCTCTCACTCTGCCTTTTTTTTTTTTTTTAATGTATAATTCTTTGTTTTATTTTCATCTCTTTGTTTTCCATCTCAAAGCTTTAGGGTATCCTGATCCTGAAATAATCTAATTAAAAACATAAGGTATATTCTTTTGAGAACAGCAGACCAAGAACACCTAATCCAGCTGATGACCCCATTGTATTCTTAGAACACAAGAACAATGGCTAGGAAAATGTGTGAAGAAAGAAATCTAACTTGTCTGTAATAATCAGTTCAAGCTTATTTGGAATCACTAATATAACTACACATTGCCATATGGATATTGTGTGATATATCCCATAAAAGGCTTAACATTATTTGTTAGCTTTGCCACGCACTAGTTATCAGAATATATTTCACCCTAAATTACTTCTGCTCTCCAGATATGCTTTTGGTGTAATATGTACTAAAAATACTGGCACTTTTGAGACACTATATTACTTCAGTTTACTAAAGATAACCACTGTATTACTCTGTTACAGAGTAGAAACTTAACTGGGTTCCTAATGTAACTCTTTATTCTACATGTTTGAAAAATAAAAATTAGTTACAACTTGTCAGTGAACAGGGCTTTTTAAAAAGATTTAATGCATACATTGTAAGTTTGATTATGTAATCAGCAGCCTACTCATGTTCTGATGGTTTATTGATAGTTTAAAACATTTTAAGGAATATGAAGAATTTTTTTCTTGTGCTCTAGTTTCACTAGGGAATTTTAAAGTTCAAAGTGAAAAGGAAGGATTGACAAAAAGAAACACTTCCTCCTGCTGGTCCCATTAAAAATTCTGCTAGGAAGCTTGGCACAGTAAACTTACTGAGAAACTAACATACCTTGACAGTCCAATTTCTTTGATAAAATCACCTTCATGAGCTCATATACCTTTGAATACACATTGCAAAATGCTACATGTTGGAATTTCATGAAAAAAATATTACCAGATACTTGGTTGGGTAGCCAATACATAGTCATTATTTACTGTTTACTTGCTTTGCAATGTACTTGTTTAAGACTGCATTTGGACCTCACAAATCAGCATTTGCTTAGGGAAAAAAAAAAAAAAAAACCAACTACATGAACTGAGGGAACTATTCTACTTTGCTGTTAAATACTGCTCTGTTTTTGGATTATACTGTATCTCCCACTTCTATCACTTGCTTATGGTCAAAAATTTTGTCTTTGGTGTAATTCTGTCTCAACTGTGCATGTAAATAGGTTCAAGAAGTCTAATAACACAAGAATTTTTATCAGTGCAACCTAAATCTAAGGTGAAATCATACTCTGATTTATGTATAAGTTCAAAATCCTCAAAAAGCATTTTTTCATAAATATTTGGCTAATTATTTTTTTCCTTGTCAGTAAAAATAATTTGGTTAATCTAAAGCTTCCAGAAAGAAAACCTGTTGTCTAATTTAGATGTTTAAGATTGATCTCTCTGGTTCTATTACTGAAGGTTATTAAAAGTGAGTAATTCTTTCCATGGATAAATTAAGCAAATGCTTCAGGAAATACTTAAGACACATAAGGCTTTTCCAAAATCTAGGTACATTAATCAGGTGAATTTGATTAACTTAAAGATTTTTCCTCACACAAAGTTTTCAAGTTTGCCATGCTACCTTTTCAGATACAGAACTGAACAAAGATAAATTTTAGCAGCAATGTTCTCTATCATCCTCTATATAATTTGTAATCTAATGTTCTCATGTCCTTATGTGTCAATATTGTTTTGAATCTACTGTACGCTGTAAAAGATTACTTTGGATATTTTATTTTCCAGTTTTCTCTTTAGATCACTTCTCAGTTGAAGACACTCTCCACTAAATAACAAATTGCATTCCTTTGTTTTATAGGGATGCCTTCCTGAGTGTTTTGAAAAACACCTGATTTCTAATATTAGTCCTCAACAGTTTTCTTAAAAGGAGTTGTAATTATAAGTTGCTTCAGAATGAACTTCAAACATTAGGTCTCCTAGATCCTCTTGGTGAGTCTTAAAAGTATAACTTCTATTTTCATGTTCTCTTTTTCTTTATTTTCTTTTTTTTTTTTTTTTTTATTTCCCTATATTTATTTTTCTTCCATTTGTCATTTAGGATATTCCCTATCTCTTCATTCTTCACAAACTTCTCTTGACCTGATTTCTCTTTAAAATCACAGTCTATTATTTACATTCTCTGTCTCTATTTACATTCATACTTAATTCAATCCAAAACTGACTTACTTAAACTCCTCTTTTCTACTCAGTAAGAACTTGACTTTTTATCTGCTCTGTATACTTTGCAGAAATAATAAGTTTATAAAAAAAGAATAAATATTACAACACCAATGATTAGATTACAATTACAAAGAGTGGTAAGACTGTGTTATAAAGAGATCCAAAAAAAATTCCGTTTATACTTGTAATGGAATATTACTTAGTACATTTTTTATCTTGGAAAACACTTTTCTTAACACTTTTCTTAACCTTGACTTCTGACAGAAACATGATTATATTTGAAGTGAATTACTGCTGTCTCACAGGTAAGGTATTACTGTTTAATGCAGCTATGTTTCTACATTCCTTTATATACTTAACTCTTCCTGTAATTTCTTTTTCTTTTTTTTTTTGTTTTTTGTTTTTGTAGAAGCCCGAATATAATAATCAGTAGCTTATAAATCACTACTCAAATTATGCAAGTTGCAATGTAGGTTGAAACTTGGTTTTCGCTTATAACTGGTGAGCTAGTACTCAGTCAATAAATTATGTTACTGGCATAGGTTTCCCTAATCCACCTCCATGGGTGCTGGTTCCAAGATAAAGGCACTCCAACAGCTTTTTTAGAAAGTTGATTTCATTATAGAAAACATTTTGGTGTTTAATGCAGACACTCTTTAGCACAGGCAAGTCTGATATTTTTAAGTAGGCCTACTTTATATTACTGTTCCATACTGTTAGGGCTAGCTCTGAAACAACACGAAATAGAGTTCTCTGACTGTAGAATTCCCTCATCCCCTTAAAATATTGCAAAGGATTCTATATTAGAGAAATGGAAATAATGTAAATAGTATAAATAAAATTCTAATTAAACTTCATTAAAATTCAGAGACATAAAAAAAAGCAGCAAATGTTTTGGTT
>VZRH01000334.1:111658-122960 GCA_013397555.1 Urocynchramus pylzowi | reverse complement strand
AAAAAAAAAAAAAAGAAAAAATTTTTTGTTTTTTTTTTTTTTTTTTTTTTTTTTTTTTAATGCATCAGTCATTACAGCTTACATTTGCTACTGCAGTTCTTATAAGATTTTCTTTCCTGAGATGGAAAAGTGAGGTATCTTCCTTTACAGTTGTTGCTGTAAAAGTAACCTTTGAGGTATCAAAAGCATTGCATATGAATAGCTAAAGGGGCAAGGGTATAAATATGGGCAAGGGTAAGGCTCAGGTTCAGAGGTTTTCAGCATCGTATGTAGAAATTTCCAACCCATTTGCGGGCCCACTCTATTTTTAGGACTATGCAGATTAAATGACTGCAACACACTTTCCTTTCTGTTCCTTACCTGTGGCTCCCCATAATCAGTTCCATTCCCTCAAGGTTCTTTCTGCAACGAAGCACATAACCACATTCTTTAGACTGCAAAGGCACAAAGATACACGCAAGAGCTTTGTTGGCTCATTGCCTGTGCTTGGGAGGCCAAAGACTATTTCACATTGCACACTGCAGAAATACAATGCAGCTGTGGAGCATAGCAGGAGTATTCCTTATCTCACCGTAGCGTCTGCTTGTTCTAGTTTGAATTCCAGCAGCAAAAGCAACTCCCAAAGGAGTTTGTACTTCATTATATACCAACCCTGAGAGGAATAGTTAGACTGCAAGTTCAGCTTTTTTGGCAAGAAAATGATGTCTTCTTGACAGACACCAAATTTGTGCAGTTATATTGGTTGGATATTTTGCTTACTCTTCAGCTTAATCTATATGTGTGTATACGTGTGAGCAATGTTATGGTATGAAAATGTTTCCATGTTAAGAAAGCTAATCTATTTTCTGACACTTTTGAGGGTCTTAAGCTTTGTTTAATTCAGTTTCAGGGAAGTATTTGTGTCTTGAGTAACATAAGACACCACCTATGAAACATCTGTGGTCTGGATTTGAAGGGGGTAGAACTGTCTTCACAGAGGCTGGTATGGGCCTGTGGTTTAGATTTGTGTTGAGCACAGGGTACATAATATTGTGATGTTTTTGTTATTCCTGAGTAAGGCTTGTACAGAGACAAAGGCTGTTCTCCATGCTGGTGAGGAAGCCGGGAGTGCATGAGATGTTGGGAGGAGACAGCTGGGACAGGTGACCCAAAGTAGTCAGAGGGATATTCCATACTAGATGACATCATGCTCAGCATGTAAAATGGGAGTAAGAAGGAGGAAGGGGATGACATTCAGAGGGAAGGTGTTTGTCTTCCCAAGTCACTGTTACATGAGATGGGGCCCTGCTCTCCTGGAGATGGCTAAACACTTGCCTGATCTTTGGGAGCCATGATTTCATCCTTTGTTTTGTTTTGCTTTGCTTATGTCTGTGACTTCAGATTCCTAATTGAACTGTATTTATCTCAACCCACAGGTTTTCTACCTTTTACCCTTCTGATTCTCTTCCTGATCTGAGAGGCTGCGTGGGGCTTAATTTCCCACTGAGAAAGCCACGACAACCTGTTACTAAACTTTTTTGACAGCTTTTTAATACATTTTGAATGAGAAATGACTCATTGATTTTCATTCATTTTCTCAGTTGAATTAAAAATATTGTTAAAATACTGACATTTTGAGTAGTGTGAATGAAGTCTCTAATGGACTCACCTGCCTTTTTGAATATTGCCTTTCAATCAAACAGAGTAACTTACACATTTTATCAAATTTCCTATATGCCCAAAAGTTATCAGCCTTTTAATACTACAGCACCAATTAAGACCCCTACAGTTCTACTACTGTCCATGTCTAAGCATCTAGGCAACAATCTTCCTTCTACAGTTTCAAGATGTTCAGATTATAATTTCTCATTTTGATGGATAAGGAACAAACAATTAAAGCAGAAGCACCTCCTGCACTTCCAGTCTGTGTTCTGGTCTCATCTTTGAAATAGATAACTTTAAACATGAGGCAAACCTAATGACAAACAACTGGAACCATCTGTGAACCCTTCTTACTATGTGTATCACAAGCCCAAAGTTATTGTTCTTAAAGTTTGTTCTCTCAGTAGGTGACTTTATTGCACAGTAGCCCAGTTTCAACAGGTTGCACTTTGAGTGTGTCTACTCCAGACAACTGGCATTATGGGATATGGTGACATATCTTTTGGCTCATATCTATTTTGGTCCATAAGGTTCTGCTGAGGGTTATTGTGTGTGCACCTGAACTCACATCCATTCAATTACACTGTTTTAGAAAAGGTCTCTTTCATACAGTGTTTAATTCAATGGTGTTAATTTGGTCTAACTTGAGTTTAGAGTGATTTTCATAAGATGCTGACCCAGCAGAATGGGTCAGTAACATAAAGAGGGAGCAAGGCTATTAGAGACACAATAAACCATAGCTGTACCACAACTTTGCCTTGATATGTCTATCACTTAAGAGTAATACAAGATTAAATACAACCCGTATTTCCTTCAAAGATTTAATAGAAGATCTTCAAAAAGCTTAAATGCAAGAAATTAGGCAGTGATCCATTTCTTAATTTGACAGCTTCAGCCTTCTCTACAAACTTCTAACTGTACGGACCCAGCTTTGACACTTCACTAGAACTAGTTCAGAACAGGTTTTGATAAAGAATATGAGCCCTAGAGATCACTTTCTTACAGAGCTGTACAGTCCCTAACAAAATGAGAGTTTTGTACTTAAAACCTGTGAAATATTTTAGTTTAGTGTAGAGATTATATTTTGGAATGCTTATTCTCAGGCAGCTATTTCAGATTGCTATTAGCTTCTAAATCCAATACCTGCACTGAATAAGTGCATTTATATACATATTTGCAAAAGAAATACATATTTTTTTCCTTGGCTATAAAATTTTAGGTTAAAAATATCAAATACAAATGCTTTGGGATGAGGAATCTCACATTGTAATGCAAAGGTGTTTTGCCTTATTATTGCTTCTGATTATTGCTCTGTCCTAAGCCCTTCCTCTGCCCTCTAATTTTTCAGTACCCTACCACTCAGCTACTGGGAAGAAACATCCATCTGAGTAGTTTGACAGTTCTCCCTTTTGGAGTGCTGCTTCTCATCTGCCTCTCTGGCTCACTAAATAATCACACACAATAACATCATGTAAAACATTTTACTTTGGTTATTTTCTGTTCATATTGCAAAGCTCTGGGGAGAAGATTACCCATCTTTTACTGACTAAGTAGCAGAGTCCTTATATACCAGAGATTATTATTTGAATTCTTTCTTCACCAACTCTGAAGTATATTACTCTCACTTGCAATCAGGCATCTAGATTTCTGGGAGTTTTTAATTTATAGAGCTTTTTAATTCCTTTCTGGAAAGCTGTTTCATGGCTTTTTATTATAAATTGCCAGATTGTACTTTCAAACTGAAGATACATTGGGATAATGTTAGCAAACTGAAATGAATTCCAGCACAAAAATCCCCCACCTCTGCAGTTTCTCAAGGTTGGTGGATTTTTATATAATAATCTTTTTTTAAAGTCATGTATTTTTTATGAGTCTGAGATATACCAATTCCAATAAGTCTTTGGGCTATAGAAATAGAAAAGAAACAGGATGTAAAGTTGCATATCATAATATATGAAGCAATCATTCAAATGTAGCTTGCAGTAAGTCAATAAACCTCTACTGTATTGAGGCAACTGAAGTGTAGGGTATTCATGCAGAAGTTGTGTATGAGAAGATCCTTTTTTCCTAATTTTTCAAAATGTTTCTGATATGTATTGCTAATTCCTGGCAACTAAACCAGTTTTAGTGTGGTAGGTGCAGTAATAAAAATACAACAAGGACAGCTTTTGTTTGTGCATTTCTTAGAACAAGAGGCAATGTCCTGTGTATACACAGTTCTGTATTCTTTAGTTTTCCTTTAAATAGGGGAAATTATTCCAGCTATGGGTGTGCAGCTCCTTGTGCTCTTGCCCATTCTGCAGAACAGAGAAAGGTTTTGAGAATCTGCTCTTCACAGCATTTGAAGGCCTTTAGGCAGCAAAGTCTATGCTGCAGAGTCCCCAGAAAATCCTTTAATGTTATGAATAAATGTTAATGGTAACATGATATAAACCACAAATCTTGAAAAACTTTCAAGGTTTCAACTCCATGGAAGCCTAGCCATGGGCTAGTTAAAGCATTTTCATTATAGGCCTTAAAGGATGCTGTTTGGACAAAGCAGAGTGAGGGGGTCAAGCTGATGGTCTATCCAGAGCAGGAGGCCCAGGATGGCAGTGCTGATTACATTTACTAGAAGTTACTCAATGGGAAAGAAGCAACAACAAACAGTGTGATAACAAAAAAATGCAGAGGACGTTGGTCCCAAGGATGCAGTCCGGGCCTGAAAGTGGAAATAGTAGGAAAAGCTTTTCTTAGTGCAGAACCAGGAATATGGCCTTGGCAAAGGCCACACTGTGTTCTCAGCAAGGATAGTGCCCATTCATGCACTCAGTAGCAATCCTGGCATACAGATGACATATAGCACATCCTTTTGTGTGATGGACACAACCAAGGTTCAAACATTGACTATTTGTGGGGTTTTTACCTAAGATTATCTCTTGGGTTGCATCGAGGAAACTATACTAATATTGATGTTAGGGTTAGTCCCTTGCAAAACCTTGGGCAAAGAAGTCTATCTGACAGGAAAATCTCTCCTGTTGCTGCTGAAACTATTTCTCTGTCTGTGGCAGTGATCCATAAAGGCAATTATTTCATTTTATAGAAATTGATACTTAACCAAATCAGAGGAATGAGGTTCTCATTACTTCTCATCATAGCTGTGACACAGGTCTAATTAAGCAAGGTACAATCACAAAGACTACAACCAAGACTACACAGGCACAATTATTTTGAGGTAATGTGAGAAAAGTGATAGGGATGAAGTTTTTTTTCTCTGTCTTGCCTCCCTAGACCTACCAATGATGCAGGAGTTCAGCACGGTTCAGAACAATAGGCAGCTCATACTCACATCAAGAGAGCTCTGCATTCAAAAGGAAAACTCATAGAATTAATCTAAAATATCTTAGCTGTTAGAGTTACTTGCCTGGAGGAAAGAAAAATGGTTTCATTATGATGCCCTCTAGGTTATAAGAGAAGCATTCATTCAGGGAGGAGAGAAACAATGCATTATGATTTTTCTGATAAAGCCAGCATGAGTCCGATTTCAAACATTAAGTAAAAAACAGTTATCTCACGCTGATCACAATCAGTCTCCAAAGTAAAAAAAGACAATGGGAAATCAATACTTCTCTACTCTTTTGTATTCTCTGAGCAGAGATGGAGGGCCTTAAAATCGAATAAACCATTTGCTATGAACTCTTCATTCAGCATTCATAGCCAGGATTGAGGTCGCTACATCAGGTACCATTATATAATCTACTTTACATTTCAGGGCCACACAAAATTATGTAATGATAATTCATCAAGAAGTTTCAGGCTTCCTCAAGGCAGAGAATTATTTTCAAAAATGTCCTGCTTTCAGCAGTTTAATACCCTTCTATGGATCTCTGCAAGGAGTTTGTGCAGGGCTAAGGTTCAAGACAGAATTAGTGATAAGATTAATAGAACCTGAATTAATGGAATAACTGCAAAAGAACTTTATTCAAATGTAACATTTAAGTCTTGTGAACCTAAAAACAGGCTAGAATGTTGTTCATAGTGCTGCTTCTTTAGCAGAAGAGTAGAAAACAAAAAAAAAACTTGCACAAAACCAATTGCTTTAATAAAATCCAACTTTATAACACACTCCATGACTGTTTCAGAGAACATTCTGACAAACAGAATGCAAGGGACCAGGGGCAATTTAATTATAATTTTGTGCGTGTGGAGGTTCACCAGATGGCAAATATCTTTGCTGCAAGAAGAAATCCTTGAAGACAGGGAATGCACAAAGTTCAGATGATACTTTTTATATGTCTGATGTTGAATAGAACTGGAGAAAACAATAAATGACCTGTTAAGAAAGACTCAAAGGTGAATAAGATTTTTAATAAGTTGGACCTCTTAAGCACCCTCATGTTTACACTTCAGAGTAATGCATTGTTAATTCTAGCAAGGTTGTTCACAGTTTAAGTGTGGCATATGAGTACATTTAGACAAATGCCAATAATAACTTGTTTGTACAAGGCTGAGAATCCTCTAAACATCTGTCAGAAGTTTAGCTGTTTTGCTTCCACTGGAGTAAAATCCTTTAGTGCAATTACTTGTTGTCTTGGATAATGCCACCCTATTTTTCATCACGTCATCATAACTTTGGAGTGTGAGTTGGGGGATGGATTTCTATAATTCCACTTGCTTTAGATTTAGGTTCTCACTTAAGTCCATGTAGAATTCCAGGGCACCTACTTTTTGCATTTACACTGAATTTAATACATACACTTATCTTTAGCTTGTCTTCCTATTGTGTTTAATTGCTTGCATTTGACCGAAGCATCTCTTCTGGAAAATAAAGGAAAAATATCCAAGCAATGCTTCATGGGGATGTATTTAAAACCATCTAGGAATCTGAACTTCATCTCTAGTAAAGCTGCAAATGGAATAAACCTACAGGATTATTATCAGCTTCATGGGATACCTTCTTTCAGAGACACTACCTACTTATCATGCATAGATTAGTAGCTAAAGTATTTATCTAGGTAATAATGGGCCATTATGTCTGAGCTCTCTTCATTCTGAATGTGTTGGAGTCTGCATTGCAGTTATGCAGTGGTGTGAGCTAGTGACACCCTTGCCATCTCTCAGGAAGATTTTTTCTGCAGCTGAAATGAGGCATGCAGTCAGAGGACAAAACTGCTTCTCACACCAACTTCCTGGAAAACTAGTCTGAGTTAATAATGATCTAATGTAAAACACACGCATTGTTGGATAAAAATATATATAAAATATAATATAAAAATAGATAAGTGGATAATTACAGGAAAACTTGCTGGAGAAATTTTGGTACCAAGCCTCTGAAGGAATGATACAGTTTAGACATCCTTGTGATCACTGAAGAGTGGTTTTGTGCACCTTCCCCCTCCTGCATCATGTGGCATTTTTAATTTTCTCTCTCCATGTAGCCCCAAAGTTTTTTGCACAGCATGGGTCCAGACTCAGTTAAGATGTATTTAGTGAGGCATCAGAGAGGCTCACCAGTTCCAGACAGCACCATGCTATCATAATTAGGTTGTTTACAGGTCTAAACTGTTGTAGTGTGCTAGAGTAGGCTAGCACTACTTTATACTTTGTATGATTCAGATTGAAAAAACCAGAAAACATATAGAAAGAGGTTTTTATGTTAATATCTAAGAACACATTTCAGTAAAGGAGAAAATAAGCAAATTACTCTGGTTACATCTACACTATTATTAGAAAATATAAAGAATGTGTATTTCATTTAAACTCCTCCTGACACCAGTAATACTGAAAGCACAACAGAACAATCTTCAGATCTGGTAGCACAAGACTATCAGGGATGGGATCTCAGGGGCTGAACGTGTGCTACTTTTTAAGCTTTTCACCACTGAGCTAAGCAAGCTGAAGTAAGAACATGCATATTTCTGTGGGCTGTGACGACATGCTCGACTGCAAAGTGGATAGACCTTGAAAAGCAACAGGTCACCACCAAGGTGCACTCACCAAGACATCGTGCTGCACCAGGAAGATGGTAATATCAGCTTTACGGTATTTGTTCTGAATTATAATTTTATTGGTTTCTGCTATCAATCAGTTAAATCAGTAAATTATTTAGAACTAGATTTCATAAATATATATACCTTGCTTAATCTTCTGACTTGCTTCAGACAGAATATTTTCTGCTATACTCTAGACTTTCAAGGATCTGAAGGTTGAGTAAAAAGAAAAAAATTAAGTCTGCACCCACCTGAGTTGGAGTGGAAAATGATTTTTTGTCTACTATATCTAATTGAACTTTTATTGAACTTCCCAGTCTGGATTCTTTCTAATGATCTGCCTGTAATTTTCTCCTGTGGAAACATAGAAAGAACTACTGCCTCAGAACTTTCTCCTCTCTAAGGGAAAGAAGGGTCCACCTCTAAAGTTCTGCAGTAATTTTCTCACACTACTACAGCACAGTTAGGAGTACTGTTTCACTGATTCATGCTAGGAGATTTGTGGTAAGTAAAGCTGTAAAGTGTTCATTACTGAGCTGCAATCAATGAATTGTGGACTCAGTGATCCATTTATAGTGCTGTCACTGCATATATCCACACACCAGCATCAAAATATGGGAGAAATAACTAGAATACTTTCTGGAAAAGACAGAATGGTATGTGATGTATATGTCAGCCAGCTATATGACAGTGCTTGAAGGGAAGGTAATCTTCAAACAATCATAAAATCAACAATCATAGAATACCAGATTAGAAGGGACCTCAAGGATCATCTGCTCCAATATTTCATGGCGAAAGCATGGTCTAGGCAAAATTCCCCAGCACCCTGTCCAGCTGAATCTTAAAATTGCTTCATTTTGGGGAATCCACCACTTCCCTGCAAAGATTATTGCAATGACTGATTATTTACATTATGGAAATTTTTTCTCTTGTGTCCAGTTGGAATATCCTCAGAAGTAACTTGTATCCATTACCCCTTGTCTTTTCCTTGGGACTCATTGGAAAAACAGAACCTCCATCTTCTTTGCAATTGTCTTTTAAATACTGGAATATGGTAGTAATGTCTCTTGTAAGCCTTCTTTTCTCAAGACAGAACAAACCCAGTTTTCTAAGCCTTTGCTTATATGTTATCCATCCCATTCCTTTGATCCTCTTTGTGACCCTCCTCTGGACCCTCTCCAGTCCATCCACAAACTTTTTTTTAATGACAAGGACCAAAACTGAGCACAGTGTTCCAGGTGTCGTCTGACAATCATTGAGTAGAGTGAGATAACAACATTATCTTTGCTGGAGATGCCCTTGTTGATGTAACCCAATGTTCTGTTGGCATTATTTGCTGCAGCACCACAATGTTCCCTCATGTAGAGCTTGTAAACAAAAAACAACTTTCTTCTTCACTTTGAAGTGCTTAAAGGCACTCTTAAACAGCTCTCTTTACTGTGTACTGTCTCCCTCTCTTTTTTAACAAGCAATCTTTGTTGAAATACAGTAAAGTTTCTTTTTTATTTTTAGAAGAACTGCAGAGCACTGGATGCTGGGGACAGCTGGAGTGTGTGGGATGTGGCATGCTATTTATTCTCCTCACTCTGAGAAAGAAGCAGATGGGTGAGTACTTTATTAAATCAAAGTCCATGTATGGTATCTCCCAGATGTTGACCACATGGTCTGCCTTGCTAGGTCATGAAGAACCTATTCCTGTGTGCCCACTTTTTAAAATTATGGTTCATAAGTACTCCAACTCCATAATTCCACCAAATTGCTGAGCTGCTGATTCACATCTGTCTTGTTTTACTTATGGAATAAGGGAGATGGTCTTTAAAAAAGAAGAAAACAACAACTGAGAGCTTTTCATATAATTTTAAGTACTTTGTGATGCATTTATAAACATACAGCAGAACTTGAAGTCACTTTATTTCAAGTACTGTGGTGTATGCTTTAATGGCACAGCATGCTTATAAATACATTAACTTTTAAAGGAGCAGCAATATGGGCTTGCGGAAGAGAGTGGAAGAAGACATTTTCAACCCTGTACTAAGCAAAGGATACAGAAGAATAAACAGCTATTAGTAATGCAGCTGATAAATAGTGGAGAAATAAACCTCAGTGTCAGATAGGAGGCATTAGGGATTGGACTTCCATAACTACAAAGCCAATATTGATTCATGATAAGACCCGAGCAGGCCAAAACAGTCTTGCCCAGATGCTTTGGTTATTCTTACACAGCACAATGAGAGCTCAACAGGACTGCTCTGTCTGCTTGGGTGCATGGGAGATACACTGGGGGCTGGAGTTATGTTGTGCAAGTAATTGCTCTTTTAATTGCTGACATGAAAAACAGGTGAATGTTCCACAAGTGAGTGGAAACTGTTTTGTTTTCTCTAGGATATAAAAAGCAAAGGTTTGAAAACTTATAGTATTTCTAAAGAACCAGACCAAGTCTAAGCAGCAGAGCTTCTTGTACCCCAGGAGTCTCCTCATGACTCCACATCACCCAGTGCATTTTGAGAGATGGGTTTCTACTCAACCAATGAGTAACATAGCTCTAAGGAGGTTTGAAATTGATACAGGTTGTACTTCTTCAAGAAGGCTGCAGAGGAATGATTGAAAACAAAATATATTCCCTTGTCATCTTGATGAGCACCATGAGGAGCTAAGCTCCCCTCACTGGGGCTGTGAGAGCTCTGTTCTCCACAATGGTCAGACATAAAGCCGAGTGCACGGTGCAGCATCCCGGAGTGATTTCCTGTTCCAGCAACTCTGTGGGACAAACTTGCAGAAGAAGTTTCTACACAAAGAAGCAGGTACTCAGGGTGGGTGCAGACTTGATTTTACAAGTACATCTGTTCTGTTTATTTTTGCTTCTTTGCAGTGTTATCAACTTCTGCTCCATATGGATGATCCATATTGTGCCTTGGTGAAATGATACCACATTATGCTTTTATGCTTTTATCATCAAACACTACTCATGAAAAAATCACCAGGTTTGCCGAGGTTCATCTGTTCAATTTATTTTCCCAAAACTTTATTTTGAATAAAACACCTACGGTAAATGTGATTTATGTAAATGAATAAAACAAAACAGTTATATAAGATTTTTGAATCATTCAGATTCTTTCTGTTTCTGTTAAACTGTATGAAATACTCTACCAACATATTTTCTTTAGGCTATTTAATTTCTGAAGTCTTGCAGCTAAATATATGTAATAATAGGACATGTACAAAGGCTTTAATTTTGATTTTATTTCCATTCTCTATGCCAGTCTTTTCATACAAAGAAGATCTAAAATTTCAAAAAGAGATTTCCAGTCTCTTTCCAAGTGCCTGTTGCAATTTTCCCCTTCTAATCCTGGAAGTCGACTTTATTTTCATATTTTCTCTTTTCTTCTACATTTTCCTCATCTAGACCTCAAGTCAGAGGAAACACACCAAAGAAAAAAAATTTTAAAATATCACTTTAAAGAAGAAACTAGATAACTGTTTAGTCCTGTGCTGCTATTTTCTGACTCCTTTCCCTACCCCAGCTCAACTTTGCAGGCATTTGAGAAGTCCTCTATTCCTAGTGACCCCAAGGATGTTCAGGGGAGTGATGAGATCAATATTGGGTCACTGATGTTTGTCCTTGTTGAAATAGGAGTAAAATTAAAATGAAATGAAATGAAATGAAATGAAATGAAATAAAATAAAATAAAATA
>VZRH01000334.1:77727-111253 GCA_013397555.1 Urocynchramus pylzowi | reverse complement strand
AAAATAAAATAAAATAAAATAAAATAAAATAAAATAAATAAAATAATGTAAGAAAGAGAAACTGAGTGATGTCAGCAGCAACCTGCACAGCTAGAAAATCTTCTGCAGGTTCTGCTAAAACTTTGCTCCCCGTACAAGCCAGCACAGCCATATGACCTGTTCCCCAAGCTTGTCTGGCACTCTTGCTCCTTCAGGTAGCTTCTGTTTCAGGGCCCTGAGGCAGCTTTGCCTTGTCCATCCTGGCCACGGCCTCACTGAGCCTCATCCTGTCCTTGTCCCAGTGCCCAGGGCTGGGGCAGCCCTTGGTACTGCTGCTGCTCTGACCCTGAGGAGCCATAGGTCCATGCTGTGTTCTGGCACTCCCTGTGGCATCCAGCTGGGTCCAAAAGCTGCCTGAAAAAGAAACAAGGTGAGATGAAGTTGTCCTTCTTCATTGCTCACAGGACACAGTGCTGGTCAGGTGGTCCTGCTCACCCTCAGGCTGTGATGGGACTCCCAGGCCCAGCAGTTTCATGAGTGTCTGTTCCAGTGATGGAAAGTCCATGAAAGAACCTAGCTGAATATAACCCAAAAACAATCTCAACCCAAAATGACAAAAAACAGCAACTATTGGGACTTCTTATGATTTCAAATGATGTCTTTGCCTTGGAGCATCCAACCCTGTCCAGATGGTACCTGTCTTGTTATATAAAGGTTCTATCTCTCCATTTTGAGAGAAATGAGAAAAAATTCTCTGCCTCATGTTTATCACATTCATTTCCATCTTCTATAAAATGACTACTACTCACTTTTTAACTATTCCTTTACAAGCAACAGCCCACTTTATGGTTGGTATTATAAAAACACCATAAATGATGACTGGAGCTAGTCAAACAATTGCAGTTAAGTCAGATTTACAGAAGACAGCAAGAGGATATTTTTCCTGTCCTAACATATCTTCAGGCTGATGCTAACTTAGCAGCCAGGCAATCCTGATTTCCCATCCTTTTGTCTGGTTTATACTTCAGGCCTATTTTCTTCTGGCAGAGTAGCACTGCCCACAGTGACTTTACTTCAGGGTTAGTTTTCTATACACAGACATACAATTTTAGCTACCTCACATCACTGTTGTATGTTATGACATCAACTATCATCAAGGGTGGACAAAGCTATTTTGGTCTAGCACCTCTTCACATGATGAAACCATTCTCAGAAAATAAAGTAATGCTGGTACAACCAGTTTTTTAGAACTGCTTCTGCCTTAGAATTTGTAGGTGTACATTTATTTTTCTTTTTATTTAATTACATAAATCAACCAAGCCTTTATGTTGATGGGTTATGTTTCTCTGTGGCCTTCAATTGCACTCTACAAGTACCCAGAAGAAGGTTGTAAAAACCTGGGGGTCAGTCTCTTCTCTCAGGTAACAAGTGATAGAACAAGAGGAAACCTTAGCTTGTGCAAGAGCAGCTTTAGAATTGGATATTATGAAAAATTTCTTCACAGAAAAGATTATCAAGCCCTGTAACAGGCTGCCCAGGAAAGTAGTTGAGCCACCACCCTGGAGGTATTTGAAAACTATGTAGATGTGCCTCTCAGGGACATGGTTTCACCCTGGACTTGGCAGTGCTGCGTTAATTGTTGGACATGATGATCCTAGAAGTCTTTTCCAACCAAAATAATTCTATTATTCTGTGATAAGGAAAACATTTGTTTCATCAGTTTCATGATGGTATTTAGAGGGACCAAAATCAGCTCTGTCAACAGAATACTGTGGAGAACCTACTTCATTGTTTTGCAGTATATTTTCTGCCAGTGCAAGTGTACTGGTGGCATGAGGAGAAAGGCAATGAATTTGAACGTGTTTTGTGATGGGGAGGAAAAAAGAGGAAATACAGTATTTCTATGTTTTTATCCATCCACATGATGCTTTGAATGATTGTATTGACAGTGTTTATGTTTGAGAAGAGAAATACCTGCTCCCATTATAATGCAAAAAAATAATTGAGGATATAGAAATGGTGTAATTAGGATCTTTTTCTTGTCTCATTTTGAAATAGCAGCCAAATATTGTGTCACTTTCACAGGTAGCACAAGAAAGGAAAAGAGTAAGAAATAACCTTTTCTCACAGAATATGTAGAGCCTGTGAAACTTGCTGACAGATGGCATTGAAGAGGTTATCTGGATTTGGAAATGGAAGCAGCAGTTCAGTAACAAAAACATCTACTATTAAAAAAAATATGCATTTACCATAACTAAGTTTGAAAATATCTTCTTTTTGGCTTCATAGTATTGGTCATTCTATGAGTAATACAACCAAAGGAATTATTTGTTAGAACTGTCAGTTTTCTTGTCTTCTGAAGCATCTGCTATCTGCATAATCAAACTAAGCAGGATGGAAAATTGTATATAGTGATAATCTATTGAATCAAATGGATCAAGAAGAAAACAAAGTAGAAAAGAACAGAGTGACAGAGTGGAGTGATGTAGTCTTAGAATGAAAAGACAAAGGAGAGGACGAAGGGAAAGAAGCACAATGATTTACTAGGATGATTTTGCAGCTGTTGAGCACTATCAAAGCTGTACATAGTTTTAAGTACAAATGGAATCATAGACATAAATGCACTTGTGTATTTAACTCTTCTAATAACATTGTTGAAGACTGTTGGCAAATATGGTTGAAGTTGTTGCTTAATATTTAATCCATTTTTTCAAGACTTTGTGGTTAAGGCTCAGGGGAGGTCTGGTTTTTATTATGAAAAAGGTAGAGCCATTATTATGCTCATTAAAGATTTTAACACATCTGCTATCAAAAAATAATAGATGGAGCTTTTTTTTAACTGCTTTTTTCTCTTCTTTGATCCTGTAATATTTGCTGGTTAGCTTGTTTGTATATAGAATGATATAGATGAAAAATCAGTCTTTATATTACACAGCAGAAGTATGAGAGACCTTAAAACAGGTGGTTGACCTATATGGACAATGATGATCATGAGCAGACACTTACTGGAGCTCCTTTACTGTAAGGAATTGCATTATCCACTGCTGGTCAAGGTTGGCAGAATATTATTTTCTTTACCTATTCAAGGGGGATGAATGGATGTGGTGTAGCTGTGTATGGCTTCTTGCAGCCTGAAACAACAAACCTCTTCCTTGTAGTTAGAGATGGCATCTGCTGTTAAGAGATACTCTTTTCTTTAAAAAAATAAACAACCAAAAAAAGTAAATATTTAATATTTAATATATTGGTAACATACAATAAACAGTATAAATGTATATATACATATATATACACATATATATGCCTCAAATAGAATGTATATGTACATATATATACATATATATGCCTCAAATAGATATATTTTTAATGCTTACTCACTTCTATTTGTCCCATTTCTGTGATATATATATATCTAGGTGCAATGCTGATGTTAAAAGAGTACAAGTATTTTTGGGTAACAGGACTGAGTGAAGAACAAAACAACCAAAAAATGGTGCTCATCTTCAAAAGGAAGCTCTTTTTCTACTTCCTCTTCTTCCCTGTCCCTCAGCCTATGGTCCTGTCACATTTGATCCACAGAACACAACTCAGATGACTTGCTCTCTGATGCTAAGGCTGCAGCTCATATGTTAATTCAGATTTATACCACAGCTTTTCCTCAATCCAGCATCCTAAAAAAACAAAAGTTCATTTCCTTTTATTTAATCCCTCTTGGACTGAATTTTGGGTGTCCCACCCGCCAAAACCCCACTTAAAAATGTCCTGTTAGAAGACCTCTTATCCCACTGCAATCTACAGCATATTCCCATCTATCTCAAGTCCCAGCAACACAAAGAAGGTATTTGATTGGACTGAATCTGCCTGTGGGGTCTTCATGAGATGTTGTATTTCCTTCTCCAACACTTCATACAACTTTCGTTTCTTTTTGAGATGTTTAAATTGAGCATTTAATTTGTTCTTTTTTTCTTGTCTCTGGTGACTCATTTTTTGCTGTATTTTGCTGCAATAGTAATGGCCTTTTAGCCCTCTTGCTGCAACACCTATGGAAATGTCTTCTTCCCCTGCACTTGAATATAAACACAAGCTAATGTCACTCCTGTCTTAAAAAGGGAAGGCAGATGGACCCAGGGAACGACAGGCTGGTCAACCTCACCTCAATCCCTGGGAAGGTGATGGAGCTGCTAACCCTGGAAACCCTTTCCAGCAATATTAGGGGCTTAACATCAGCCAACATTTTGTTACTGTGATGGTGACTGAGCACCAGTACAGGTTGTCCAAAGAGGTGGTGGATGCTCCATCCCCAGACATAGTCAACAACTTTCTGGACACAACTGTGGGCAACTGGCCCTAGGTGGCCCTCCTTGAGCAGAAGTGTTGAAACAGGTGACTTCTGGTCCCTTCTGACCTCACAGGGGTCCCTTCCAAGCTTAACCATCCTGTGATTCTGTGACTGTATTGGTAATCTTTATCTTGATGAGTTATCTTTGATTTTGAATATGCATTAAGAAATTAAAGTATTCTCCTTATGTATGTCTTTTTTTGTTAAAAAACCAAAATTAAATTAAAAACCATGCCTTTGGAAAATGTTCATGAGTAATTTTTGTGAAGCAGTATTTCCTTCCTTGATCATTTTATAGACTGTAGAGATTATAATCCTAAAGTTATCTAGAATGACTTGCCATAGAATCCCAGACTTCCTTAATTTACATCATGAGATCATTTCGTTGAAGAATAAATCAGGTTGGAAGAATCTTAAGGAGATTTCTAGTCTAACCACCTGCTCAAAGCAAAGCAATCTATGAGATCAAGCTTAAGTTCCACAGGGCTTGAAAACCTCCAAGAATGGACACAATCTGCCCCAATAGTTGGCTGTTCTTATGGTTGCTCTCCCATTTCAAGGAATGTTTTCTCTTAGAAAACATTCTATTCTGAATTAAAATGCCCCAGAAATTGAAACTCTACCATAGGCCTTCATCCATTCTTCAAGAGTTGATTTTTTTAATGAGTAAAAATAGTTCTGCTTCATTTCAACTCCAGGTTTTTCCTTTTAGTTGCCGGTTACTACATCTTTGTTTATTTCTGTCTAGCAGTTTAAAGAAATCTTTGCTACCATACTGTATATATATATATATATATAGATTTATATAGATTTATATTTGTGTGTATATATATATATATAGTTTATACTGTCTATACTTGTACTTCTTCTCTAGCTTTATTAAAGGAAACAGCCTTATCACCCTTTTGGAATAGTAAAAACCTGAAATTAATAATTTTTTTAGAAACAATAATACAACACCTCCAGTTATACAGATAATAAATCTATTGTTCTACTTGTTAGTTCCCATTTAAACATAGTAATTTGATAATCATCTCTGGCCACATGTTATCCAAGAGCTTCATTTGGTTATGGATAATTTGCAACTTAAATTAAAATGGAGAGTCCTTGGCTGCCTCCATGTGCTAATACTTCTCAAACAGAAAGACACAAGAAATTTAAAAATTGTTTCTTTAAAATTTCAAAGAATTTTTACAAGTTTTGAGACCTCAGTTGGGCCTACAGTTGGCATCACTGGTGAGCAAAAGTGAAGTGATGTGGTGTTGCTGTCTAATCATAGGATGGGGCCATATTCAGGGCTGCTGCCAGAGGCAGGTTATTTTGGCTTCCCGGTGGGACAGCTGGGCAGGATCAGTCTGAATTGACACTAGATGTCACTACTGGTCCATGAAAATACTCCTCAGGCTGCCTTTTGTGTGGCAGTAAATAAGGTGAACTCCAGAAAGAAGCTCTGAAAACCTGTTTGTGCCTCACTTCCGAAGATCCCCTTTCTCATTGGTCTGCAAATTGCATTCCCATGGAATCCCTTCAGGCTTCACAGTTATGCAAGACATCTTTCTCCACATCTTTCTACTTGAATTCATCATTGCTTCATTCTCTGGACTCTTCTAAATTAGTCTTTTATTATGCTGCAAATATGCAGCATCAGCAACTTTTGGTTTAAATTGATTTACATTTAGAAGCCATTCACATTTCCATTTGCCAAATGGAAAAAGATGAGATTAGGGATTGATTATTCTGCCACTTAAACTTTCCTTTCTCTGCAATATGAAACTTTCAGATCGATATAACTGGACAAAATGTAAACAGAGGTCAAGTGTCTTTTTGATACAGGTGTGCTGAAAAGGACAATTTAAATCAGAAAAAACACTTGTAGACCAGTCCTTCCTGGGTTATAAAAAGTGCTTGATAAGTCCATTCATCAAAACCCTTGCTCATTTCTAAAAAGCGAACTCATGCCCATTCTGTTTTTTCATTCTCAGGGGAGGTTTAATTTTATGTAATGTGGCCCCTGTATGCCTTGCATTGCAAGCAGGGCCATGTGCATGTGTGTGCACACTTTCCCCCCAACCTTTCAAACACTTGACAGCTGGGTGAAGTTCTCCTTCCGCCCAGAGAACGACTTTTTGCATTTCATAATGGATTGCCAGTGCTGCCAGGGCTATTTTCTCTCCAGCTGTGAGAGTGGCTTTTTAAAATGACTCACAAAAGCTGCTAGACAGCTGCTTCACCTCAGCCTTCACAAGGGCCTTGCATTCTAAATAGGGGTAGTGCTGACTTACTTTAGAAGGGCTCATTTATTTGGATGTTGCAGATGTATTCTGCACACAACAGTTGATCCTAAAGAGACCTCCATTCAGGCAGGTGAGTCATGGGCTTACATCACTGCAGGTGTTGACTTTGCATTAATGTTGTGAAGAGGAAACATCCCATGTGTTAGTAAGTCATCCTTGGACCCCTTCCAGAAAGCACACAAAGCAACGTATGCACAATATGCTAATTTGTAGCTACTGTATGTATTACACAACTTCTAAGACATCTGTAAAAATCAGTGCTTACATAGGTATTAAAAAAAAAGTTTTTCATGATGTCCTGAAATGGAAAAAAAAATAGTAAGCTGCTTGGTATTTATGTGGCAACTGATCTTAAATCAAATCATAAAATAATATTGATTAGAAATTGCAAAGAACTTGATGTCATTCAGTCTTCTTTAACACCAGCTCCTATATGCTCCCTGCAATATTTTGCTAGCTTTCATGGGCCGAGGAAAATAAATATTCTCATCAATAGTCTGGGATCAGAAAGAGTTTTATGATTCGCTGTCAGGCAAGACATGCTTTCACATTTAGTCTTGAAGTCAATGAACATACTTTTATTTCTTGAAAACTTAAACATTTCTACCCCGACTATTGATTTTTTTTTAAAGGCAGGGATTGCTTAAACTCTGCTTTCAACTAGTCTACAAAGTAGTATCTCATTATCATATATCATTGCTCATTAGGCATATTCTGCAAACCTCAATCCATATTCCCACTTCTCCCTCTTTTATTGGGATTGTAGATACATAAGGTTTGACATAGTACCAACTCACATGAGTTAAGCATAAACAGCAGAGGAAACCAGGAGTGCCTAAAAAATGGGGGTCAGAGAATTAGAGCACCAATTGCCTTTCAAAAGCAATGCAACTGTGGAAATGTTTGTCCAGAATACTGTAGACAAGCCTGATCTCCTGTGCTGCAATCAGTCTAGACAGCTGCTGGTTCCAGTCTGGATTCCACACAGCCATGCCATCCACCTGGCAAATATGTCCTCCCTTGCACTACTCTGCTGAACAACTTCTCATGGTTTTCCAGTTCTCTAAACCATATTAGGAGGACACAGCAGCTTAAGCATAGTATTTTCTTAGCATTGGTACGTGTCTTCTGGACTGGAGTTCTTTCTTCCTTAGCCCATGTGGGACACAAGCAGTGTAGAGTGGACTTGTCTGTACCTGTCCACATAGACTTGGGTAGTTAAAAATGCTGTAGAAGCTTTTTTCACCTAAATTTGGGTTTGGTTTCCTTGAACCCATTCCGAGTGTTTGATAAACCACTCATATTCTTCCCCAGACTACAAATATCTGAAGACACCTACATTTATATTCCGAATGTGCAGAGGGCATTCAGCTGTGAAGAAAATGTAGAAATCTACCACCAGTGATACCATGAAAACCATTCAGATTTTGCTCAAACTTGAGAAGCACCAAATCTTCATCCATGCAAAGGAAAAGAACATCTGTGCATTCTCAAAGTCCCTTCAAGTATTTCACTCAAAATGAAAACTGCCTCCTCTACATGACTGACTACATGGTTTTAGCTTGGAGATTTTTCACAATGCCAAAAGATCACTCATCACTGAAACACATTGCAACACTCACATTTCAGACAAGTTAATTTTAGCAGATTTTACAAGGAAAATGCAGATGTAACCCAGCAATTAGGCTGCAGTTGTGCAGGAGATCAGGTTAGATGGACAGAAGGGTTTCTTCTCACCTAAAATATAGGGCTCCAATGAATTGCAAAAGGAAAAGCAGGCTTTGAAATACCCATTCCTATGTCACATTGTTCCAGCTAGAAATCAGGAAAATTCATTTCTTTTGACTTCACAGATAAAGCAGGGTCAACTCAGGGGAAATTAATATGATGAGAGGGTGAGAAGATTTTCACAGTTTTATCCTGAGTCAATAACACTGATTGTTGACACTTGTAGTTTTTTCAATCCATTATTCTGACAACTAAACCTATTCATTTCCACTGCTGGCAGTTGTGTGTACAGTGTCTAGAAATGCAAAAACCAGAATATTTTTCAGTTGCAATGAAATCTTTATTGCCTCAGATTTCTAACACTTCATAGGTGTTTTTATTCAGCACTTATTCTTCACTGTGGATTTCAGTGTTTGTGTTTCCATTAGCCTTTCCATGTAGTCAATAAAAACATCTCAGAACTCAATACTCTTTTCCTATGTCCCCAACAGCTGTAAATAAAACATATGTACTTCTGATCCAACCTTCTGTATATATTCACCATATCAATTTCTCTGGATATAATTGGTCTTAAAACTGGCTGTGTCTACCTATTTTTGTTTTACCATACTTTTTCATATCCCTTTCATATCCTGTCTTTCCATATTCTGTTTACTAGGATACACCAATTATGTACAGAGCATGGTGGTCTCCCTTTTAAGAAAGAGGAGAATATTTTCTGGGTGCTAATGAAGAAGAAGCCAGCTGACACGTAAATCTTCTTAAAATAGAACAGCCTTCATTTTGTTTGTATTTATGTTTTGGTTCTCCTATCTTTATTGTTGTTCCTCACCCTGCCAGCATCTGGCTAAAATAGTCTTGTTTTTTAAAACAGGGAACTGAGTGAAATCAGAGTCTCCTACATTTATTAATAATTTCATCTTCAGATATAGTCCTCTTCAGAAGTTTTTGAGCTATCAGGGAATGTGCAACTAGTGAACTTCAAGGTACACAGCTTAATGGAGGAGCGGCTAAACTCTCCAGGTGGCCTCTGAAAGACTTTTTAAAGTCAGCCCTGGCAAGATATTTAAGGAACATATTCAGTACAATGGTGCCTTGAACACAACTGCAGCTACAGAACATAAACATCTTGAAGTGACTTCTTCTGATGTATTGCTGCAACATAAGATAACTTAGAAGAAGGTTTTTCTCCACTTGCAGCAACTCATGACAAGTTCTTCTACCAGAAAAGGGACCATTAGGGTAAGAGAAAAAAATAATGATATAAGGCTTTTCATAACTTCCACAAACTTCTGTTTTTTTTTAATTCTGTTGTAATTATTATTTGCTAGCTCACAAAAAGATTATTAATAGTCTGCATTGCATATCACACTCTTTCTGACCTTGCTTAAGTCTGCCCAAATAACATTAGATAAAGGAATTTATGTTTCTCAGTCTAAAGTCAGAAATACTATAATGGGGGAAGACATTACAGGTTCATGTATTTCATTTCTCAATCCTCAATCAATTTTAGAATTTCATTCCTGAACATATAGTTCCCTTTGTTTTTATTTTTTTTTCCAAAGGAAAACAAACAGTGGTCCACACTAATGTCTGAAAGATTCTTTTAAGACATCAAACTCCCACTGACATGGAAATGAACAATTTTCTTTTTCCTGGTGCAATGTATACAAAAGTGATTGATCTACATAAAAGAATGTGATTTCTAAATGTTTTCTATGGCCCAGCTGTTCAATGCTCTAAACATGTGGAGAATATCAAGGACAAAAAATTACAAAGTATGTGATTTTTTTCCCAATACAATGATTAAATTATATAGCATGAGAGGTTTCCTACTGCCATATCAGAAAAAACTCATCTAAAGCCAATAAAGTGGAATGGATCAATGGATATTTCATCATAGGAAACCCAGCTGCAAGATAACAAAATGGACTGCATTTAGCCCTTCATCTCTCAAACAGCTGACACTGAAAGTGGGCAGCTGTGACTTTTGGTTGTGCTGTTTGTTTATTTTGTGGAAGCCGAATGCCTTTGAGAATGTAGTAAATACTAGAGGATTAATCACTTACTTGAGGGAAGGAGGTGGAGAGCTGTATTTGTTTTTTTCTTTTTTGATTTCTTAAGATACTTGGCACATGCTATTTAATGTGACCTGACTATAGAAGAAAGAAAAACAAAAAACACCACCCTTGCCGTGTGGTTTGCTGAACACCCACACATTAAATGTGCTCTGTAGAATTTACAATAAAAACTCATTCTGGTTACAGGGGAAATGATTCTAAAAACAAATCTGAGGAACTTTAAGAGCTCATGTATTGCATTCTCAAATCAAAAAATAAGATTAATTTTTGAACATATTTTCCTTTCCTTTAAAAAGTAATACTTAACTATTTCCTTGCAGTTCAAGATTCTTTTGGTAGAAGCTTCAATGCATGTGAAATAATCTGGTGAGCATTCACAAAGCTCTGCAATGTGTCTGGTATGCAGTTCAAGATTCTTTTGGTAGAAGCTTCAATGCATGTGAAATAATCTGGTGAGCATTCACAAAGCTGTGCAATGTGTCTGGTATGTATTTCATCAACAGCCTGGAAGCAAATGTAAAAAAAATTCAGGTATGGGAAAATTTTTATTTTATTTTATTTTTATTCCTGAAACATTGACAGGAATGAGGTGGCAAGGCAGTAATACAGTGTATCCTTGGACCCTCCACAGTGATTGTCTCTGTTCAGAAAATTTTTCTTTACAGCCGTGTGCAAAGTGAAATATCTCAGAATCAGGAAGTCCTTCAGCATCAATCTTTGGTGTGTTCATCCCAGATAGCTTTTAGTACTTGAGTCAGGCACCACTACAAAGTTAGGTCTCTCTGCTTTCAGTGGTACCAGTGATATGTGCCAGAGAGACCAAAGTCTACAATTAGATTACTATGTTCTTTGCTGAAGAAAAAAGCCCCCAAAACTGTCCCTTCTTACAAAAATAATCCAACCTTTTTCCTTAAAAATCATGCCTCTAAATAAGAGGACATCCTGAACCAATTATTAATTTTACAAGCATTAATTTCAAATACAATGGAAATCAGGATAAATGCCAGGCACTGGAGAGATAAGAAAACATAACAGAAAACCAGCAGTTTTCTGAATTACATTTGAATTGACATTAAAATTAAGTTTGAATTTTTATCAATGGAAATTATTAACTTTGGGAACAAATCACTGAGGATAATGATGGATTATCCCACCTGTTTCCCAAAGTGCTCCCATCAAGACTGATTGCTATCTTCTCACAAGGAACACTCAGAAGATGAAAATAGTGCTTTAGCTAAGGACTAGGTGTTAGGCTCCAAAAAACTGAAATGCCATTGATTCTGCAAGGTATATTGGAAGTCACACTATAGGATCAAGTCAAACTGCAAAATCTCATGGTTTCTCTTCCCTTAAGCTCTTTAAGTTCACTAGTCTCTGAAGCCCCATTCAAATACTGAACATTACTACATCCTTCTGACATAGACACTATTTTTTCCTTACAGATCAATAGGAGAAAAAGCACAGCAAGATTTTTTCCCAAATGTATGTGCCAAAAGTCAAAAATTTTACTTGCATATCTAAAGGAAAAATTATTTTGTCCTTCCTGTTAATCTAACCACTAGCACAGGAACAGAGGTATCACCTAAAAGTGCAAAATAACTTTAAAGTCAAATTTGAAACAATTATGTATAGGCTATAAATAAGTGCCATGATGGATGCTTTCAAATGTTACAGTATGCACTTGAAATGTGTTACAAGGTGAATCTGTCCATGCAAAAATAAATTTTCAAGTACCCTAGACTCCTTGTCTATGATCTTTTAATATCTGTGAACCTGCTCAGATACAGAACTATGGATCATGTTGGAATCAGATTCATATTTTTGTGAAAACCTGAAATGATACACAAGCTCCTCAAATTACCTGCACACTAAACTACCAAGGGTGCATTTTTGCTAACCCTCTCCTACCTCCTCCTCCTTACACATTATTAAATGTGAGGGATTTCATACCTGTATGCCATATCCTCACTCTCATCTCACCAGTTCTGTAACCAAAAACAAAGTTATCCTGTGTTTAATCACTAGGCCTGTTGCCTTTCCTAGAATTGGATGTGTTCTCTTCATCCTATGTTTATATTAAATTCTAGATCAGAAAAATCTCTGGTATCTTTTCTTTATCCACAAAGGTCATGGTGTAAATACTGACCTACTTTTTTTAAGTGTATGGAAGATTTGTTCAGTGTTATATTTACTTACTAAATTTTAAAGTGCTTGAACAATATATATAAATTATAGAAATAATTATATAATTATATATAAATAAACTGCTTGAGCAATAAATATAAATATAAATCCACTCTGTTCACATTCCAAAGCATTTAGGAAAGTAAATCTTCCACCATACATCGGTTACATACAATTTAGGTGCGTAATTTTATAATTCACCTATGTGAGGGTGACACATTTATATAGTAAAGTAGATTAACTCCTTATCTGAACACAGCAGCATTTCACATGTAGTTTATGGTAACTGATGTTCTTGCAAGTGAAAGTGTTCCCGAATTATTTTTTCTTTTCTTGTCCTAAAGGGAGCGAAACTCAAGTTGCCTAATTTACCAAGTCATTTTTATGTTAGGTTAATGCCAAACTGCATTATATCCAGCTAATTTGTTGCCAGGGTTAATCCCTTATACTTTTTCACTACTGATGATAGAGCCAAATATGCTGCAAATGCAGACTGAAGTGTCCATTCTATCAACATGTTGCTGAAACACACCCCGAGGAGGTATTTTGTGGTTCGCAGAAGTTTCATGGCAGGGAACATTTTTCAATACACTATGTCTGAAAGTCCTGCCTAAAAACATGTTGATGAAGGCTCCAGTAGTCTTCAGAGAAAAGGTCTGTATTTTCCACACATAGAACGTGCATAGAGATGGAGCAGGGGAAATTTATGCAAATTTTAAATGTTTCCATTGTGGTTCCACTATGACCAACATCTGATAAAGGTGCTTGAAATTGCTTACATCAGGCTATGTAAGTGTTCAAAATTTGGGTATGAATCTTAAATAAGACATACATCTGAAGAGGGAGTTCATAAACCAGAAGAATATGGGCACATATAATGTAGAATTTTTGCCCTGACAGAAGTGCTTTTCCAGGTGTTTCCAGAAGCTGGTGTTTTAGTTTGGGACTCACTAGACCTATCAGGCAGAACAAGAGGAACCAGAGAGATGTACTATTCCTAAACTATTCCCAAAAGATATTGTCTCCCTAGATTTTCAAAGAAATAATATTGCTATGCTTTCAAAAATATCTAAAAATTTCATGTTCCCAAATATATTCCTGGACATGGTGCTATGAATGGGATAAACAAGGCATTTCAGTGCCAGTAGTGATCCATCCTGTCTGAGGCAAAACTCAAGAACGACTCAATCAAAGCTCTGCATAGCTGTGTAATGGTTTTAGAGCTCTGGCAAGTCAGCCCAGTCTCTCAGCAGACAATTGGCTGATGTGTGCCTTAACATCTCTGTGTACATTAACATGTGTGTGTATATATATTTATATTCTCTGAAGCTTAGAGTTCAAGAACTGATTTGGTTAAGTGGAATCCTTTGATCAGCCTTCTGGCTTTGTAATTGTCTGTTACCATGCTCATCTAGAGCTTGGCATCAGCATGCTCATGGTGTGCCTGGGTAGCAGCACTTTGAACACCTGGGCTGCAATTTACCTGCACTGGTCTGTTCAGGCAGCATGGGTAAGAACTAAGCCATGACCTCTTCCCAGCACAGACCAAGATGAAGCATTTGTCATGAGGCTCAAGCATTGAAAGATAGGAAGTGGATTCAGTCTTTCTTTTATGCCCTTCAGAAGCACCTTTCTCTGTTCATTGGTAGTGCAAGGAACTTTAGATATTAGATTTAAGAGGAACCTGGAATAGAAGCACAGAGTATGTAGCAAAAAAAAACAAAGAACAAGACAAGAACAATGCTCAGTGATAATCCCAGAACTATGGAGTACGTCACAGAAATGTAAAATCTATAGCAGGCACTGCTATTCATAACTATGTATTCCCATCTTCTATGAAGGGTGACAATAACTACTTACTCTTTAAAATCTGTTGTTTCCTATGGTTACATTGCTTTTTATTTGATACTTTTTATTTGGTGTTTTGGTTTGGTTTGTTGTTCTTGTTTTAAATTTTCCTCAAAACAGGTACAGTTATTTTAAATACATGTTTTATAGGACAGAAGTCATGTTTTCTTTAGTTAACTTCCTCCAGTCTCTGTTTTTTTCCATTATTTTTCCATTCTGCCACACTGCAGGCTTTTGAGATAGCATTATTAGCCAGGTACTCAGCCCAATTAATCCCTTGCCGTATGTACACATGTAGTATGCATTCTCTCCTCTTCTCCTCACACATGTGCATATTTCAGAAAAATTTATCTCTTAACTGCTTTTGTTTACCATAGTTTTGGTACAGCATATGGCTTCCATTTCCAGAACTTCCACACTGAGTATTCCAGATTAAAAACCAAGAACATTCTTCCTTTTTTTATGGCAGCCAAATAAAACAAACAGAAATAAAAAGTTTCCAAAACCATTTTTATTTCAAGGAAGAGCATTCTGCTGTAAATTAGGAGGCATTTGTTATTTATGAATTAAATAAAATTCAGAAATTTAGCTTTTGTAGCACACTGAAAAACACTGAATTTTTATATTTTCCACATTTTTTTCCCCTTTCTTTATTGCAGGGGTTTTGCTATTATTTCATCTGTTGTGCTTTCTACGTTTGGTTTTAACAAATCTGGAAAGAAGTTGCTGTCCTTCACAACTCTACCAGAGCACTATTTACATAAATTTATCATTAGGACCAGGGACAGGCACTGTGTTTCCTGTTCAGTTTTAATGGAGGAACAAAATTGTGTGGATCTTGCTCACCTTGGCACAGAGTGTATCCGAGAATAGGAGGAGTGCAACTGGAATGTAAATGGAATGCAGATAGGGCTTACTCTGAAGCCTATGTATCTCTAGGTTTAGATTTGGTTCACAATGCTTCTCAGTTGCAAGATGATTCCATTTCTGCTAGTACTCTTCTCTGAGATGTTAAAGTAATACTTGTGATTGCAAAAAAACCCAAAACAACAACAACAAAAAAACAACCCCCCCCCAAAAAAAAAACCAACCAAAAAAACCCACAAAAACAAACAAACAAAAAAAAAAAAACTGAGAAAACCCACCACCAAACACAAAACAACACCAACCAAAAAATTCATACAAATCTAAGGATGTTGAAGGACCCCTTTTGTGCTTTGTTTATGGCCATAGTAGACTGCTCATGAGAGGAGGAAAACACATTTTGAGGATAATCTTCACTTGAGGATGTCTCTCTCTCTGTCTCATTCACCCACTGAGAGTCCACTGATGCTTTTGAAGATAGGAAAGCCCTTGCTTCATCATGACATAATGTAAGGGATTTCGTCATGGCCAGGAGTAGGATTTAATTATTTCATCTGCAGCCACAGAAGTATACAGCTCCAGGTGTTTTAAAAGAGATGTCATGCACATAGTAAAATAATCCAGAAATCTGTAGGGATACTTAGCTTGCAATGGTGGCATATAGAGCATTCACCCAACTTGGGAGTTTCTGAAAACTTTTTTTTTTATTTATCATGATGTAATTATGAAAAGATATAAATCAATTATTGAAAGTAAAAAGGACTATTGCAGAATCTGTGCAGCAATGAAGATTGGTTTTTTTTGTCATAGATCAAGTCTTCAACATGACAAAAATGTATTTCTCAGATGCACATTTTCTGCCTCTCCTTTTTGTAAGTTAAAAACATCTACACTGCTGCATTAAACCTCATTCATTCCTGAGACTAGAGCTATCTCTGTCCATAACCTCATCTGAAGGATAATCAAAAATGAAGGCTATAGAATCTCTTCTGTTTAGTATTTTCAAGGTCTAATCACTTTCAGTACTATAAGCATGTGGCCTTTTCACAAGTTGAATTCATCTGCCTTTAAATACAGACTTTATTTTTTCTTAAGTCTTTTAAACTATATTAAGGAAGTCTGAAATATACAATATTTTATCCACATGAAAATATTTAGACTATTCTACAGTCTAAATCAATGCCTGATGCATTTGATAAGATAAATAAATCAAGCTCCCCCATGTCTCCCACTGAAAAGCTTTTGTTCCAGTGCTGTTGTTATTCTGTACCTTCTTTCCTAACTTTCTCCAGTTTTATAAAATAATTTTAAAAATACATTATATTCTTGCTGAAAATTTTAGGATGGTAAAGAAAATATCTTTTAACATTATCTTATAATACTTATATACTGTTATATAAAAACATAAAATTATGTTATACACTTATATATTTAATGTATATAGTATATATGAGTGTATATATACACCTATACATATTTTTATAATTTGTAATTTATAATTTATAATCTTATAATTTATAATTNATTTTTTTTTAATGGGCACCCTAACAGTTTCATCAAATTGCTGGCTTTTAGTTACTTTCACACATTTAACAGGGCTGCATACAGGTCACCTCCTTAAATTCAACAGTGGCTGATCTGTATGAGTCTCTTGCAGGCTGTCACACTCTAGCAACTTCCACAGCTGAAGGAGAGAAGCAGCACAGTGCCAGTCAGCCCAAGCATCATGGAATCCCAGCATAGTGATTCTGTGATGTAGTTTGGGTTGGAAGTGACCTTTTAAGCCTAACCTATTCCAATCCCCCTGCCATGAGCCTGGTCACCTTCCACTAGATCCTGTCACTCAGACCCCTGTCCAATAGGACTTTGAGTGATTCCAGGGATGGCACACCTACCACCTCTCTGGGAAACCCGTGCCAGTCTTTCACCCACCCCCAAGGTAACATCCTCCTTATACCTAGTCTGAGACACAAACACTCTGCATCTTTGGCCTAAGGTTTATGGGTTGTTGCTGGTTATTTGGAGCTATAAACACAGTCAACTTAGCTGATCAAATGTACCTGTCTTAATGGACATTTAAATTACTAAGATCATGATGGATCAGTTCTCTCTTCTGGAGGTTTTCAGAATCTCTGCTTGGCAAGGCTCTTCTTGACAAAGGCATTACTAATCTGATCTATGTAGCAAAAGTTCTGCTTCAGGCAAAAGACTAGAGAAAAGGGCTTATAAACTTCCTTCTAGTCAATGTTTCCATGACTTTCAGATTCAAGGAGCTCTCTGCTGGACCTTCCGCAGAACAGGTACAGAAATCTTCAAGCAGAATTTCCTTCTTTAACATCCAAATTTCTTCCTGAGTTGTGCTTTACTTTCTAAAAATTCCAGTCTATCTTGATTTAAGCAGATCTGGAAAGGAGATATTCTTTTCTGAATGAGAAAATTACTTGAAAATTTAGTTTGCCTCACAGTTCAAAACATTATTGCCATTTTTGGTTCCAAATTATAGCAAATTTTGAGGCCTTGTGTCCAATCGTGATGTTCCTCTCCCTTGGATATCTTGTCTAGTACACTTTGTATCAGCTTGGAAAGAAACAATGGTCAAGAATGAGGTTTGACAGTACTTGCAGCAAGTTCTAAGATTTCACTAATTAGCATTTATAGTAAATACTAAAGTCCTCTGAACAAAGCCATGAAACAATGGGTGTAATTCTCATCTCCTGTGGTTTGCCAGAGTCGGTGTCACTGACTGCTGGTGTGCCTCCCAAACCACTCTGGCCTAATAAGGGGCAATGAATATGAAGGGTGTTGCTTAAACAGTATTAACAAACTTTCCTCAAAGACAAAATATCTTCATTTGTGTGCAAAAAGTTAAGCTGTAAGTTAGCTGTGGGTTTATTCATTTGAAATAAAGAACATTGGCAGGTGAATTACATCCCAAGAAAGCCCAAAGTGTTCATTACCTCCAAAAATCAAGCCAGTCACTTGTGCAATGAGTGTGAAAAGCTGGGAGAATCCAGTCCTATTTCCATTGAAAAGATTCGGAGATTCACCATGATTTTAAGGGCAAGGCGGATATTAAAGGGATTGGACAAACACAAAATGGAATTGAAATTCTGAACAGAGTCTGTTTTAACATTACATTTGTATTCACCTTGTTCAATTGTTTGAAGCTCAAAACAAACACAGATTGCTTTCTTTTACATCCCCTCACAATTCTGGATGCAGAAAAAATGAAGGGGATACTGCAATGTCCAAGTGAAAAATCAAAGCCATCCATCAAAAGCATTTAAATGAGCGAGAAAAGTAGAAAGTCTCCACTTAGGATCAATTGTCTGCCTATTCAGACACAGGAGAACATAAAAGTGTGTCACAACCCCCTGCCAACTTTTCCCAAATCTTTTACTTTATTTAACAATATGCTTGAGTCACATTTGAATTTTCATTCATTTTCTCCTGACTTCTAAAGAAGTGCATGGAAGGTGGGAGAAAAAAATTTTCTAAAAGCACCAACCTGATAGAATGTCACTAGGGAAAAATATAACATGGAGCAGAGATAATGATAGCCTGTCTGTCCTTCAGCAATGGGCTACAATAAAAGTTGAGAATCCTGAGTGAGAATAACCATTTAAGCCTAATCACCTTGACATATAATGAGATTGAAAGGGCATGGCAGACAGAAAGAGGGGAATCAAAGTTCCTGCTTATTGAAATGCTCCTTTTAACAACAGTATTTATTTCACCTAGGCTGAGTAAAAACTGTGACTTACCATAGGCTGTCTCAGGAATAACAGCAATTTGTAATGAAAGGGGCTTTTTCCCCTGCTCATATTTTTAAGCGGATCTGCATAAAAATATGAAAACCCAGAAAACAATCCTCTACAAATTGAATTTCTTTAAAAGAAATAAAACATAAGTGAAAAAAAAAATGAAACAGCACCATTATTTGGATTACATTTATCTTTAATCCACTTTGTCCTCTATATGAAATACAGTATGAAGACATCTGCCAATATTTTAAAGGCTTCTGCCTGTCTCTGAATTATGTTTTTAAATTAGACCCTAAAGCTGCATTCTAATGCATTACTTTCATTTACTGGAGTATGCATATACTATCATACTACTCCCATGACATTCTTTATTTAATCAGTCTGAGAGCTGTACAGACTCATATCTATTCCCACATAAATCTCTGCCAAATACTGCTGACTTTTAGATTTAACCTCACTGGCAATAAACGACCTCCTTGGGAAAAAAAAAAAAAAAAAAAAAAAAAAAGTATAAAATGGACAAATATTTTAGGGGAAGAAGCAATCTTTTTGGATAATCAGTGGTGGGTATGCAAATATGCCTGGTTCAGAATGGAGGTGGTGTCCTTGTGGTGAATAGGAACTGCTGCAGTAAACAACTTTAGCCTTTCCTATTAAAGGTTAGGGAGAGTGATTGATATGTTTGACAAACAAATGTAAGGTCAGGAGCAATAAAGGCAATCTGTTCTTTATACAAAAAGTACATGAAAAGCAGTACATATACTAGGTATTCTCTAGTTGGTGTTGGTGCACCTGCTATTTTGGAATAATAAATGCTGCTGGGTCCCATTTCAGCTTGTGCAGGTAGGGGGATCGCTGTTAACTCACGCCCTTCTCTGATCATTGGTTCTTCTTTAAAAAGAAGATAGTCTCCTAATCAGCTCCTCCTTAAGCCTATTTTAACCCCACCTTTTTTATTCATAGCAGTTAAGGTGTAACAAAATCCACAACTGCCCCTCTCATTTAAGTAGAACTGCTTGAAGAAAAGCACCATGACATTTCAGGTGAGGGTATTAGAAAACACCCAAATAATTTTAGTCGTCTCTCGGGCTAAGTTTACTAGAAATATAAATTAGGGATGTATCATGACATCATGCTAGAAATGTCTGTCCCTAATGTTTAGGATTTGTGTATATATTTTTTATAAGATTCTAGGTGCTGTTACATTATCTTAAATTGGGATAAATACTCTTTTAGACCATCACTACAGGTCTTTATTTAAATTATCCATGAATTTTAGTTTCCCATCATCCAGTGAGCTCTGAAAGCACAATCTTCTGCCACCAACCTTCATCCTCTACAATGAAGGAAACTACAGATGTCATTGCAGGTTTATTAAATTACACATTCACCACAGATAGTTCATTGTGGAACCTGGACTTCTGTAGTGAATGTGTAATATTAACATTTCCTTTATAGCACAATTGACTTACAGTACACACAAGTGATTTAATAACAACAATTATAGAAAGAAACCCAAGGAACCTCACAAAAATACTTTTATCAGTCAGATAAGTTGGGGTAATGTGTTTTCCCCCAATGCAGATATTTTTTCTCACATTGAAGTCAAAAGCAGACAACACAGTTATCATACTATTCTGATAGCAGCCACTTACTGGAATTGGAGAAGACAGGGGTAAAAAAGACCTTGAGATATTATCTAGACTTTTCTCTATTTGAAAACAGGAGCAGATATACCTGAACTGCTCCTGAAAATTGTTTTTTTGAATTGCCTTTCAAAACCTCCAGAGATGGGACTTTGGTGGCTTTTTGTGACAATTTGTTCTGCTATTTCATGATCTTCTGCTCTTTGATTCCTCTCAAATTTTCCAATTTTACTAGACCATTTCAAAGCAGTTTAGATAACTTAAACTACACTAATATGACTGAGTCTTTTCTTTTTTTTTAATAGAAAAAAGATTACCTCTAGGTAATACAAAAAATTACCTCTAGGAATACAAAGTATTCCTCTCTTCTTAAACCCAAGTCACATTTAAACTGTGGAAACAAGGTTTAACCAGGTCCAACACTGCCAATAGAATCTGAAATAGTACTTCATCAGCAGGAATTTAGGTAACCCACATACACACCCAGGACCACAGAAGTGCTTCGTGCCTTACACTGTTGTTGTCCTCCTCAATGTAATCATAAACCTACATCTGTATATCATGATATTGAGCTGACATTTCCATTTCTATGTTGAATATTCTATGTTTAATGGCTCCATGCCAAAACTGGAACACCTTCTTCAACAGGCTGGCCTGAACCTCATCTGCAGAACTAGGTTCTCACATCTAAGATCAGATTCCTAAATGTTTCTGAAAGGACCTGACCTTGGGGGGAGGTAGGTGGTGCAGAGAGGAGTTTCTCATGCCTGGTAAAGTTTTCAGTAAAAGACAGTTACTAGTAATACATTTCTGAGCTGTCTGTACTGCCTGTTAGAAACTGAGCAAAGGCAGAGCTTTCTTGCAACTGGGCTCTGGAGTTGGTCAGACACTCATTTTGTGGAAGAAGGGTAGAAGCACCCCAACTGCAGCCCACTTTCATTCACACTCCATATCAGACATGAATGGGAATCATATAATTATTTTGATTGGAAATGACCTCTAAGATTACTGAATCCAACTGTTAAACTAATACTGAAAATTCTACCACTAAACCATTTCTCTAAGTGCCACATCTGCTTGTCTTCTAAATACCTCGAGGGCTCCAGTCATTAATACATTTCCATCATCAGTTGTTCCAGTGTTTGGCCACCCTTTCTGTGAAGAAATGTTTCCTAACATCCAACCTAAGCCTCCCCTGGCAGAAACTGAGCTCATTTCCTCTTGTCCTGTCACTTGTCACATGGAAAAAGAGACCAAACCCCACCTGGATACAACCTCCCTGCAGGCAGTTGTAGAGAGTGATAAGGTCCCCTGTGAGCCTCCTTTTCTCCAGACTAAACAACCCCAGCTCCCTCTGCCACTCTTCATAGGACTTACTCTTAGTCCCCACCCCAGCCCCCTTGCCCTTCTCTGGACATGCTCCAGCCCCTCAAAGTCCTTCTTGCAGTGAGGGGCCCAGAACTGGACACAGGACTCAAAGTGTGGCCTCACCAGTGCTGAGTATAGGGGGATGATCACTGCCCTGGTCCTGCTGCCCACTCTATTGCTCATACATGCCAGGATGCCATTGGCCTTCTTGGCCACCTGGGCACACACTGGCTCGTGTTCAGTTGACTCTGAAACAGCACTCCCAGACCCTTTTCCACCAGGCATCTTTCCAGACAACAATCTGCAAACCTGTAGTTCTGCAGGGGGTTGTTGTGACCCAAAGATCCAGCAGTTTGTCTTAATCTTCATGCTGCTGGCCTTGGCCCATCAATCCAGCCTGTCCAGGACCCTCTGCAGAGCCTTCATATCCTTCAGCAAATCAACACTTGCCCCCAACTTTGGTCACCTTGATCCCCTTTTCCAGATCACTGATAAATATTTTAACCAGGACTGTCTCCAGTTCCAAGCTCTGCAGAGCACCACTAGTGACCAGTCACCAATGGAATGTTACACTACCATTCTTTGGGCTTGGCCATCCAGCCAGTTTTTATCCAACAAACAGTATACCCCTCAAGCCAGGAGCAGCCTCAGACCATAGCAGTGGCCACAGACATTTGGCTTAAGGATTCAACATACATAGTTTGTACACATTAAAGTACACATAAAACATACAAGTTTGCATACATTGTGATCTGGGACATAGGCTTGGACTCAAGGAAAGGATCACAGAAATTTCTAGCTTAATAGAAATCATCAGCATGCTGCTCCAAAAAGCCTGGACCTCTCCTTCTGCCTTCAGTGTTCTCTTTCCTTCACACTGTGCACACATTCAATCTCACCTCTTTAAATCTTCCATTTCATCATCTTTTTTTTCTTCTTCAGAGCATAAATATACCCAAAGGTCTTAACATAAATGGCTGTCCTCTGGACTGAACTCCTCCTTACAGCTTTACACATCCCACAGAAACAGATTTATTTATTTCAGTAGGTTTATCCTCTGAAGCCAGGATTTTCCCGTTTAGATTCAACTCTCAGGAGAAAAACTTGCAGCACAAGTCATTATATATATCCAGGCAATGACTCTCAGCTGCCAGAAAATTATGGACCAATGGGACATTGCTGTAATCTCTGATTCCAACTGGTCCATGCATTTCCAGTGGTTGTTCATAAAGAGACTCAGAATTGTTCATTAAGTTTGTTGTGAAACCAAGTGTTTAATATCTGTAATTCCAAAGGATCAATGGGAAGTTAAATTGAGTGAAACTAGTTTTGAACTTGTGCAGTTTCAGAGAAACAGCAGCATCACATATCTCAAAAGAGCTCACATTTTCAATGTGGCACCATGAATTTGAAACTATTTCTACTGTTTTGGGCTGATGAGTGTTTTTCATTGTTGTTGATTTGCTTTTTAATGAACAGCTTCACTGTGCATGTTAAGAAACTGCTGCAAAAAACTCCGCAAAAAACCAGCTGCACTGAGTAGAAGCATTTCTTTTACTGATAGGTTATCAACCACAACCATATTATTTGAAAAGTCTTGTCAGCAAGAAAGTTGAGTTAGTTTCCTTTTGTACACCTCACTTGCATTTTCATGTCATTAAAATGCAAGAACAAAACCACATTGGGAATACATTTGTCTTTAGTAATAGTTTATTGTTTATTATGGGTTCTTCTGTCTATTTAGGTACAAATTACCTGGTTAATTGATTTAAATATATTGGAAATAGTAACTGCACTCATTGTTTTTTTCTGTATAGCTGCTATTAGAGTGGTCTCTCTCCTTTCCCTGAGAGGATCCAGAGCCCTGAGGACACAAGCAGCACTGAGTGTCCCAGACCAGCCCCCCCAAACTGTTCCCCACTTGATCATGTCCCAAGATGCCATGTCAAACTCCTGAAGCCAGTCAATCCCTGCCCCAGAGGTGCCACAGCAGGGTTGATCTCCTGTTCACTGCAGCCCAACCCCATAGCATCTGGGCTTTTGCACCAAGCCCTGTGCACCCAAGGACTCGTGTTCCCACCCCCAGGGAGGTGCTAGTGCCTGGAGCTGCCCTTAACTGTCCCCAGCTGTCCTGCTCCTGTCTGAGGAAGTGGATCACTCCCAGGCTGTGTGTGTAATTTGTGGAAAACACTACTCTTTGCCTCTGACTCACTTTCTCTATCTGAACAGGAGTAAAAGCATTGAGTCCAGGATGGGCTCCTTGGCCCAGGAAGCAAGAAGAGAAATGCCTTGGTAGCATAGACAGGCTGTCAAGAGGCAGACTGCATCAAACAGCTTTTTCCTGTATTCCCTAAAATTTTTGGATTTTCAGGTATGCTGATGCTGCTGAGCTAAGCATAAGTAATCAATAAGTCAGTCAATAAGAAATTATAAAGCATTTTGAACAGTCTTATAAGGGAAAATTAGAGAAATGTTAATACAGATGAAATGCATATATTTCTTTGGAAATTTCTTTGAAAATTTCCACTTGAAAATTATCATCTTTTCATACCAATTTAGGACAATGGAATAGTTGTATATTCTCTTAGTCAGATTATTTAATAAGACCAAACATACTGGAACTATTTAAGGCTTGGGACTCTAATACCATTGTTTCTTAAAAGTACTTATGTAGTTGCCCTGAAGGCTGAAAGAAGAAGAATCCTTAAGAATGCTGTCTGAAATAAACTGTAAGGAATATGTCATTACTAGTATGAGAAAAGATACATTCCATCCTATTCTAGGTGGAATATATGCCTCCTGTTGACTAAAAAGCTGGGGTGAATGTGTTTCACACCATGCCTTGCAAATTAACAAATTCGAACTTGTTACTCTATCAGCTGATACCTTCATAACACCTCTTTCTTGACAAGGGATTCTGGAACTTCAGGGGGCCTTGACAAGACTGGATCATGGCTTTTTTAGTAGGTTTAATTATTTTTACCTTGTTGGTTGCCAGAAATCTCTAGAAATACTACAGTATCTCAGTGGACTGTTTGCAGTTACACTTCCTCACATGGGACAGGTCTGGAATGGAGCAGAGCAGAGCAGTTTTACCACCAAGGATGGATCCAGACTGAACAACAGAAATAGGAGCGCAGTGAAAGCAGCAACACTGTTGTCTCCAGTTAGGAGTTAGGAAAAGTGCACTTTTCATCTTTTACATCTGTGAAATAAAAGTACTAATAAAAAACAAATCTGCCTTTTCTATAGACTAGTAATGAACCTGTATTTTTTGTCTTTGTGGCTGTGTTTGTATGAAAAAAAGGTTAGACAATGGGTGTCCTAACAGCTTGCCATGGAGAAGAAGAGAGCAGAAGATGCTGAGAAAGAAATATGGAGCCAAATGCTTGTATTACCCATATTTTATAAATCAAAAAATGAATCAAAAACTTTGAAGAAGTTTCTAAATCTCTACTCTGGGAGCCTACAAAATAAAATTTCTTTTCAGCAGTCTCTGCCCTGCATTTTGCTGCCAGCCTAGACATGATCCCATCTAAGCTGCAAACCACAAGAACTGTGGTTAACTCATGATACACTCCTCTGAGGCAGTTTTTCCCAAAATAGTAAATATAATTCCACAGCATATTTTTTTTTCTACAAGTCTCTTTGTTCTCCATTGCAACACTGGATAATTGTATATGGGTGAAATAGAAGCAATGTCCCAAAATCAGAATATCATAGTATAATGTAGCAGAGGTTAATAAATATTATAAAATAAAATAAAATATTTTTAAGGCCAGAAGGATCTTGTCTTAACATTTAGTCTTAACTCCTGTTTAAGAAATGTTTCATAGTCCCCAGTTTTCCTAGCAGAGCTCTAATTTCTGTTCTGCCAACCCAAACTCAACAATTGAACAAATAACTAACTTTTAAATAATTTTTAAAAAATCAAGAGGTATGGAAAATTACTTTGATATTGGCTGGTTTTCTTATTCAGTAAACAGCACATGGCCATGCAGTGTCCAGTACAGTATGTACAGCAATATGGAAGTGTTTTCTTGGCAACAACAAGAAAGTAAAGCAAGAGATGTCCAAAGGAACATAAGCGGAAGGCTGGTTGCTGATGGGCAAGATAAGTCTCCCCACCGAATTAGCCTACTTTGTCATTCCAACTGTTGAAAACCTGATATTTTCCAAGATGTAATTAATATTCACTTTGAAGATGCTTTTAATGAGCTATGGATGCTAAGTTATTCTCTAACAGCTTTCCAGTTGTAAGTAATGATTCATTCGGAGAGCAACAGATTCAGCCTTGGAATGTCCCATCTTACTGCCCAGTCTTGCTATGCTCCTGCCAGCAAAACTCAATGTCTACAGTGGTCGACCAAGCCATGTGGCACTAGTACTGTGCAGTCTCTTGATAGTAACCTGGCATCTAGCCCCCTTATTTCAATATTCCTCATTTCGAGTTGCTATTAAGGTAGACTATTATTCCACTATTATACAGCACCAAAGGACTGTTCAGTCCAGCCATTAATATGCATAGCTAAATGTTCTACTTCATGCACTTTCAAGTGTCAGGGAAAGAAAAGACACTGAGGATTTTATTCCATTTGTATCCCATATGTACAAATGTGTTCAGTTTATGGCCCTGGAGAGAAACTTTCCAGCTTCCAGAAGTGCATACATAGCCTGGAATGTGAAAATGGGGTTGTTTTCTTTCTCTTATATTATCTTTGATAATAAAGATTGTACAGTCACATAGCTGGCATTTTTACTAGTGACTCATAAGGAAGAATAGAATCCAATTCTCTTGTCCTTAACTATCTTGGCTCTGATGCTGTAGTAAACAGAAAGCACTTATTGTCAGACAAGTATGTAGATATGATTCAAGGATAGGGGAGGCCACAGATCACTTTAGGAAAAAAAAAAGAGGAACAACAACTAGTGAAGCCTGATTTGTTGCAGGCTCTTTTTGGGTATCCCAGCAAATTTCTTCTTTCCCCTTCTCCTAAATCCTCTCCTCATCTGTTGGGCTGGATCCATGTCAATTCTTGTTGAAACTGAATAACAGGCTCCTTCATTTACAGAAAGTGAGGAAAGAAACAGCTCTTCTAGAGAAAGAAAGACAAGCAAAGAGGGTTTATACCATTATAAACCCTTAATTTCCTTGGAAAAGCAAACTAGAGTATGTTTGGTATGCTAGCATTCTGGAAGTGAGTTGAGGCCCTTACCAATACCCTGTCCTGGTGCATTGGGCAATGTTAGGAAATGAGGAGAGAGAAGAAGCTCTTTCTATCTGGTCATTTCCTGCATGTTGACGAGAAACACGTCAATTCAGCTAAAAAAATTTATCACAGCTCATGGTCCCCTTCCTATAAGGTTTTGTCTTGCGTTTTCCCCTGTAGTCTCCAGTGCAGTATCAGCTATCAGCATTGAATCAAGAATTAATTCAAAAGTTCATAAAATGTGTTTCACGTAGAAAGTCAGAACAGGTATCAAGTGATTTCTTCCAGTTTTAAAATATCTCAGCTGAAGAACTGCACCTAATCATGTGAATAGTTTCCTTCGAGGTAGTTATGTTTACATCAATCAACATGTGTTCTTCAATACTCATTATTATTTATAAAGGCTACATTTATCCATTCAATTTTCTTTTACCATTTTAAAAGAGAAAACCAGTCTTTTCCATTTGTGAAGAATCACATTTGCAAAGATTATGACTACATATGCTGATAAATGTTCATTATCAGAGCTTGGTCAAGTTGTGATAAGAAGGTCCCCATATATCCAATATTTCAAAACTAGTATGTTCAAAATCCTTTTGGCTTGCAATTCACCTTAAGAAATTCAATTAAGAGCACTGTATCACTGCAGTCACACAGTGGATCTCTGTGGATAAATGGTCCTCACATTTCTTGAAGGTAGTATAGAAATCTGCGCTACAATTTTTTTTCTCAGCTGGTTCTTCTATTTCAAGTCAGCCTTCATTAATAGCTTGGCAAATAAAACTTTTCTGAGTAAATACACCTTTATTGATAGACAATATGCAGAAAAATCCTAAAATCACATTTAAATCATGTATGAAGTATGTGAGGTATTAATAGCTAACTTTTGATCTCCTCCACAGAAGATTCAAACTTGCATGTATGCACAAAAATGTTTTAATGGTTATCTGTTGTAAATGCCAAAGTCTGTTAATGGACCAGAAAAACTCAGAATGTCTCTGTAACACTGCTCATGGCTGTATTTAGGTAGGATTGTATCCTGTGGATTCATTTAGGTGGAGGCAGCCCTTTAACAGAAATTAAACAGCCAAGACCAAAATGTCCAAACCATAGTCTAATCCCAGTTTTCTGCTTCTGTATTTCCCTTTGCATTGCAGTTCTACCTCTGCACATCCCCAGAAATCTCTGAATATCTCAGCTCTGCTCCAGCCCCTTCAAGAAAAGACAAACCCAGGGCTCAGCCATCCTTATTTTATTTTGGCACTTTCATTTAAGTTCTGCATTTTCTGTGATTCTCTGGACAGCATGCAATTCCTCCAAATCAGAAATATTCAGAAACAAATAATTTCTGAATATTCTGAATAAAAGACTCAGCTACTTGAAAACATCTATTAAAAAATACATCCAGAAATATTAATAACCAGACAAGAAAAGAATCACTTGTCTTAGACTGCTATTTCTGTTGACACATCTTACAGCACACTTCCTGCCTTGTGATTCCATCCCAGGAATTTCTTTTATGATGAAGACCAATGTCAAATATTTCAGCCCACTGAACAAACCATTAATTGTATTTCTGATATTAGCTTTCATTTCATTTTCTCTATTTACTTTGGGCAATCTGTAGGAAGAGTAGCCTCATTACTTCCTGTAATTATTGATTTTAAATTCCACAGTATTATTTTGACTGTTTTAGTACTGGTAAGGAAAAAACACCTACAATCTCTCTGTGCCCATACTGTCCACTTCACATTCCACTTCAGGCTTGGGTAAGGAAGGGGGCTGGGAAAAAGACTTGCCTAGAAAAAAGCAATTAATGAGAGATATGTTTTACAAATATACCCTAACTTAAGCAGTAGAAGGTCACATGCATGCTGGATAATTAATTTCAGGATTTAACAGACCAAAGGTCAGAATCACAACAAAATTAGCTGGTTTCTTTATATCAGCACTTATGAGGCAGAAGGTGGGGGATATGTATTGTGAGCACTCTCCAGTTAAACTGTTGTGCTAGCACAAAACATTACTGCATTAGGCTGTAGCCTGTAATCAATCCCAGCTGGAAGCTCATATCAACATTACTGTTCTTCTTGCCAGTTCCTTGTTAATCCTTAGAAAGGGTAGGTAAAAACAGGACTAGTGTCTTATATTACATAGGTTGATTTATAGAACCCAGCTATTCAAACATTTTTATTCTGCACAATTTACAGGCCAAATAATTTTATTTCTGAAATGTTTAATTGGTTAATTTAGACCATGCAAAATAAATGACAAAAGGCTCCAGCGGAAATTCCATCCCATAGTCTCATTTTAGAGTATTTTGTTCCCATTTGTAATGTCAGGCCTCCCTGTGTTCACTGTAGAAATGCTTTGTTAGGCTGAGAAGTGAGGTTTTATATACATATGGAATTCTTAGAAATACTGTCATTGAGCCAGGTATTTCAAAGTGTATGTTTTCCTGGAAACCCCAATCTATCAGATAACATGCTTATCCATGCTGTTTCTTCCCTTTTCCAGAGATGACACAGGATGGATAAGTGGCTCAAACTATGAAGTTTTAGCTGCCCTGAGAAGGTCAGTAACACCCTTATGTACCTCCTGTTTTCCAAACCAGTTAGTCCAATCATAATGAAGCCAAAAATCTTGTGAGAGACTGTCCCCTTGATGAAAACAGAGGAAATCAAATAGAGAAAAAAACCCACAAAATAATTCAAGCCAGAAAACAACTAGCTAGAGCTTTGTACTTTTTTTTTTTTTTTTTCTTTTTTTTTTTTTTCTTTTTGGCTTAAAACCTTCTCTCTCTACTCCCTCCTGACCTATAATATTCAAAGTAGTTTGGATCCTTGTGGTCCCACTGACTTGTCATGAATCCTGGAAGTTAGTAGCCTGTCTGATGAAAAAGTCCTTTCCTTCTACAAGTTACTGACAAACTCCATCCCCTGTTCACAGAAGTAGCTAGGACCATAGGGATCCCACATATTGGCTTGTCCCTGATCGAATTCCCAAAACATGCTTTTACTAACCCTGAACATAAGGTTGTGTTTTTGCTGGCATCAAATGCAGCTGCCAAGGCTCAGAGGAGTTTGTATCCCAGAATTCTCTCCATTTTATTCCTGCACATTGGTCCTGGACTTCCATATCATATATAGATAGGTATGAACAAGTTTTCTGGGTTAAATAGCAAGCTACTCATGCTCTGGATACCTCCTAAATACACTAAGACCTGCTCAAGGATGTTGTTGATATTACTAAGTCAGTTATTCAGAAAGGGATGCTGCTTTAAAAGGGGGTAAAACAAAAAATATCTACAACAGCCACTGAACACTGAAAACATTTCTAGTCTTAAAGTGTTTGCTTTGGGAAAATGCTACAGCAAATGGGGGGACATTTCAGGATGCAATTGTACAGTTAGGGAGAGTCTGATTGGAGCCATACTGTCTTCATACCCAACTGAGCACAACCCTACTACTTATTTCCAAATATAACCTATAGTGAGGTGTGGTTCAAAAACTCACTCTGGTTTGTGTATTTCTTTTTTATTTTGAAGATTTTTTTTCTAGTAGAAATTAAAGATTAAAGCAGATCAAAGTTTAAGGTAAGGTCTGTATTCCATAAAGCAGATTTCAGTCCTTTAACCCATAGAGTAAACTGTCCCTTGATAGTCACAATAGATAGCCAGAGCCTTGTGGAAATTTCTTGAAGAGTTTTTTTAATTCAAGCCTCTGGTATTTCTTAGTGGAAAGAAACTTAATTATATCACAGTTAAATGTGTTACACTAGCTACTTAATAGGGTTTTTTTATTTTGGTGGTGGTTTTTTTTTTTGTTTGTTTGGTTGATTTTGGTTTTTTTTCATTCTTTTGAAGACCATCATGTTAGAATCAAATAATGTTTTCATAAACCGTTTTCCTGACATAGACAAATAGAATTTAAAAACCTTACCTTAACTCAGTGCTACCTTGATTTTCAACTCTCGACCTTTTGAACATCTCCTTGACATTTGAATCCTTATTATATTTTGACCCTCATCTTGCAACTAGCTTATTCTCCTAAACTTGTAACAGTTGGTACAGGGAGCTGGAGAATTTTCTTCCATTTACAGCAAATTGTTATGGGGATTTTTTCAACTGACTTTAAGTCATCCTTTTGTATAGAGTATCATTTCCTTTTCTGCATTCTAATTGTTTGTCTTAGGAAAATCTTTTGGTTATTAATCTCTCATTGGTTTTTAATATTATCAAGTAACACCCCAGAATTCCAAGCCTTGTTTTTGTGAGTTGAGCAAACATTTCTTACTGAAATTTCACACAGAAGTAAAACTGTAGGAATCCAAATAAGATAAAGTATTCTAGGTGCAAAAGAAAGGAAAAAAGCAAAATATAGCAAGACTACTTGCTTTAGCAGAAGTCCATACTATGCATCAATGGATGTCAAAGTTACAGCAACCATGACTGCCATTCATTTGGTATACACAAGATATATAGGTTTGAAGATTTATGTCAGAATTTCTTGGCTAGAGATAGGTACACACACAAAGCATCATATCTGGCATTTTTGGGTTCATCTAACACACTGGGCACTGCTTCCTGAGAAGCCTGTGTTTGTTCTGTGCATCCAAATGTGTTCCGTATGCATCAGGCACATCAGCTACACAGTGATGTGCAGTGATTCCAACACACCCAGAATTGGCAATTTTGTTACACAGGTACTGTGTAAATATCTGAACAGCCAATGGAACATAGACAGCTTCTTGTCCTGATGTCTTCCTGCCTCTAAAAGTCCAGCAAAGCTACACTGGACACTTATCATCCACGGCACATGGATTTATAGCCTTTGCCCTGACTAGGCTGTTGTGTTACATAGGAGTTTCCTTGAAAAATACCAGAAATTGTCACTTCTGCTCAGATAAAATTTATAGCTGGGACAAGAGTTGTTTAGAGAAATGCCACAGGCATAGTAACACTATACTGTCATGAGAAAAAAAACATAGAATTACCTAAAATCTGCCCCTAATTGATCAGGACAGGTTTAAATCATTGGTTGTCTCCATATCTAATATAGCAAAGGAGTTCTGCCAGACTTCTAGATTGAATATGAAGTCTGTGCTGAGATGTTTACTAATGTATGGTTTATTTGTTTACTCTTTGATATTCTACTTATTATTAGATGCTTATGTTGTTTAAGAAAACTTGAAATAACTAGCATATCATTTTATTTTGGGGCAAGGTACTGTGTGACATTTCCTAGATACATCCTGAAGCAAGTAATGTTTATGGGGATCACTTGGATGAGCAGTCACATTTGTGAAGAGAGAGATATAATACTTGTTTTAAAGCACCATGGAAGCCAAAAGTCTGAAATGGCCAGAATGTTCCATGACAGAAGAATTAAAAATATTACTTTAGGTGTCTTCTTGTGCAATAGATTTTTAATCTGTGAGTCTGAATTAATAAAAGAAATATAAATAAAATCATGTATTTATAGAACTCTTTTCTGGATTGTTTTCTTTGCAAGCAAGTTGATAATCTTAGAGGTCTTGATGATCTTAGAGGACTTTTCCAACCTTAAGAATTGTATAATTATATAAAAATGCTGATGTATTCAAGCACCTTTCTTTAGCACTCCAGGAGCCTCACAATATAAAGGAAAATGAGAATATAGTATAAAGGAAAATGAGAATATAAAGCATACCAGCTTTATACAATAAAATCACTGAGAGTAAGAAACAAGGCACTTCCCAGGTGTACTCCCTTTTTGCTCTCAGTACCCACTGACCTTATCCAGTACCTGATCTTTATTAAATTGAGGTTCTGGAAAATATCTTAGATAAATAGAGTTGTGACCCCATGAAGGCAAACTCTCTTGTAGACTATTAGAAAGTCCAAGTGGACTATTATTCTCACTCAATGTGAGAAACAGGCTCAGGGGCTCAAGGATATTGACATGATCTAGCAAGGTAAGGCAGGGTCTCAAACAAGGTTTAAAACCTCCAAGAGTCATTTGTAAAACACACATCTTAACGAAATAGCTGCTTCTTGATTTTTGTAAGGATAACACTTGTACTGAGCATTTTTGTCTCAGGTTATCTATTGCAACAAAATGCAATTTTCTATTTGTTAGATGTGTTCTGTCTTAGTGTTTCTATATAGATTTGAAAGTAGATGGATAGTGATTTGGGAACACTTATTTAGTAAATACAAGCTTCTTGGGCCCCATAGGTCT
>VZRH01000334.1:26748-77652 GCA_013397555.1 Urocynchramus pylzowi | reverse complement strand
TTTGGGCCCCATAGGTTTTTTTTTTTTTTTTTTTTTTGATCCTAGATGGAGTTTCAGCAGATTTTTCTCCTCAACTCAGTTTTCAGACTGATGCAAACATACAGAATTAAAGTTTCACCTTCCAAAACACCTTCATTTTTATTTTGTGAAGGCTGCACAAGTTTGTCTAATAATAAAATTTGACACTTTCTTTGATGGAAAAAATCTTCTTCTACAAATCATTCTCAAAAGATAAACTCTTCCAAGATGTGACAGACTCTTGTATGTCAAAGTTTATTCGTTTTATGGGATTGTTCTGAGGACTAGATATGTTGCTTATGCAATCTCCCAGAAATCTTGGAAAGGTTCTCTTTGAAAATCTTTACGCATACAAAAAAATCTGAGTGCTTAATATAAAAACATGAAAGTGTCCTTTGAACCATGAGCTCATAGGAAGAGTGGATTTAGGCTGTTTGCAATGCCTCAGCTAAAATTTCTTTATAGAATTTTAGAGGGTACAAAAAGAAGGTGATTTACTTTAAGCTACATTTTTTTTCAAGGCCATTTATATACCACATTGTCAGTCATCTGCAGCATCATATGGTAGCTTTGCAGCAAATAATGCTTCCTAAAGACAGAGTCATTATTAAAGCTGGACAAAAAAAAGAACAACTCTGTCTCATAAATAACGTAAAAATTCTGAGTGTATCATTTTTCTGCAAGAGGGAGAACTGAGTCTTTTCAATGTGTTTAATGAATCAGCCTGAGGATAGTCAATAGGTGAGAACAAGTGTTTGAATTTGCATTCAGCATAAAACATTATTTGCATAGGCTCCTAGATTAATAGTCCCATCAGTATGAGTTCTCTATCATGATCAATCTTCCTAGTAAACTTTTCATCAAAACTGGGAAAATTTCACTAAAAGTCCTCATTTAAGTTGAAATTATATTTTAGTGGTGGGGAAATGAACAAAAAGGAGAAAAATTATTGCTTGACACTTTTTTGTTGTTCTCTGATCCTTCCTTCTTTAGTGTCAAAAACTAGCAAGTAGTGTATTGCAATAGCTAGGTGCAAAAATGATTCCACCACAAATTACTTTAAAAGGAGGAAGTAATGACAGCAAATTTCATGCTACCAACATGCTTACACTGTCACATTATCATGAACAGAAGAAAGAGACTAAAAAATGAAAAAAAAAACCTTTTTGAATTTATTTACTTTCCGACAGAATTTCAATTCATATCAAATTAATTTCTGCTATATAATTTGGTTCTACAGTCCAGAAAATGTTTTGGTTTCTATGTAATTGAACAAACATGTTCTGTTCTCTTACAGATCTGAGATTGATTCTGTAGACTCCAACAGGGATATTATCTGACCACACTTTCTCTGGTGTTGGTCACTGAAACATGAAGGAACTTAAGACACTCAAGAGAGCTGTCCCTCTGTGCAATTTGGTTGTGATTAGTAGGACAGTCAGAAGTTATTAGGGAGGGACTGACTAGCAGACAGGCAGATTCCAGTTCATGCTGCTTCCTCTCCCACACAAAATAACTCCCTTATTTTAGAAATTGCAGTGATATTCCTTAACTGCACCTTCAGAGAAATTTCTGGGTTTTGGCTTTAATTTAAAATGTTATTTTTTTCTTAGCTTTTAAATATTTTTATATTTTCAAAGCAAATTCCAGATACTTTCAATTCTTATACAGTTCTCATGCAGTATACAGGTCTTTTACAATATAGACCGGTTAAATGTCATTATTTAAAAGAGAGAAATTTAGAGGACATTTAGAACTGGCTGCATAAAGGCAGGAAACTACATTATGCTAAGACTTCATTGTAAATACATATTGGAATCAGTCTGTCTTGTTCAGCATTCTTTGGACACAGACCACTGAAATATAGACAGATATAAACAACCACTGGAAATGGCAAATATAATCCCATGTGGTCACAGACCACAACATACCACCAAACTAATTTTTCTTCAAGAGATAAATTGTATATTGTTTGCAGCCCTCCTCTCCTCCCTGTTTAATATTCAAACCAAGACTGAGCACCAGTCAGAAAGGGCAATGTCCACACCACGTTGTTGGAGGAATTTCTGTTTCTTGTCTGCTTTCCATGAGAACATAAAACATTATGCTCAAAGCTCTCACTGTTTGTGTGATTGTTGTGTTTGACATGTTATAAAGAGTCTGAGCCACCATTTTAAATGGTGTAAGAACCATCCACTTGCCACTTAATCTGGAAGATATTATCTCTTACCATGTTGTGTGGCCATGGATGTGAAACATGGTAACAACCAGAAGTTCTCTGGAGACATGATTTGCTGATGTCATTTGGAGTTGCCTGATTCCACTTTCAAATTTCCATATTGAAAATATTAATCTCTTTTAAGCTTTTTTCTTTTCTGAGTAGTAAATACCCATTTAAAACAAATTTTCTGTTTCAATAAACACAGCCCAGATGTAAAATTCTGGTGCAGCACGTGCACGTGCATACTTTGTTAATTTTTACCTGTGTCACTATAGAAATGTGTTATCACCCTTCACTGTTCAATTCAACTGAGTAGTGTGGAGTTCTTACTTTTGTCAGAGCATGCAAACAATTAAACCTTGTGGAAGCACAAAGGAAGAAAGCAAGCCACTGCTGCTGCCACTTGCAGGAAAAGGGATTTGTCATTTACTGTAGGAAACCAATGATTAGACTACAATAGCAGCAGCAGCTTACTGATTTCCTTAATTTTTTTAGCAAGCAGAAATCAGCACTTAGACAACGAATTTTCCACCTAATCGCCATCACAGATAGGATGCTCAATTTGGCAGGGTAAAGATATTTCTACAAAGAGTTAAAGGATTTCACCCTAAGAATGTGCAACAGTTACTTATTTACTGTTTAGGAGTGAATAACACTTAGATTTGTGCTTGTGAAAATCAGTGGCTGAGTTTCAAAGCACAAATCTAAGTGTTAAATACTAATTTATTACTTTGTAAATTAATCAGAAAATTGTTTTATACTTAAAAAAGACAATTTGCAATCACTTGTAAGACATGGGATGTGTGTGTGTGTTGTAGCCTTATGAAAACTCTGAAATTTAATTTCCTCCTTGTAAAACAATACCTGTACTTTTACAGAATTTTGTATTTCTTAGCCAAACATTTTAATGGTGCAAGAGACAGGCTACTTCTCTGACTGAAAGACTCATCAGCCTTCCAAAATCTTTTTTCTAAGTCATCTTTTTAAAGTTAAAATTGTTCACCTTCCCTTTTGATTTCAGTAACATGTTACTATGTACCTGTATCATTACCATTTACTGATATAAGCCTGGGAAACATCCTCCTAATAGGGTCTTTTGCTACTAATTAGACAAAAGGGGGTCTTTTGTTGTAGAGGTTCTTACACCAATGATCTGACAAAAATAGGCTGTTCATATGCATAATAGCTGCCACCAGTTGTGGTAACTAGTCTCATCTAGAATCACATGCAGACAGTCAAGTACTTGATTCTGGAAATTACATCTGCTGAGGAAAAAAAAATCCTGCAGTGTTTTTGTTGCAGTTTTTTTTTGTTTGCTTGGATTTTTTGGGGGGTAGGGGTTTGCTGATCTGAGCCCCTCCTGAAGGGAGTGGATATACTAAATAGGATATGTCTTGCTTATTATTTTCCAATTTATGATAAGCAAACAGCATGACATCTCAGAGACAGCAGCTAGTATAATATTGAGAATACATTGCTTTTGATCTTATGCAGATCCAAAATACCAAGGCCCAACACTGATCCTGAAAATTGAAAAAACATATGACTGGTTGTTTCAGTAGTTTTAATATAAACATTTTGGAGTGCTCATTATCAGAAGCACATCGCATTTACATCACCTTTATAAAGCAAAAATATATTACTCTTTAATTTTATCAATTTGGACTTCTCCAAGATAATATAGATAAAGTGCTAGAGAAATATCAAGAGCATGTTTCTTGACTGCATCCCTTTTTTTAATACACACTTGAGAATATTGCATAGGACCTGGCTTTGGGTCCTGAATCCAGACATGAGCATTATACCAGCTAAGCTCCAACATGATGCTGAAAAACTCAAAGCTGTCCCTGAGCTTCTAGGTTGATTCTAAATTTCCTGGAACTCATCAAACACCAAAAACTCTGGTAAAGGTTTCCTCCTATCTGCAGCACGTTTCACCTAGAGATTATTATAAGAAGAGAGTTTTGAGCTTAGCAATATCAACTTTATATCTGCAGAAAGCTTTCCCCAACAGGAACAGAGTCATCCCTCTGCTCCCTATGGGCAGGCTGCTGCTCACAGGTTTCCAACCTAAAACCAGGGCAAGGATGTGACTATGACACTATAAAGCAATGAAGCCATGTGAAGCAAGAAGACACAAAACCAGCTCTGGGATATTTATATGGGGAAAAGTTGTTTAACACCATTTTTGCCTTAGGAACTGTCTGAACTATATCAGATACACTACACATAAGATTTAGATTTAATTACAAATCATTTGAAGTCCACCTTTCCGCTTTACTGCTGAAAACCAGGAACAAATGTTCAGCAATATCAAGGCAAAAGTTAAATTAAAGTAAGTCCTTCAGTTAAAGAAGCTTTTATCCATAAATCTTACTGTACTTGAAACATTAAACTTTTACTAATACTGTAATATAGAAATAATTGCTGGAAAATAGTCTTTGCCATTCCCATCTAACCTTTACTGTATTAGATTGCAGTGCTGTTCCCTATGGTATGTTTTCAGGCACTTGGCCTTCTTTAAGCAGCTTATTCATTTGGTGAAATCACTTTCAGGTTATGTTATTCCTGCACTAGCATCTTAGTAGTTTTGGAGAGGATCCTTCTAAACCACTTGAATATTAAACTCATTCCCTCAGAGGAGATTATTGTGTAGCACACTAGAATTTACTCTTCAGAATTGCTTATGGACATTCAAACTACATATCCCTTTGTTTCTAATCTAATTAATGTTGCTTGTGAAGCCTAAAAAGGTCTTGTTCCTCCTTGTTTATCTGTATTTCACTTTGATGAATATATTGTTGGCATATCTTTGTTACTGTTCTCTATTAAGTAAAGAATTTATTTAACTTTTCTTCTTTCTCATTTTCTCTTATTTTTTAATATAATGGAATTTTCCTCACTTTGTTGTCACATTTTTCCATCCCTAATATTAGTAAAATGTTGTATTTTAGCTTTATTTTCATAAAGCTATGAAAGCAAAAATTTGTGGGTTTTTCAGTCTTGAGGAGGCCTTTAGAGGTTGGAGGGAAGTTGTTTGGTTTGTGCATGTTTTTCTACACTGCCTTAAACTATGTTGACTTACTGTTGCCATTCTTATGGGAATTTTGCCATGGCTTGTCATGCTATTAGAATTACTGCTTTCTTCTTTCTTGTCTCCTAGGATTTCTGTGCTTTGTATTGTGGTTGGTTGTTTTCTGGGGTGTTTTTTATCATTGTTGTACATTTGGGTTTTTTAATTTAAACAAGTCTTTTGTAGATTTTGTGTCTTTTAACATCCTAATTCTTATAGTGAATTCATTTGATTTCTTCTGTGCATGAGCATACATGTCTACTCACCTACATGTCCCCATTGATAATTTTTTAAGTCATTGTTCAGATTGAACAAATGTTGACAGAAAGTTGAAAGTTCAAAAAAGAGTAATTGTAATGAAAAATAGATATGTTCTTTTATTGATCATAACTGAGAGAAAAAGGCTGCTATGTTAAGCCAGAAAACACACTTAGAAGAGAGTCATTAAGAAGGACTTCATCAAAGGAAAATCTTTTCTACATTACTCACCTCCCTGGACAACAGAAAATCCAGGAACACAAAGCTCTGGGAGTCCAGCTCTGTTGGTTCTCTGATGATAAAAGCTTGTGCTTTGCAGTAAACTGACTTGATTGTTTCCAGTTCCATTTTATATCTGCCTGCATATTGGCTCTCTGTGGGCTGGGTTACTCACTCCAAGTTGTCTGACTGATACCTTGTGGGCATAACATAAAGATATGGTAAGGTGTAGGCATCCTTATTTGAAGTGAGACTGTAAATACCCAGGAGAGAGCATATATCTCTCCTGAGTATTTACAGAGAGAAATCTACGAGAAGAGTAAATGCAACAACAACAAAAAAGCATTAATTTTAAAATACCCAAGTCTCAGGGCATGGAGGACAGTTCTTGGGATTTACACTGCTTGAAGAGTTAGTTCTACACATTGCCTAGTCTGAAAAAGCAGCATTTTCATCTGTGATTTTTCTTTGACAAGGCAGTGATATAAGAAATTCTACTGAATTTAAAAAGCACTTTGAAAGAATGACTTTAAAGTAGGTATAGGAAATAGGGCAAATTGTATATGCCTTTCACCAGCATGAAGCACAGGAACAATATTTCCTAAACTCTGCTGGAATAAGGCATTGCTTTATTATCCTTACAGGCACATCAAATCCTTCTGCTTCTAATCTTCTAGAAATGCTTAAAAAATCTTTCACACTGATGTTTTCATTGGCATTCATCTTCAAAGGTTCAATTCCAGAGCTGAAATAATTCTTGATAGTTTACTTTGGTGTTTTTTGTTTCATTTTTTTTTCCCCTGTAAGTTATACGCCAAGATCTCTGGTACTTTTATGCTATTTGCACCACTTCCAGATTGCCAGGTACCTAGCTTTTTGCAGAGGTACCCCATCACAGCTGCAGTCTGAGGCATGATTGCAGCCTTTGGATGCTGAAACACCTACCAAAATAAATATGAACTATTCTTCCACATAATTATTTTGATGCTTTTTGTTGTTGTTTTTGTTGTTGTTGTTGTTAATGTAAAACAAAGAAAGAAGCTGGATCTTTGGTGTGCCTTTCTGAAAAGATAATTACCTTTATATAGATGTAGGTAGGTATTTATGTGTATATCCACTTTCCAGAAAAAAATGCACAAAAAAATTTCTATTTAAAATCCAGGTCTACTAGCTCTGTACATTCTAGGATAGAGGAGCTCTCCCAAATCCTGTCTAAGTTACAGTGCAAGCACCTGACTTCCATGATAAACAATTTGGTAAATGGCCACTTATTTTACAGTATAGACTGTAAGATTGCAAAAGGAAAAGGAAAAAAGAAATGCTAAAAGAGACATTTTCTTTCCAAGCTTTACTATACTTCAGATTTAGGCAGATCAATGCTGGCATCCTGCCCAGCTTCCAAGACTGAGTTGTTAGCTATGCACCAAACCTCCTCACTATGGTACACAGCCTTGGTGTATCTGCTTACTGACTAAAGGGGGGAAGTCAAACCCCATCCTTTATTCAGCAATTAACAATTACCTGGGAACTGTGAGTCTTGGAGTCGAGATCCTCCTCAGCCTGAGCAAATTTCTATAAGCAGTTCCCACTTTCCCCAGACACCAGATTGGCTTTTTACCTGCCTGAGGGCCCCATGTTTTTGTTGCTTTACCTCAAACCATTACTGCAGAGGAGTTTGGTGCATGAGAGACATAGGACACAAAGAGGCAGGGCAGGAAGGAAACTCAGAGTAGCCACAGGGCTCTTGAACCTAGGGGAGGGAAGTGTCCTGCTTCCAGGAGCCTCAGGGGAATGTGAAGCAGCCAGTTTACAGATTAAGGTATCAGATGTACAGAAGAGCTTGGATCACATAACCCTGGGGAGTGATTTGCTTCATTTTAGAGCAGGCATTTTACCAGCTGTGCCAGGTGTCCTGCTGACTCTGCTAACTACAATTCCAACAGCTTTAGGGAAAGTTTTCTTATCTAGATTTCTTATGGACACCTACATGGGGACAGATAAATGCAGATAATCTTAACCTGAGATCTGAGATCTGAAGCACACAATTTCTACTTTATTTGAAAATCATAGTAGAGCAAATATTTCAAGGACTCAGATCAGGGACTCGAATCTGTTTCTTTCCATGGGAATATTACCTTCTTGTACTTGTTCCATGTTCATCCCATTGTCAACAGAGGGGATGCTGCACTTACTCCATTTCCCAAATATCTCTTACTGAGGTGATTAGGTCACTCTCCTGAGATCTAAGTGCTATGAGTTAAAACCCCTCACCTGTTCAAGAAGCGTTACAACCTAACGTTACAACCTAAAAATTTCCTTTTTCCAGTGTTCTCTAGCTATCCAGTTATTGCAGGAAAAAAGTAGGTCACTGCTCCACCTTTGAATAAAGACTCTTCTGGGTAGGCTGAAAGTTGAATATTACTATATTTCTAATGCAGCTTATAGTTGTGACTGATTGACCTAGATTTCAAAATATATTTATTTTGAAAAAATATCAAGATATTTGGATAGTAGTTACCACAAATTTATGTAACTGTTATTGATACCTTTCCATGTCAGCTGACACTGCTAAGCTAAAATACAAGGCACATCAAAATTTTGGAGTAATTTTGATTCTGGAATATTTCCTATTTACATTAGATCCTGAGTAAGTTTTATTTTATTATCTCTAGAACACAGAACATTTAGCCTCAGGGGGATGCTTATTCTTTAATTCAAGGCAATATTCTCTCTGTTTGATAGCTGCATTTAATGTTCACAGACCTTTCTAAATCTTTACTGTAAGTTACTATTTATCCAGAGCTCTGCAACTAGAATGGTAACCTCCCCATGCCACCAAATTTGCAATAACATGCTGGAGATCTATGGGGTTTTTCCCCATTATATGAGAGCAAGGATTTTTCTAGCCTAAAAGGCTTTCACCTAACCATATCCATGATCAAATCATTTATTTATGTGGACACAGAACCAAAACTGGAATTTAAGTTGATGTGAAAGGTGTGATTTGTGTTTAGCAATCATAAAGATGAGATGTAAAATCACAGAAACACAGTTTTCTTGGTGCTGAAGGGCAGAGTCTGGCTTCTTAAAGGTATGTTAAAAGTGATACACAGACACTTCAATTCAATTCACTTCTGAGATGACTGAACAGATATCAAATAGAAATATGGATGTTCTTGGGTTGTTTTTTTTTCCAGACTCGGATGAGTCTAATTTTCTGTAGTCACTAGTACAATCTGGATAGCAGCACCAAGTCTCTGTGGAGCAGAGACAGCTCTGCACTGCCATGAAGAAGAAATAGAGGATAGTCAAATTTGAAATGTCATTACTGGCCAATAGAGACAATACCCTTTTATTTTATAAACTGTCTGATTTCCCATTAAAAATTTTATATTGAATACATTTAACTATGTTGACCTTTGTGATAAATGTGTAAAGCATGCTGCAAGCAGATCAGAAAGAAAAGAAAAAGAAATGTCAATATAAAGTAACAAATATGGATGAAATTAGTTTAATTACAGTGGAATTCCTGGTGGATTATATTATACTTGCAGTAATACTAAAAGAGTTCGCCATGATTAATGTTATTAAAGTGTGTGCCAAGCCAAATAATGCTTCTTTCTCCTTTCATAGGAAAAAAGTTTCCACTTACAGTGTAGTAAGATAAAATATTTTACTTTTGCTATGTAGGTACATTAATATCTGTAATTTAATGAATCAGATGCAAGGGCATACCTAGAATTTTCTAAAGATGACTTCTCCCTGTAGGACACCATCTCTGACCCTCCACTTTCTTCTACCTCAATTTCTAATTTTTTTTTTTATTGTCTCCTAATTTCTGGCCTATTGCAAAGGTTCAGTAGTTTTCTTTTCAACATTTACCACCTAAAATGTCCTTTTTTACACTCACCTTGCCTTTCCTCACTGTGAGTCTCCTTGTGGTTAAGAAGTGATCACTTTTAGCACATTTTTTGAGCATGTTCTGAACTTTCATTTTGCCAGACCTGTCAGTTCACAGAACACCATCATCAGTTCTATCTTTCTTGGGTTTTTTATGCTCTCTCTTTTTTCTTATCCTTTCTCTACTCTTGGTTTTTGGTTTTTGTTTGATATTTAATTATTGTTTATTGTCTCCCATTCCTTTCTCTTGCCCTTTTTTCATGTCCTTAAGGAAACAAATTTTAGCAGCAACACTATTCTGTTTTTTCACAGATCTGTACTTCTATTCCAAATTTTGAGATGAATTAAAATATGACTCCAAGTTTTCATTCTCTGCTCCACTTTTTCTCCCCTACTTTCAAGATTACACCCAAATAATATGCCTAAAATATAAAGTAGAGCCTTTGCAGCCCATATATGAAGGTAAGATTTACATCTTAAATGCGATGACATCTTTTATTCTGATTCAGCACAACTTGTTATATTCAGAATAATGTAGCTCTTGGTTCATCACTTTATTTCTATATTTTCTGTTTTTGCATCTTTCCATTTGCTGTTCCATAAAATAGCTCAAGAAACAAGTTCCTTGTTTGCTAATTCATCCTACCACTTCCAAGTGTTAAGAGACCAGACTTGCCTTCAGTTTCTAAATCTCACATTTTATTTCAGGCTCAATTTTTACACTGATATTATTATAAATATTCCCTCAAAACTTAAACATCCCCCTTCAAATCCACCTTTAAAACTTTGTATATGAAGATGTGTTACAACAGACTGACCACAGCTGACACAAGAGCACTATCTACTGACAGTAGTGTGTTGTAATTTCCCTACACAGTTTGATGTGTGTGCTAACTGCTAGCTCAAAGTTTGTGCTTAAGCCTTCTTAAGCTCTTTGTATTAGAAAGCATCTTGTTTTATTTGTCAACCTTTTGGAAGAAAAATCATAAATCATAATCAAGCTCATAACTAATATAAAAATACAAGCAGCATTTCTGAGGGTTTTTTTAATATATATTTCATATTTCTGTAGTGCAATGAAGAGATAGAAGGCTCAGTGACTTTGAGTGAGTTCACCTCATCTAACTTCAGCTACATCTGTGCTAGATTTCTTTTATAGTCAATAGGGAAAATAAGTACTTCTAGAATGTGATTCACTTCCTCTTAATGTCAAAACTTGGTATATAGCAAGAATGAAATCCTACTCTGCTAATGTTTAATTGGAGACTGGCCATCAACATCAGTAGGGCCAGAATTTATACCCAAGAGTGCTAAGGTTTTTTTCAGAGATATATTCAAATCAACTTTCCAAACTCAATAAAGAACACCAAAATCTTAAGGCAAACCCAGTAGAAGATCCAAAATCAATATGACTTTTCCAATATTATAACTTCTAAAGTAGAGAACTTATAAATTTCCACTTAGAACATGACATGAATTAAGAGTGACATGTTGAATAAATAAGTAAGTAAGTTAAAATTACATTATTTAATCAGAGACAGAATTTTGGATCACCCCTATGGAAAAAAATGGATACCAGTGAGCAAAGCCACCACCTCAAAACAAAAATTAATGCTCATTATCAGTCTTAATCAAATTATTTAATTAGAATATGTATTAGAAACAGAATTACTAAAAAAACCCTAACATTTTCTTAATTAAAATATCTCACTTTCCCAATGTCTAATAACTCAGTGTAAGTAATCTATTTATCTATTTTTAATAATTAGTATTAGTGGAGAAAAATTTCTTATGAGAAAAGCTAAAGGCTATAAAAGTCCTCAAGATGCAAATAATGTTTTTATCCCATGCCAGTTTCTTCCTCAGAAAATGATTAAGGAGAAGTAGCAAAACATTATGTGGAACTGTATTATTAAAATTGCAGTAACAATTTAAATTATCATCCTGTCACAATCTCTGGACTGCTTTCTGTGAAACTTCACTTCAAATATGAAAGATCTTTCCAAATAAACTGTTATAATCCCTAAATGTCCGTGGTGGTGCAGCCACTCCACTCCCCAGGCCACACTATGATCTGAGAAATGCTTCCTAGGCCTTGGCCTTGATGAGCAGCAGCTGGGCTGAGCTCCTCTTGAGCTTATCAGAAACACTGTCTGCTCCCAGAACTTGTGCTATCTAACGAGCTTCTGTGTTTTAACAAACAGCCTTGGAAACTTATTTTTTATGCCTGAATAGCAATCCAAGTAGAATATAGTTTTCATTATTAAACTTTCAAAGAAAGTTACCGACCTAAATTGTGGCCAGGGTGGAAAATTTGTTGACTAAAGCCAACTCTCTTGTGACCCTATAAACACCAGCCCAAAGTGAGACCCTTGGAGCTGGACTGCAGTGCTCTGTGGCCAACACCTCCCTCTCGGGGCCAGTGAGCTCTCGAGTTTGCTGTACTCAGAGGATCGCCAAATGACAACAGATCCTGGGCTGATACCCCCACTCCTCTAGGCTCAGCACTTTGCTCATTGAGAAGCTGCAAAGGCACCTAAATTTCACTGAATTTGAGGGGAATTTTTCACATAGGTACAATCTCTTTATGTCTGTGTGCATGTGAGTGTGAGTATGCAATAGCAAATGTACTTTGGGATATTGTTCTCGTAGATTTTTACTTCCCACTTAAACCTTATGCTTCTCAGGACAGGATCACAGCATTGCTTATGAAAATAGGTGACAGATTGTACTGGGTTTGGCTGGGATAAGATTTTCACAGTAGCTGGTATGGGGCTGTGCTTTGGATTTGTGCTGGAAACAACATTGAAAACCCAGGGATGCTTTAGTTATTGCTGAGCAGCTCTTGCACAGAGCCAAGGCCTTTTCTGTTTCTCATCCCACCTCATCAGCAAGGAGGCTTTGGTGCACAAGGAGTTGGGAGGGGACAGAGTGAGGGCAGCTGACCCCAGCTGATATCCCATACCATATGGCAACATGCTCAGCATATAGAGCTGGGAGAAAAGGCTGAAAACAGGGACACTCTTCAATGTATAGCATTCGCCTTCCCAAGATATAGTTAGGATTAAGGTTAGGGTTACATGTGATGGAGCCTTGTTTTCCTGCCTGATGATAGGAAGTACTGAATTAACTTTTTTTTTTTTCTTGCCTTGCATGCACAGCTTTCACTTTACCTATTAAATAGCTTTTTACTCACCCCATGAGTTGTCTTACCTTTACTCTTCTGATTCCTTCCTCCACTCCATTGAGTAGAACAAGTAAGTAACTATGTGACAGTGCCAGGGATAAACCACAACACATGTTAAGACATAGATGTGGCATGAGTTACTTATGTTGCAGGAATAATATTCAGTTATATTTATTTCTAACCATCTCTGCTTTTCTGCTTATGGTTTAGACCAATAGGAAAAAACATACAGGAAACCCATGGAGGAGTAAAGAATCTGTGATTGAATGCTTCTGTAATAGGTATGGTATATTTGTCTAAGAAATCAGGAAAAGCCATGAAGACTAAACCACTAAGATACTTATAAAAAAGATGAAGACTGGTAATCAGTTTAAAACATCTTACTTCAAAGTACCACCCTATTTCAGAAACATTAGAAGGAGTAAGGAAATATGCCTACAGTGTTGGAAAATTGCTAAACAAAAGAGATATTCATTAAAAAAACCCCAAACATAAAATATATTAAATCCTATTGACAAAGGGGGATGGGGAAATATTCAACAACTGGCAAAAGTATAAAAACAAACTCAAATGAGAACCAGAAGTTTCACAGAAATCTAGTGGAAAAAAGGATGGGACCTCAAGTCAGCTGCATACCGATTCAACTCGCAGGCTATCAGTTGGCACCGAGTGATATATGAAATCCCAGAGAATGCCAAAATCCAAACCAGCATAATATTTAAACTATAAAGGGGCCCTGCTGACCCATTCCAGAGTTTTCCTTATTTTTTAAATTATAGGTTGGCCTCTTAGGCGTGCTTTGGCCAAGCTCTCAAAAGAAGGGATTTAAGCCTTTTTTATTTGGAATCATTATTTACTTAAAGAAAGCTCATACTTCTCTCTTCAAAGCCTAAGCAGGGTCTGAATCATCAATGCACAAGAGCAGCAGAGAGCAGACAGGTCATGCACACTGTAACTGTCCAGATATCTTCAGCCATGCTGTCTGTGCAGAAGAATTATGAATCTGAGCTGGACTGCAAATTTAACCATGTTTCCAAATGCTTTTCGTTGTTGAAGTGAAGCGCAAAGAAGAAAAACTCTACCAGGGAGTCTGACCCTGAGAGTGCAGATTCAAAAGACATTTAGTAAGACATGTACTCACTGGTCAAGCTTGGAGGAAGAAAACTATTATAATATTTGAATTAAACATCAGTTGAAAGCAAACGCCTTTTCTTTTTCTTCCACCTAATGCATTATTAGAAAAGTTCTCAAAGACTAGAAAATGCTGTTTAAGCAACTGAGCTTTATTTTCATGACTATGTTTTTAATGTCCTTCAATTATGCTGAGGATTAAAAGTCAGAGGGGTGGTAAATTGTGCAGTATTTGTGGTCTCACCATACCTCAAAATTCTGGAAATAGCAGAACACATTTTGTACTCTTAAGACTTCTAGACAAATTTCTAGACTTCCCAGGCTAGCCAAGTATGTTATGGTTATGGACAAGTCCAAAATAATAATCCTCAATTCTGGACAACTGCCAACCACACATTAAAATCAATATCTATGATCTGTACTTCTGTGATTTTGTAGTTTGGATTAATTATCTGAATCAAACATCTAAGGCATCAACAACAGGGAAAAATCAATCAGAAACATATGTCATTGTAAAGTTCTTCTTTCGGCTGTTAAGGGGAATAGAGAGATGGTTTCTTGAATAAATCCATAAGGACTTCTGATCCACCCCAGAAAAAGCCAGTAGAAGAAACAATATGAAAATAACAGTGAAAGCTGTCCTTACTATCCTCTTACACACTTGCATTTTAAGATAGTGTTGCCTTTAAGCAGTGAAAATAAGTACCTGTCTCTTCTGTTTCTGTCTGGGGATGGCACAGTTCTGTCCAATTTTTCTTTTAAATAAAACTAATTTATTTACTCTAGAACCTCAAAATTTACCTGCTTAAGTCATGTAACGGGAAAGAAAAGGGTTGCCATTTAGAAATGTTTTACTGAAAATTTGGGAGGGAGGATGTATTTCTTTTCAGAAATTAAAATACAAAATTTGGAGCAGAGGCCTAATAAATCTTATTGTAGATGATAATATGTATATGGATTATAATTTTTTTTTAATAATATTAAATTGAAATCTGGAGATCTAATCCAGCAACAATTTCAGCTGCAGTCTGCACGTTCCTATCTCCCATACTGACAGTTTCTAATTTAGGTATCTCGTGTAAGTGTCTAAGGATAAGTCACGTTAATCCATCAGATACAGCCTCCCGTGAAGTCTGTGACACATTGGGACTGTGGGAAGCCTTAGGTCCAGCAAACCTGGAACCAACTGTCTCAATGCCTAGGATGCCTGGGGTTACAAAGCTGGGATCCTACAAAGTGTTTTAACCCAGGACAGTCCCCACAAAGTCTTGGACATCTGCAGGCAAAAGTGAGCTGGACATAGACCAGTCAGGTTCCTGAGACAAGCCAGCTGGAAGCTTGTTGACATTACTACGTGTCCATCCAACATGAAAGCCTGCTTTGCTGGAAAATGCCTGACCTATTCTGTGCAATGCTGCCACACTAGGCTTAGAATTACTGAAGAGCTTTGGACTACTACAGAATCACTGAATTTTTTAAGAGCCACTTGTAAGGAAGAAAAACCAAACCCAACAAACAACACTTGGCTTCTTTGTATCCCTCAAACTTGAATGTTGCTTTCAGTTTAACAGCTCTTACCCATCGCAAGAACAGGAATTTATATGCAGTTGCATGTACTGCTGAGTGTTCCCTAGAAATAACAAGACAGTTGGGAAATGGGGAAAATGTTTGTAAGACAGACATTTTCTTTTAAATTACAGCATCATAAAGTCTCTCAAACTGTTACAGAAGATATAGAAGCAGCATGCATAAACCTTAGATAATTTTCACAAACCTACTGAAAAGGGATGAGAAGCCACTCAAAATGCTACATTTCTTGTTCAGAACTTTGGTGATATTTTCTTCTAAGTACTTTGTGAGTTTTTGTTGTGCCCCTGTATTGCAATTTTTCTTTTCCCTTTATTTCTAAAGATATCTACAGCAGAGTGCAATCAGGTGCTGATGTAAAATCAAGCTTACAGCCTGACTTTACAAAAAGAGGAATTTCCAAAAATAAAACTGAGGATTTGATTTAAAGCTGTTATAACTCATCTGACTATTTTTACATCTTGTATCATTTTATGTCCACAAAGATATACCTACACTTCTTTTGCTGAATAGACACAGTATTCTGTTTTTAGTGTGGCTGGCATACATTTCTATAATCTTTAATCTTGATCTACTTGACGAGATCCATGTAAATTAGTTGCAAGAGAATTAAACAAATGTTAATATTAGGAACAGCGTTGGAGTTTTTGCAGAGTGGAGATACTGAATAACTGGACTGAACGCTAGGTTCAACCACAGGCTGCTTTCTATCCCTCTCTTCTATCTCTGTAAAAAGAGGGATAATATTGCCTTTTTAGCACCTTTGTTCTCTTTTGGGCAGAGACCTATCATTATCATGTGTGCTTGCATGGTGTCCCTCACAACAGTAGCTGGTTAGTACTAATTAGCAGAAAAAAATACAACTATATGTTTGCTAACTGGACAATGTGTTTTCACCTGAAGCAAAACATTTTGTAGCAACTTAATGTTTTATGTTATTATTAACATACCTCAGGATAAGAACCCATTATCTGGAGAGGAAAAGAACAGAAACCATATAGGACCTGGAAGGCAGAGTTCACATCTAATTGATTCAAAAAAAGATCTGGACTTAGGTCTCATAGCAGGAAAGTTTTTTTTTTCTAGACTCAAATGTATTTTATTTCATCTTCTGCAACTTTTTGATGTCATTAAATTAAGTATTCTGTGGATAAGTTATATATAATTAACCATGACTTATTCTAGGAACCTAACTGAGCTTCCCTAATTAATAGCTTAGGTATACTGTGTACTTTGCAAAAAAGACAAAAGCCTTTTGGACTGTTTTAAGCACTTTTTGAGATTTTTTTGGTTGTTGATCCTTTGTTTTGGTTTTTTTTTGGGTTTTTTTTGGTTTTTTTTCCATTTGAAATAAGGTATTAATCCTGACTCTTTTACATCATCAAGATATGGTCCAACCATAATTGTTTCTTGTGGGTCCTTTCCAACTCAGCATATTCAGTGATTTTGTAACATTTCTTTTGTGAGAAGTTCACTAGTTCTCATGACCATTTAATAAAGTTTCATTTGCAATCCAGTAAAGAAAAAGCAAATACAATGTTGACATTTCAGATATTTACAAAGTTTATTAAAAAAATCTTCATCTTACAAGGATGTAATAAACAAGTCTTTAGGAAAGTAAACTCTATGTTTTTGATCTAATCTTTCTAGATAACTAAAAAGAATATTCTCCGCCCAGAATATGATCTTTCTAAAAATAATGCTTCATCTTCATCCAGAAACTCTAAAATAGGACTTGTCTGATATCATTGGGAAACATCTCCTGCCATAGTAGTCACATATCATTTTCCAAGCAGAAGAGCATGCTGCCAAAATGGTGTAGCAAACTCATTGCCATAAAGTAAAAATTCACTGGATTCTTAACCAAATGCTGAAATTAAATTTAGCCACAAAAATTTAATATACCATAATATACAAGACATCTACAAATGTCTTCAAACTGCTTCATTATTTATTCTGCTTTTAAAAGCATGAGGCAATGCAATGTTGTAGTAGTTTTTGTTCTCCTTCACAAAACTGAGAACAGGGAGGGCATATTCACTTGAGAATTAGAAGAGTTATTTTTTACATGTCAAACACAGTAGACAGCACAGTTATTGTACAGAATTTCATTAGCACTGTACTTCTTTTAGAAGCGTATATAGTCATGAAGGGTGACAGATCCTTTAAACCATTTTGATACTCTAAAATCTAGGGCAGTGATGCATTTATGTATATATGTGTATAGTTTGCATACATATATTATGAAGGAAAATGGCAATGCTGCCATTCAGAGAGATCTAGCCAGGTTGGAGGAGTGGGCCACCAGGAACCTTGTGAAATTCAGCGAGGACAAACGCAAAGTCCTGGATCTGGGAAGGAAGAAACCTTGGCAGAAATACAAGCCAGGGCTGCCTGGCAGGGATGTATCTTATCAAGGAGCAGTGTGGCCCAGCAGCAACCCCAGGGCCAGGGAGCTGGAACTGAGGGAGGTCCAGTACCCACCATGCCCTCTCCCAGGAGGAACAGTCCCGTGGAGCTGGTAACGGGGTCCAGTGACAGACTCTGACAGAGCAAGTGATGAACAGGGCCCAGGGCAGAGCTGGGGGCTCCAGCCAGGCAGCAATTGAGCAGAAGAAGGGCTGGAGCCTGGCACTGCTGTTCTCTCGCTGCAGGGACTGAGGGAGCCTGACTAGGCTGAAATCAGGTCTTGGACAGGAAGAGTGGCTGGGGGTCCCAAAGGAAGCTGGGCAGGGCAAATAAACTATTGATGTATTCAAGGCCTTGAAAAGGCCTTGTCTGTCTTAATGGGACCTGGACATGCTGGGGAGCACAAGGTGGACATTGGCCAGCAGTGTACCCCAAGCAGCAAGGACCTCCAACTGCATCCCAGGCTCTGTGAGTAGAAGCACAGCCTGGAGCAAAGGGTTATCCTGCTCTGATCAGTATTTGTTACATCACATCTAGAAACTGCATACAGTTTTGAGCCCTGAATAAAAGGAAGAGATTGTAAAACTGGAGTGAGTTCAGTGAACACAAACAATCTGGCTGGGGCTGGAGCATCGATTCTGTGAGTGAGTTTGAGGGTATTGGGTTTGTGCATTTTGGACCCTTGAAAAGACACAGCTTCAGGGTGCCCAACAGCACTCCCCAGTACCTACTGGAAGGTTATCAAGAAGTCCTGAGTTGCATGGTGGAAGACTAAAAACAGCAAGCCCAAATTGCAATAAAAGAGACTCAGTATGGGTATAAGGAAAAATTTTCACTACAAGGAGAGTCAAGCAGCCAAGCAGGTTTTCTGGAAAGTTTTGGAAGTTCTAAAGACTTGAGTAGGTAAAGCCTTGTGCCACCTGGCCTGATCTCATGGCTTACTCTGCTTTGAACAACAAAAATCCCTTCCAACTTAATCATCATGTGATTCTATGAAAATAAAGAGCAAGAGGTACTGATTATACAGGCACCAAGAGGTTTTCATATCCCCAGAATGAAATCAAACTGAGCTACTTCCTGTAACAAGAAAAAATATTTATAGGATGGTGGACAGTTTCACATATTCAGAATTTTGTATTTGAAAGATTGAAGTTTTATCAATCTCACTCTTTAGATGGATAATATAAAACTGAAGTTCATCATATTATTGCTGCTTATCCTTCCTGTGTGCCCTCCTAAATCACTCATTACCAAAATGCTGGCTGACTAAGTTTAATTTAGAAAATGAAAGTCACAGCAGACATCCCCCTCAGCTTCTGCATTAATTTTTGCTTCGATATACTGCAGGCTGAGAAATGAAATCAAGTCCATTCACTTATCCTTTTACCCTCAAGCTGGAGGTAGCAGGTGTTAGACACATCAAGAACAGTAGTCATTTCTCAGACACAAGGAGAAGAATTTGACATTGAGCTTGATTCTGATTCAATTGTCCATAGTAATGCAAATTGATGTTAGTCCCACAACCGTTTGCCTCAGAGAAGTATAAAATCTTAGAAATGCTGTGCAATAAACGCACATCAAAAGCACTTTTAGGATTGCATTAGTGTGCATACTGACTATAATTACAATAATTAGAATATAGAAATTACAGGAGGAAGACTCAAAGAGCACATGAAAGCTTGCTTGTAAACATATCATTAAAATATTCAGTCAAAAGTTGGACTGGAAGATCTGGCATGGCCAAAACATAGATTTTCTTTTAGATGTTTGTGTTTCATTATTGCCTGTTTGTATTCTCTGACTTGAGCCAAATTTCACAGAAATAATAGTTTTTAGTCTGATTACCTATGTAATCTCCTTCTCTATCAATAAATAGATATGGACAGCCCTGGAGAAAGATCAGTTTCACCTATTGGTAAACCTGTCTTAGGAAGGGATAATCAATCTTCTGAAGGGTCCTGTCCTTATCTCTATTGCCTTAAGAAAAAAGTCCAGGAGACTGTCTTAGAGCAGATGCGCAGCTTTGAGATGAATTCTCCTCTTCTTCACTTCCAGATATTGATTCTACAATGTGTTGAAAGTAACCTACTTTTCAAATGTTTCTTGGACACTTAGAGATACTTAAAGACACATTTCAGTCTTTTCTCTTGTATTTCTCTCCTTCCAATTTTGGTGTTAAATTACACTTTCATCTTCATTTAAAAAACAAATATCTGTAGCTGGATTCTTCCCTATTCTGCAATTCATTGGTTTAACTTGTTACAATTGCTTTTGGTTATTGTTTCTGTATTGCTATTCTGTTTTTTCCTATCTGATATTTAAGCTATTTGCTTATTACATGGCACATATTCAAATGTCTGTATACAATTCTGCATATATTTTCAATGTGTGTATACATATAATGAAGTGGACTAAGATTTCTGTAGTATCACTTTACTTTTTTAATCTGCATATTATGAGGATAATAATGAAAGCACCTCTCTTGAACTTTTAGGTGATTTCTGTCACTTGAGTGGCTAGTTCTGAGGTGTTGGACCTGCACTGTGGTGTTGAAGAAATGCACTTCTTCAGTGACCCTTCAGAAGTCTTCAGAGATGATGTGCTCCTCTTCCAGGAGAAACAAGAAAAATACCAAAAATTATAACATGCACACTTTAAGAAAAGGGCTGAGTTAAAAAAATGCACATTAATAATAAACCAGAAAAGAATGCTCTTTTTGCAACCTTGTTAACAGAGTGGTTTGGTAGATATCAGTTGCTGGAAGGGCAGTTTGGACATACTTATGTCTGCACCATCTGCTGTCCTATGCCCATAACCCTCCAAAGCAAACCTGCTGTTTGACATGAGATTCAATATGGCCATAACCTACACCTAATTACTGGTGACTGACATCTGATATTTCACCTTGATGCTGTGATGTATGTGGCCTGGTGGTGAAGGGAATAATATCAGCAATAAGAGCAGGGATAACTAATCAGTAAATATGCTTCACAATGTTATCCTCTAGAAAGCTCAGACATACTCTAATGCCTCATACTGTGATATTTGGGATTATAGAATCATAGAATATAGGATCAGTAATTATTGATCACTCAATATTCTCTCAAGTCCATACCCTGTGGCTATTTTTTGGTGTTTGTCATTTGCAGCATTTAAATCCTCCCTAGCATTCTTCAAAAAGACCTCAAACTGTCCAGCACAGTACTCACTGCTCACTCAGCTGTAAAATGATCAGCCTGCCTTGGAATTCATCTGCTGCTCCTTGCCATCCGACCCAACAACCTTTCCAGCTGGAACAGCTTACTATGACCATGGAAAACCAAGTGTCCATTCCCTCAACACCAGATGTCAGTCATCCTCTAAAATCCATCTAGCCTAAAGGGGAGGTACATTTAATTCCCCAGTGCCCCACAGGACAAACTGCAAAATGCCAAATGGCAAAGCCTTCCACAAACTGAAATCAGGCCTGTTGGACCCTTGCAAAAGATAGAAGCATAATAAGATCTGCTCAGCCATATTTGCTGTCAGCATCACACGCCATTTTCAGCTACACTAAAAAAACTTCAGCTGAATCCCATTAGGAAGAGAACTGGTGCGAGAGACATTTCTAATTTATAACATGTCTAATTTCTTTCAATTTGACAACAATATGGCTATAATTTTAGCTGAGACATGTCAGACAATTACTGAATATGTGCAAATTTTTAAAAAAGACAACAAAAATGACGTGGCAAATTGCAGGCTTTTCTTTAAAAAGTATACCAGACTTTTATGGAGACAATGCAGTCTTTCAATATATTGCTTAAAAAAATCCATGTAAGGCAAGGATTGCCAGTCTGATTTTCCAATATTTGTGATATTTGTTCCATCAAAATGAAACTAATATTGACTCACTTGTATTTATATTGCATTTTTGCTTTCTGTATTAATGTTTGTTTGAATTAATCTGAATATTCCACAATTTAAATTTCAGCACATGAACTGAATTAACCTCATTAACGAGAATTTTGCCTATGGCACCCCTTTTATAAATACTTTTCCTATTGAGAATCTTGCTGGGAGACAGCTTGATTGTGAATATATTGACATTCTACTCGTTACTGCAAGTCTCCATTTTGTTTTAGATGTTCTATTGTCTGATGGCTAAATTGCCCTGTAAATGTAGGACATAAAATATTTGATTAATAAATACTTGAGGGCACTGAACTCAGTGCAGTCATTTTGCTATGATTAAAGCAGTAAATGCTATTCACTACTGGTTTCTCAAAAGCTCCTTATTCTGTCCATTGTAGGGGAAAGTCACTATGGAAAACACTACCAAAAGTTAGACATTAAATACTTTTTCAAGTTGACACATGACCTGCTCTGATTACCATTTTGATCCATGTGATTTCAATATCTTTAACTGGATTAGGACATTTACCTATTCAAAATTTCTCCAGGGTTCTAATATAACTTTTTTTTTTTAATTTATAGAGACAATTTAATAAGATTTATTTTCCTTATCTATATACAGAAACTGTATTAACCCAGTTACACATAAATACAGCCTTGGTACAGAAACACATTTTCAGAAGAAAACAACTGTTCTAATAGTGTTCCCACTCCTGTTAACATCTTGGTAGTACAAACAGAGAGAAAAACTGAAACCAGACATGACATTTTGGGTGACAAATTTCTCATTCTGTAATTTTATAGTGTGGTTTGTTTTCCTCTCTGATACTTTACTACAAGATGCTGAAGGTTCAGCCAACAGGCATATCTATTCTCAAGTGGAGGAAATCAATTACTAGTCATTAGTCCCCTTGCTAATATTAGGATGGCAGCAATAAGCATGTAAATTTGTTACCCAGGAAAATGGATGCAGAAAGGACAGTTTTCTGGAGTTATACACTAAAATCCACAATTTGACATGGTAAAATTGTGGCATTGGAAACCAACTGCATAATATTTTGCTCACATTCAGGTCAGGTTGTTGTTTTCTGACAGCTATTATCACCCAGCAGCTGTTTGATAGCTGATGTGAAGCAAGCAGGCACCCTCTGTCCAAGATTCACCATTGACTTCAATGGCAGTGGATTAATCTCCAAATGTTACTATGATTTAAAGCAGCAAAACCAAATAATCAATATTTACCCTTTTAAAAGTTCCTGAAGAAAAGCTGATAAGATTGATGATTATTTCACCTAAGCTGCCTTTCACTCCTTCAATATCATTGTAGTAAAGTTGCAGTGTGAATACTGAAGACCTTCCACATTGTGCCTGCTAATAAACTTTCCATATATGGGAAATGTTGCAGGGCTGACTCTTTCAATATCATGGGAAAACCATATCATGGCAGGCATTTTATAACTTGCACTGGAACTTAGTCATGTTCCCAGAGTGATGATTTAAGATAGATTCCATGAGGACAGGACAGACCTCATAGGTACAAACAATGAAAGGGCCACAGAACACTGCTAGGATGAAAAGATACAGGACATTAATTAAAAGGTAAAAATGGAAAAAAAATCACACAATTAATATAAAACTAAGTAAATTCCTATAAAATGGAGCAACTTTCTTGGATTCTTGGTGGAACAAAATTAATTTTGCTCATCTTGCCATCTGGTACTGTCTCATTGATAAAAATTCAAATAGCAAAGTTTGCATGCTGCAGTACTGGAGCACATCACAAAGCCATCATCTCCACTCCACAGGGAAAATGGATATAAAGACTTCTAGACCAGAATGTACTTAACTAGTGTTTCAAGCATTAATGTACTTAGCTAGTATAATGACAAGTATTTCTACATAAAGTTCAAACCGTATCCTGTAAGAGGTGATCCATTTTAATAAAATTATTTTGAATACAATTTTTTCAGTTATGACAATGCTTGTCCTTTGAACAATGCTATCAGGGAACATAGACCAGGTAGAGTACATAAATAAATGGGCTAGTTCTTTCATAACTCCGTGTTGCACTTAATTTTTAGAACTTAAGAGTCAAACAGTTCTATCCACTTAGACCAGATGAAAATATCCTTTAGTGCCTAAGTTGTGTATCAATTATTTTTATACTAGAAAATCTCTGTAACTCCCATATCGTAAACTTGAATATATTTCAAAAAGACAATGCTGCTAGTCTGACTACCATATCACAGGACCAAGGATTGGAAGAGGTAAATTTAGTACTGCTGAAGGAAAAACATTTTGTCTATGCCCTGTCTTCCATAAGTGCATAGTGAAGGGGTTTTCAGGGCGTAGTTCACTCCTGTTTACCTCCCATTGCTATCAGATATATCAGCATAGCAAAGTTAATCTGGAGTCTCAACACTGCAGTCTCATCACATCAGTGATACAGCTCAGTTGCTTTTCAGTCTTTGCCATTTCCAAAATCTCCACATGTGACCTTGATATGTGTTTTACACGTGCTCTAAGATCTCTGGTTGAAAAGTTCAGAGCAAGATTGAGGTGACATTATCACACCCTTCTGTCAAGCTACCTGTAAGTCTTAATTCTAAAGGTGCTTTATCAGCCTGCTCACGCTCCTCTCTCTAATAAACTTCAACCTGATAACATTATTCAGCAAATATTACAAACCAGCTTTCATTAGATGTTGTTAACTATCTCATGAAAGCAATAATAACCTGATCTATAACCTTGTGCCTGCTACACCTGGAGAAACATTGTGCAGGAAAGATGCAGAGCTATGGAGTTCAGGTGGCAGGGGGATACACCGTTCTCACACAGAATTGTTTTGTTTTTCATGACTTTAGAAGTGCTTTCTGGGGACAAGAGGCTTTGTGCAGTGCTTGTGCTAAATGCTGAATGCTATTGAGAAAATGGAGAAAAGCTGAGAGAAAAACTCGGTGCTTCTTTTAAGTTTCCTCCTAAAGAGTGCAACAGTGCACACTCACCCTCAGCGAGCTGGGGACTTAAGGCAACTGGCAGGCATATTCCCTCATCAGATAAAACTATAGACCTGTTTATCTCTGGCATGAGTGACAGCATAACATCTCAGAGAAAGAGAAATGTAGCCCAGTAGGAGCAAAGCTGAGTATTCTCCTTATAACCAAACCTCACCTGCTGCTCCAGTTGTTTGTTCCATCTGTAATTTTTTAGTTTGTACATGTTAGTATGTATTCCTTTTTTCCCCCTTCATCATTTCACATAATGCACTAGGTTAGGCTTCTTTGTACCATCTTGTTTTTGCATTTGGTCAAAGCAACCTTATTACTTTTTGCATCGTCTGAAAGCTTTCTCATTATTATTACCCTAAATTCCCACTGCTAGACCAACCCTAGACTGCTTGTCTTCTAACAAACATATTTTAAGCTTTATTTCATTATCTTTAACTTATTAGAAACACCTGTTGTAAAATTTTTAAGGCTATTTGTGGAATATTTCACCATCTTCATAGAATTAGGCAGATTACATATCCAGAAGCTGGTCAAACAATTGCTTTCTCTGGTGTCTTGTTAGAAATAATGAGAGAAAAAGTGAAATTGTTCTTCTGGGATGACAGAAGGAGAGTAAAATATCCACTCCAGAAACTGTGGATGAATGCCTCAGCTCATACTTCAGTGTACCTAAAGTGATTAGTTCTCTGAAAGTGCCTCTTCACCAACTGCCAGTGAGCCAAGGGCCCATCAGTGTCCTCCCTTAGCTGCTTCATTTGGATCTTAAAGTTGGATGTAATGAGTTCAAGTCTTAGGGACCAAAATAGCCAATAAGTCTTTGAAAGATATTTTCACAGGAAAAAAACCCAACAAAATATCTGAAAAATATACTAAGGTGAGATTTGACAGTGCATTTACTACTCTTTGCTATCTCTCTGCATGACTACATTCCCGTAAAGTCAAGATATATAACTCCACTTATCTAACAAATGTATTTGCTTTTACAGTACATGAAGAGCACTCAGAAGCCTTGGTGGAGGGGAATAGCTAACCCCAGCTTGCCATGAAGTAACATCCTTCTGAATAGAAGCAGCAAAATTGTGGAACTCTTCTATAGAAATCAAGTTGCAGAGACATTCAGCAATATAAAGGCTAAACTTAACCTCTGAAGTTTTCTGTGAAGCTGGGCCTCGACCTCAAGATTTAGATGTGATCACAGTAAGCAAAAATGTCAGCAAAATAAGGACTGAAGAATTGCAGGGGGAGAAAGGGGAGAAGGCATGTTTAGGTTTTTGTAACTTATGTTCTAACAAACTTGCTAGCATATGAATATTCCAGTGACAACCTCAGGGTTGTATACTGAATGTACATACTCTGTCAGGGCCAGAGGGACTCATCCCCAGCCATGCAAACTGGAAAGTTTGGGACAGGTTGGTGGATGTCTTTCTTCTGGCTTGTGTGTCTTGTCTGTCATTTTATGGCACAGCTCGCTCTTGCATAGGCTCATAAGACAGCTGGAGGCAGCTGGACACAATTTCAACAGAGAACAATCTTTTCATATGTAGATCACTATGCAAGATCAACCTGAAGAAAAGGCAATGGCCTTCCTAAGAGTATCCATGAGAGAGTGATTAGGCCTTGACAAAATACTCTTCCTATTCTCCTTTTATACTAGTTTCATGTGTTTAATAAAGAAAGAAACATTCCAGTAGATTTGCAACTAAACAGAAATGTCCTGTGCTTGTGAAGCAAATCCTGGTGGGTTACAATGAACTGAGCATGCTGTTATTTTCCTGGACACTTAACTACCTAAGGGTTGCTTACAAAGTGTGTCTTCACAGTCTGCTGCATTTATGGAGCTTAGATAGAATACTATCGATTCTACTGGTAATAATGAGAAAAAAAGGAATTCTTGAGTTAACAAGTCCAGTTTTCCTGGAATGAGAAAAGAAGATGCATTGTCTGATTTGCTTTTTGATTCATTCCCTCACCTCAAATTTCACTGTCTTCAACATTAATAACACTTACATGACATCCCACTAAGACAGCTAATGAAAAGAATGACAGAATTAATGGGAATCTTAACTATTTATTTTCTTGGCGTTTCCATCTGGTGTTGAAGATGATCACTCCTTCTATGCCAGGATATTAAAACTGTTACTTAAAAGCAACAGGATCTGGTTGTCACATGCTTAGCTCTGTATAGAGTTATCTGCACTGGCAAAAAAAGGGTCTGTCTATTACTAAATCAAGACAATCATGTTTTGAATTCGCTTTTCCCACAGGTGAAAGTGCAAACCTCTGCAAAATCATTTACCACACTCTCTAGCAGCTGACACACCTTTTCAGTTGGGAAAGTACTGTTGGTCTGCAAAGGTCATGTTTACAGTTCAGTTACAGGGAAAGTTATAGACATGCATGTCTGTACCAGATAATTTCGGGGGGGAGAGCTGCTCTTTTTATGCTCTCAGCATCTTTAATAAACACCACCCAATACTGGGTAAGAGGATGTGGTTTCTATCAGAAACCTTCAGAAGATAATCAACAAGAGTAGAAAAACACACCTACGCAGCCACAGGTGCTTTCAGATCCTCCAATCAATGGTGAATGAGTATTAATGTTCTCACTTTTGTATTATTCTATGAATTAAGCTTAAACAGATATTTGGGGTGTTAATTTTGGGGTTTTTCAAGTGAGAGATTGCACAATGATGAAGATATTTGTGATACAAAAGCTAGAGTAGAAGATGTTTACTTCTCACATCCTGGCTATCACCTGATTTAAATTAATTCTCCTAATTAATCTCATAACTAAAGATATGTATGCATGGGATCTCCTGAAGACCATCTAAATGTCTTCCAGACTTCTTATTTTTGTCTGAGAACTTCTAATATCAATAAACATGTCTCAATTATTATAGACTTTATTTCTAGATAGTAAATTTGAGATTACTTACCATGGTGATATTCAGAGGAAGTCCCTGCCTTCTGTTTGTGGAAAATCACCTTAATATATTATGTCTCACTGATCACCCAAGTCTGAATTTATTTTTCCCAAACTGTGCTCCTAAAAATGGCTTCTTTCTGAAATGCTGCTCTCTTCAGAAAGTTCACTGAATACATTAACACATCTAGGCTTCTTCACACTCTCCTGAGAGTTCAAAGACTAAAGTGACTGTACCCCCATGGTTGGTCAGAAGCACAGCTGCTTGGCATTGGTCAAGTGGAATGACGAACAATAGTGCCAGACCTGAATCAGGTGAAGGAAGGATTAAGTAGTATTGTCAAAGTGGTACATCCCATATCTTCACACAATGCTGATTTCTTGAGGATCACAGGAAGGGTGATCCTCAAGAAATCAGCAGGGTTTCCCAGCAGAGTTAATTGGGGGAGAGAAAAAGGGGAGTCCAGATCCTTAGTAGAAAGCAGAGGGGAAATCCCTTGGGTCAGCCATACAGATACAAAGTGCTGGAGAAGGTGTAGGGAAATGGTACAAGAGGGCAGGGGCACAATGCACTGAAGATAAATGTGAGGCTGCAGAGAAGCCTCAGAGGACAAGTCTGTGAGTCAGTGCCCAAAATGTAGTTTCAAGATTCAAATCTCCCCTCTGTGCCTTGGCTTTGGCCACTGTGAGTGGTTTCTGTAGAGGGTGAAGGAGAATGGCAGACACAAGTGTGTGCATCTGGGTAAAACCCTCTTCTGTTCAAACTAAGGCAGTTATGACAGGGATGTTAATGGGTCCAAGATTTCTACCTTGATGCTGCAGAGTGTTTCTAGCTTGTGGATGCCACAGAAGGCAGGAGGTATGGACCCAAGGAAGTCCAAGAGCCACATATTGTTGAAGACTGAGTGAGTGTTCTGAGAAAGGGCAAAGTTGTTCTTGTTCTTACACTTCATCTTAAGTATGCACTTTTGAAGACTGCAGGATGGACTAGAAGGTTTCAGTGTGACCAAGTATAAATATGCTTCATATGTATACTTGTTGTATTCAGTAATGCTCTAAACCAGCAAAAACTGCTCATCTTAATACTAGACAATATCACCTTGAGAAAAGCTGTAGTGTGCCAGCAGCATGACTTTCTATTATTAGATTTTGTCCTTTTTTCCTTCCAATTGCACATGCTCTGTTTCTTCTTGATCTGTATAAAATCTATGCTTTTCAAGATAAGTGCTCTTCCACAATAGTACAAATAACATTTTCTTCTCCATCTCAGCTGTTGCTCTGATGCTACATATCAAAAAGAGAATGAAAGAAAAAAAAGGGAATTAGAGCTAGGTATCATGATGTCTTTTCAAGCAGAAATGCTTTCATTTCTGTAACATGTATCTAGCCATCACACCTCTTATTCAGCCCCAGACATCTTAGTGCAAGTGGTGTACTAGCCAATTCCCATTCATTTGTTTCTAAAAGAAGAACATGTTGTTTGGCTATGTTCAGGGTAGATGAGAGCGAACTTCGATTTTAATAATTTTTTAGCAACTCCACGGCTAAAATAACTAGAAACCTTTCATACACTAAAAAAAACCCCATGCACAGGGCTGCAAAAATCTGTCAGTGCATTTGCAGGAGGAACAAACAGCATCTAATGTAAGTATAATGGAATTTGGAGTGACACCCAGGCTGCGAGCAGCCTTATGTTGTCATGCCTGGTGTGCAGAATATCAAAAACTCTCTTAAGAACTCAAGCTTGCTTTTCATCAGGATGTTTCTCTTTCTGTTCTTCTGTGAGCACTGTCTGAACCACAAACACTAAAAAGGACATTTGTCCTGCAAGTGCATCTTTGCCTCTATTCTGGCCTTGCATTTGTCTGCTAAATCTCACCTCAAAACACAACATGTCAGAGGGTGAGAGAGTCCTTTAGTGTTTAATGTTAGATTACCTTTTAGAAGCTCTTCCTGAAAAAGGAAGAATCTCTACAGCCGATTTTGCTCATAAGCAAAGTGACAGTGGTTACAGAAGATCTCACAACACTGCGAGACAAAAGCAGAGGGAAAAAAGTGATTTTTGTGAAGATAAGTGCACTCTGTGAGACCCCAAGCTTCTAATGCAGCCCTCATCTTATTTCATTTATTTTGCAGACAATTCAGCTAATAGTTACAACAAACCTTAACATCTTACTTAGGCAATAAGAAATTTCTAGTCATGAAACTACAGTAAGCTGATATTAGTTATGAAAAACACCTCTTTGCTTCAGACACAAATAAAGTTGATGGTTGAACAATACCATCAAATCCTTGGAAAAAAAAGATTTCCTGTCTAAGGGGTTTTTGCAAGGTCAAACTACGGACTGGATAAAATTCAATTCAAATTTATGTGAAACAGAGAATTTATATAGTTTAACGTACAGTCAGGTAAAAATGTGGCTCTCTTGACTGAATTACTTTTTTATCAGCAACTTTGTTTGAGCTGAATGTTGAAATGCACGAAACGTGCCTGCTTTTGAAATTCTCATGCATTTTCAGGGATTGTGTTTTCTGAGACAATCTTCTGTCTGGCTCCTAACCCAGTGCGAGGGGCACAGGGACTTGGTATTTAACCTCAGAAATGGAGAGATTTGGAGCTTTTGGGTAACTTTGTTCCTCTAGCTCTTGAATTTTCTGAGGATATCTTGATTTTAATTTAAAAATTGTAACTTTAGTGCATTTTCAAAGTGAGAGACATGCTAGGACACTTGAGAAGGCCATAATTATCTAAATAAAACCAGGGGAAAGAAATTAATGTCCTTCAGAAGTGCAGGAAATCAACCTGCCAAAGCAGACATGTTTTAAGGAGTTAGGTAAAATGACACTAAAAAGTTTCACTATTTTTTTCCAGATGAATGACTTTATCCTAAATGTGCAAAGGAAAGGTGGGAAAATATAATTTAGAGTGTGTCCATGAACACCACCTTGAATTTAGGATTTGGCTGCCAGAGTTCAGTAACCAATTAGGGAAGATGAATCTAACCATCAACATAGTAACAAGTACACAGGGACAAAGATGAAATAAAAGAGCGGAAGTTGGCTACATTTTGTAGTGGAGGCTATAAAAGGCTACAGCATGATCTGAAAAGGAGTTGGATCTGCCAACCTTGCTGTTTTTCACTGAGCTTCATCTTTTTACTGTTCTGTTTCTCATTGACACATTAGCTGCTGCACCAATACATCACATGCACATGGCTAAGTCAATCCTGAATTAGATGAGCCATGGAAAGCCATAGAACCTGCCAACAGAGAAGAGATTTAGCCAAATATTTCTAAGTAAAGCCTGAGTATGCTCAAACTGCCAAAGAGCAGCATTTGCAAAGACAGCGGGGAGGTAGACGGACCCACTCTGCACTGATCTAATCAACTGATCTTAAACCTTTGCTTGTCTGACACTTCTTGCTCATAATACTGCAGAAGGAAGATTGTACAGTAGTGAGTTGGATTGAAAAATCTTGTTCTTTAGTGATTGCAAGGAACTGAAATGAAAGCTAGAAGGCCTTTGAGGCAGGTTTTGCATTTCAGATGGCTGCACTAGTGCCAGGTCAGATCTGAGTAAATAAATGCTCTTATAAACAGAACAGAAAAAGTAATCGCTTTTTCTCTCTTCATGTCCTGCACAAGTGCTTCACCCATTTTTACTGCCAGCATACAGTAAATGTGATATGGCATGTAACTTTTTTGATCAACCACAAAGAAGTTTTCCAGCATCTATGGAGCCAGATAGTAAGCACAATTTATAAAACAATGAATGACTAACCCCTGTAACCATTTTAATGACCCTAAAATAAAGTGCTTAGAGCAACATCTGTCTCAGCAGCTGGGTTCTCTGCATGAGTGGGCAGAGCGACACATTGGGACAAATTCTGTTCTCCCTTTTGACAGAAACAATTGCAGCAGATCATTTTTATCGTAATCAATTTAGGTACAGTTTCTTGGAAACCATCTGTGTAGTGTTCATAGATTGTGCTTAAGAATTTAAATGTGTGTATTTTTGGTTGCTTGATGTAGCATCTGCTAATGACCACATAAGTTCCAGTTTTTATGCATAAAGCTGTTTCCTTGTAAAGGGATTAGTAGAATGACTACTTGATTTTATCCTTTTAACTACCCAAAATAAGCTGTCGCAGCTTGAATGACATCCGCCACAGAGTGTAAGTTACAGAATTAATTGCATTTTTGAGCTGGAGTTGAAGACATAAGGATAACAAAGCATTAGAAAAACATATTATTACATTTCTCTCTCAACCTAGTAATTTAAAATTAATACAGGTTTTATGTGAGCATTTTCAACTAAAGAAGGAAAAATGGCTTTTTAGATCAAAGATACTTTTTTAAATTTTTCCCTGGTTTTCCTTTCATTCTTTATAAGCTTTTTTAAAAAAAAAAACAAAACATTTTAAACAGGTGTAACAATAAAGAGCAAAACCATGTTTTATTTTCCATTTATTTGAGAATTGTCTGAAAAGATAATGAGTTTTAAAATGCTGGGAATATACTGGAGAGGCATTCTTTTTGAAAAGAATATAAAACATCAAAAAATTTCAAAAGAGTAATAATGAAACTCAACTCTGATTCTTTTTCTAGTGTCACATTAGATTTAATATTTTATTAAGTTATTATCGTGAGGGCATTTATGATTCCATGTAAGTGTACCACACAAAATTCATATACCAGACCTCCACTCTGCTAATGGGTGCAGAGGTGGTTCCCATAACTGTGCATCACAGACTGGGGTTCACAGAATGCTTGCTCAAAGGAAAATACAAAAGGAAAGCTCAGAGGAAATAATTAAAACAAACAAACAAACAAAAAATAAAGCCCAAAAAACCACAAACACAAACACTTTAGAAGACAGATTTTTACAATTTTCTTGCTTAAAAGGATTTTTATGATGGAGTATGCCTACCTCAGGCATCGGACTGAGACTTTGGGATGCATTTTCTCAAAACAGAGGTACAGGCCCACTTTCCAAAATAATTAGAAGAAAAACACCTCTTTTCTCAAGGATTGGGGAAAACTATTTGTAATAGTTCTATAGAAATTTCCAACTGTTAGGCAGCCATGTGAGTGCACAGCACCAGGGCTGCTATATATGTGTGTGTTTATGAGACATACATCAGTGGTTTTACACTCACAGTCCAAAACAAGGATAAGCTACCAGTTAATTTACCCTGTTATGAGGAAAGGCCATCTCTGAGACAAATCTATGCTTTTCAAGGAAATATTTTCACGTCTGCTTATGGGAATTAATTGGATTCAATTCAGATACAAACAACAGGGGAAAGGATGCACAGTATTGTCACATTCTCAAAACAAGCTAAGAGTCAGAAAGGAGAGGCATAATAAAAAACCATTAGTAACAGAAAGTGTTAAAGTATAAAAATCAGATAGTATAAAAGTATAAAAATGCAGAGATAATTTGATGTATCTATGTATTTGCTTAGGTTTAGGGAAAATTTGGGAGAAAACCTCCAAACGGGTTTTTTAGAAATCAAATTCAAGTGGCTCCTCCCTTAACTGGCTCAGGAAAAGATTTCTTTGGAGAAAAGTGGAAAAAACTGTTAATTTAATAGGCAAAGTATTCACTAGCACAAAAAAAAAAAAAAAAAAAAAAACCAATATTATCCTCATTTCTGCCCCTGATTGCACCTACCTTTGTGAGGACATACAGGAGGACAAATCCTCATCTCCAACAGCACCAGCAGAGCAACCCCACACCTTAATCCAGGCAAAAACCTCTGGGAAAAGGGGCTCACCTAAAAGCAGTGGCACTGATTCCTCCNAGAATTAACTAGCAAAAAAAAAAAAAAAAAAAAAAAAAACCAATATTAAACAATAAAACCTCTTGCTGCTCTGAAGAGATGACCAATTTAGGAAATCCCCTTTGTGGGTTGCAGTTCTGCTCACTCAGTCTCTAGGAGTCCCTCTGGTGATGGAAATGCCACGGCCCAGGCCAGGCCTAGATGGGCCACAACTGCGAGCTGCCAGTGTTCTTCTGGGTTTTTAGCCCAGAGCAGTTTTAAACAGTTCTAAGAAAAAGAAAAAAACACAGTCCAGGGAACTTCTCTGCCTCAGCTAGCTAAAAACTAACTAAAAGCAAAGGAGAGCTCTGTGCTGCTCTCTGTCCATCCACAGACAGCCCTGTCCAGGAGCAGGAATGTGGAGGAGCTAGTGCAGTTTCTGAAAACAAACTGCACATTTCTTCTTCCCCCAGTTTCTCTCTCAGAACCAGTCTTAAAGTTANAAACTGCACATTTCTTCTTCCCCCCAGTTTCTCTCTATCCAGCATAAACAGGACAGACCATCGGGGGTCCAAGCATCATAAAGTCACCCCAGGACAATCTATTAATTATCCAGAAATGGAGTCAAGCAGCAAGATAGTAACATTTGCAAATAACATGATTTTGTTTAGGTTTTATTCAAATCCAGGGGGACAGTGAAGAATTTAATAAAGGATAAGCCCCTCTAAAACAATATAGTGGCAGATTAGCACACTTGATTAAATTTGAAGGCAGCCAATTAAAAATGTATAAAAGAAAAACAGACAATGTGCAATTAAACTTCATAAATCACTGACAATATATAATGCTAGGGCCAGGACTTCAGCAAAAGTCAGTAGGGAACTGGACATTTATATGAATACTGAGAATACACAGAGTTATAATAGTAAATGTTAAAAATAGATGACGGGAAGGAATGTAAGCCTCACATTCAGGAATTTAAGCCAACTTTCAACTATTAAGAATGACGATAAGAGAATTTCCTGAGTGTGTGGATGACTTGCTGCCCACTGTGGAACTTGTGCCATCCTCTGGATGTAGGACCATGGAGAGCAGGGACAGAGTGAGCACTGCCACAAGTCTAATCTGACTTGGAAATCTTTATGCTCCAAATCACTGTTGCTCTAAATCACTATCACTAGTGCTGCATTGTATCCCAAAACAAACCTTCTTCCCTGGGATGTGGAGATATTAAATCTGCACTGTAGGAATTCTTAGACAAACTCAATTTGCAATAAGTCTGCAGAAAGATTCTCAAATTACAGACTGATTGTAGTTCATGTCCACGCTGTGTATCTCAGCAGAGGACAAGAGCAGTGAGTCTCAGATGAAGCATGTGCCTCACTGGATCTTTGTGGCATCAAGACCCACATCAAACAAGCAAACACAGCCCAGAATGAGTTCAGAAAGGCTCTGTGGATTAATCCACAGAGCAGCCCAACACTTCAGAAGAAACATTTTGCTAATTAGGAATGTCTTTGGTAGCAGAACAGCCATGTAGTCTGAGATCCTAATGAGCCCATCTTCTGTAGTTTTATTGCTTAAATGAGTATTCACAACTATGTAAATTTAAAGGGTCTTACAATTTTATTCCCTTTTGGGTTCTTTTTTATTTTCAGCACAAAAAGAAAATTTAGATATAATGTTGACACTTAGCAGAAGACAAGTCTGATGATATGGGCAAACAACTGTGTTCCTGAGAAGAAGCTCATAAAATCCATCTAATCTGTGGGAATTACCTGTGTACAACAGTTCTTACCCCTACCCTTCAGTAAAGCTGGATAATCTCTTTTACCTTTGCTCTGCTGCAATATTTTGCACCAAAGCACTCACTGAAACAAGAAGCATGGAAGACAATGGCTTTGAAATAATACCACAGCTTGCCTTGATATAACTTTTCTCATGTACCAGTGCCCTAACTCTGTTTAGAAAAGAAGTAAAAGCTTTTTGTAACTGTGATCTGCATCATGGAAACAAATTCAATCTCCTATCAGATTTCTGAGGTAGCACAGGATATGAATTTGGTATGTTCCTTATCTGAGCCTCTTTATTTATCTCTGCTGCATAATGAGTGTCCTTTGTGTGAGGAACACAAGGCTATCATATAAAATATTCCCCTGTTAAAATAGTAATCAGCTGCAGAAAGTCTCAGAAGCATCTTTGGTTGGTAAATGCTTAGGCCAAATGCTACTAACATTTTAAACATTACCTCCTATGCATACAATGCATACAGACAGAGGTACATAATCTTTTACCATATTTCTCTCTTGTAGTTTACTGTTCTCACTTAGAGTAAGGTTGCATTTTTTTTCTCCTCACCCTTGCAGCCCTGAAAGATTTAATCACTGCCTTTTATCATTAGCTGGTATTTCCAGTGTGTTCAAAATACCACAGGGTGGTTGCTAATACTGTGCAACAGCACATCTTTGTTCCATTCCCTGCAAGCATATCAATCTATTACTCAACAAACAAGGAACTGTGCCAAAAGAAACCATGTTAAAAGAAGGGTGCACAATAGTGGTAGGGAAAGGACATAATTTGAAGTTAAAGCGGTACTGTACTCAAGAGGACAAATGATTTGTTTTGATAATAATAGCTCTACATACAGATTAGAAACCTAATTTGGCATGAATCAACAATAATGCTAAAACCATTCTCATGATCTCTCATTTGCTTTTCCATATGAACAGTGCCTTGGAAACAGTGAATAATGGCCTGTGTTTTATACTTTAATGCATATTTTAATAGCACATTAATCCAAACAAGGATTATATTAGTCAGATCACCTTCACAAGCTCTTGATAGATTTCATCAGCCTGCTATTTTCTTCATGTTCCTAAGAGATTTTAGAGTTCACAGTGTTTTGCTTAGTTTCTGTGCTGTGTGTATTACACACATAGAGCTACTAGGAACGAGCTCTCCCAAGAAAGCTTCCCTGACCTTCCCAGAGATAGTTGGGTGATTTGCAAAACCTAAAAATGCTGTATGATTTGAGCCTCTCCTTCCTTTCCTTTTCTCTTCAATCACAGCCCCTACATTTTTTTTCAGTCACAGATGGATACCTTTTTTTTTGCTCTCTCAAGCTTTTCTACCTTGACTCCTCACATTTCCATTCCTGTGTCTCTGCATGATCACATTTTTCAGAATCACAGAACTATCAAGCTTTTGAACGTGGTTATATTTTCCATCATATCTACTTTTATCCTTCACTACTTTATGATAGTCTTTATGTCACTAACTTGTACTTTTCTCCTTCACAATAAAAAAATTCTTCAGTTTCTTCTTGCTTAAAAAATTTTTAGAAACTGCCAAGTGAACTCCCTTGCTTCTCCAAATGCCTTATTCTATTTTTTAAATTATTCTTTATGTTAGTTATGAAGATTTGTTCTCATTAGATTTTCTTTTTTTCTTTTCCAGGTTCCTTTCTCCTTTTCTCTTCCCTTCACTTCTTGCATTCTATGACATCTAGTCTAAACAAAGTTTCTAGTGGTCAAAAATTACACTGTAGAATTTTGTTCTCAGCCTGTCCTTGACCCAGGGTCAGCCTGTACCTTTCTATTAACTGATGATTCTCTTTCTTTAAGTCTTAACATTTCTGGGCTTCCATTATTGCATTTCTTATATTTCTGCTTCTGAACTTTTTCTTCTTCCTGTGTTACTTTTTTCCCTCTAGAGTCCAAGTGTTGCCACCTTCATACTACTGTAGAGTCCAACAAATCATTATGGTTCCTCTTCTTGCTTCCTTCACCTCACCTCACCTCACCTCACCAGCTAATTCAAACACACATTCAACAGCTCTTCCTTTGCAAAGACCATGTCTTTGCTTCAGACCCCTCTCCTTCTGTTCCCACTAAAACCTCATCCTGAGCAGCTCTTCATGTATCCCTGTTCATCTAGTCTGTGCAGAAACAAAGTTCTTCAACTTTCTGTTTCCAATGCCCACAAGCTCTCTCCACTTCTATTTTTTTCTCAGTCATGGTCTCTACTACCCCTTAACCAATAAATTAGAACAAAAACTTCAAAGATTTCCTCCTAGATGGTGAGCTTAAGTGTATTAAATATAAGGAATTCAATAGCAGGCTGGTAGTAGAAAATACAAATGGCATCAACTCTAGGAATATTTGTGATTAGCACCATGGTCATAAGACATGAAGATACACTTCAATCTGTGACACATTATAGTTATGTTTATCTAAAGAAAGAAACCATTGCTACTCTGAATAGAAAATCTTTTTTTCTAATAGCGAGTCACAACAAATTTATTCCAGACTTTTGATTTTGTGAAAAAGCAACGGTTATAAAAAGGCTTCAGATGTTCTTTACAGAAGCCCTCAGAAAAAAAATAAACAGAAGAGCCAGTGGTGCTCTCTACCAGAAAATCTGAACATGAACTTTATTAATATTCTTAATAACCAGAAAGCAATTAGTGAAATGTCATAGTTACACTGGAATAATTACAGTTAAATGGAAATTATACTTTTTTTTCTAGAAGTTATACACACATACATTTTATAGCTCGAAAACACATACAAGAATGTTGTGCACCACCCTCAGTAGAAAACTGGGCAATTGTCTGCGCCTGCATTCATTTGTAGACAGCATAGCCAAGGGTCATTAGTTTAATAGGATATTGGTTTTTTCTGTCTCTCTAAAACGTCTGTTGAAACATCCTCCCAGGAGCCAAATTGAAGAGGTGAGGAAATAAACAGCAACTGACAGCTTTGATCACTGACAGCCAGAGATCCATTCAGCCCAGAAAGTACCATAGGGTAGGAATCAGAAAAAGCAGTCACAGAGCAAGGAAATAACGACCCTGCAAATGAGCATATCCAATGCCTGAGGTAAACACACTCTGAACAAAGGCTACACCCAACAAAGAACATATAGTGGACCACAGATGAAAAAGAAATATGGAGTTGCAATTTATGGGTCATGCAATGAGAGTGATGGCACCCACAGGAGTGAATATTGGAGGTGGAAAGAGGTTAGGAAGATTAAGAAGAAGCTTCTGGGTTACATCCATACATGGGTTAAGAAATGAACAAAGGATTTCAGCAAAAGTGAGGGTAGTGGATATCATTTGAGTGATTTCATTTAGTATTTGATTTACAAATTATCTTTTTTAGCCAGCAACACAGTTTGAGCTCCAGTATGATGCCTATGTGTCTGTGGAGAGATATAAAAGGGATTGATTGCTGCAGAACCTGTTGCCTTCCCTACAATGATGTGTTGAAGGGGAGATCCCAGGGACAGCTGGGAGTGATTTATGATTGTTACAGCTTCACTGCCAAACCAAAGGTAAAATTGGGATGATTCCCCTTACTCTGATAAAATTCTACCTTTTCCTAGGTAGCAGTAAATAATCTATGCCAGAGATGAGTTCCCTCTCAGGGAAAGGAAATGATGCTGAAGAACATTTTCAGGACTTCAAAATGGATTGTTTCACATTTTTGGCAGGTATTTTCAAAGTGTTTTGGAGGGAGTTATATCTGGAAGCCTTCATCTGGTTTTATTCTCATCCCTGTTCAAGCTTTACAACTGGAGAGATTTAGCTATTCCATAAATATATATCAAAATATATAAATGTTAGATCTAAAGCAGACTTTTCTTCAAGTTGGGATTTAAAGCCCTAAAGCATCTCTGACAACTGCTGTTCACTCTTTCCTCCACATTGTCAGGACAAAGCAGTTTTGTTGAACCAGGAAAAGCAACATAAACTTCAGAGTATTTTCTCTTTTTTTGACACAGGTAGAAAAATTCTCCTTCTTAATGTAGTACTAAAATCTGAATGAACCTGGGGTTCTGAGTTGAAAATTCCTATATTAAAAAATAGGTATCATATCACAATTTTTCTGTGTCATACCTTGTTGGAAAAAACCTGATTTCCTCAAGAAAAGTGGTATTTGTATTGTTTTGCTTTGCTTTGTTCTGTTTTAAGAGAGTTTTCTCAGTTTCAGTGCAGCTCTCAGCACAATGCAGTCAGCTCACAGTCTTCTAATGCAGTATTTTTAGGAAAGACTTCTGGTCTTATTGTCTAGGTTATATCATGGACCACTGATCAAGGCCTTCCGATGCAGAGTATTTTCCCTGGAAAGGAGGAAAGGTAGCGATTCATGCATCAGAAGCAGTGCAAACAGCTGACAGCCATCTCCTGCTCACAACACACTCAACACATGGAGCAAAACTGCCAATGTCACCTGTGGGAGGGAGTGTGGACACTCTCCCTCACCTCCTCAAAAATATCACCTTTCTCTGGCAGCAGCAGCAGCACCAGCCAAACGTCTGTGTCAGGCTGCAGCTGTGAGGGGAGGAATGTCACATGCTCAGTTGGAGGGCAAAAAATCTCCATCTGGCCCTCATTGTTGCTAGGATTAGACCACCCCTGACTTAGATAATTAAGATATAAGTAAACAAATATAGAAGCATCATAAATATAGCAATAAATGAATGTCTAAATAGCATTGTATTTCACTTCTAAATTATATTATTTTATAATATACAGCTATATTTATTTAAGTGTCCTCACATGTAGAAGATTGGATATGAGCCATTGGAAAGGATGAAATTTCATTTTTGCACAATTGAAGAAAGAAGTAGACCCAAACATTAGCATTAAGATTAGAGGTAATTAGATGCAACCACATAAATGTTATATGGTACAATCCTTACTTCTGTTTTATTCTATTTTTTAATTACTAATTGCATATGACTTTAAATGTGCTTAACTTCTCTGCCTCATATTTTTCACTCTTTCACTTCCCTCTATTTATTTGAGTATTAACCTCTCTCTGAGAGTCACTTCACTTTGTTCAAGGAGGGAAGTCCATAATTATCCTATGAAATACCAAAATAAGCAATGACCTGGAAAATGGTAAGCCATCAACTGCTGCCTTTTTTCTCATTATTCGGGTCATGTTTCTATGAATTATATATAAAATTATATTATATAAAAATAACTTCTTCCTCAGCCACATTTAAGTGCAACATACAGTATTCTCACCTAACCCTCCTTTCTTTTCAGGAGACTTTGTGGATGTGGTTTGGAGAATGCAGCAAGATCACAAATAATCCCTGCCTTGAAAGAGCTGTAGAGTAACTGTCCACCAGAGCTGTCCATATGCTTTTGCATTTCCCCATCTCTGTCAGTGAGGAAACAGTTTCAGACTGCTGACATCCAGCAAAACTGTTCTGTGTATGCATTATGAATTGATCCTGAAAAAGTAGAGCTGATGCTTGACATTGCGCACACCTGCATATTAGGGGAACAGAAAGCCTTCCTGTCCTTGAGTGTGCCCACATCCTGTGCAGGTGCTTGGAGAGGGATGCATATACAACTGATCTTCTCCAGGAAGGCTGGAAAATTAGCTCTGACAGAGAAGTTTGCAGTTAATAATGTTACTCATCTTCAGCTGATAGAGAAGTCTCTTGTGCACTGAGACTGATTTGGGGATCTAGTAAAAACGCTATTGCCTTTTTCACTCTTAATTTAACACAGAAATTATTTCTAGAAATACGCAGTACTCAGGTCAGTATCAGAATGCAAAGTAAAAAGGCCAAAAGTCAAATACTTGAAATATCTAAAAATAATGCCATTTCAGTCCTTGAGTTTATGGAGGAGGTCTGACTGTTAGCTATGGTAAACTCCTGGACGTAGGCTGATGACAGACTTCAGTCACTGAAGTCTTACAAAAAGCCACCTTTACCTGAAGAGGACAAACTTGTGAAAGTTGCATCAAGAAGGCTTTGTGCAATCTTATTTCTTGAAAAAAGGTCACCCATAATGTTCACTAATATATGAAAATACACAGTGGTAATAACTCAGTTAAACCATTAATTGTCTCACCCTGCTGTGATTAGAATGACTCATTATCTCCTGGGCAGTGCTAGGGTGTTTAGGGGACATGATTTTCCTGTGTCCAACCCTTGTGTTGAAGTGCTCAGAAATGCAAGGAGGTCTTTCATCACACTGAGCAGGGTTTCTTTTAAACAAAGCAATGCCTTACTGTCCATGTTTCTGTAGCAATGACCAAGGAGCTACTTAGTTCCTTGCCAATTTGCCTGTGTCCTTAAGGTAGTGCCACCAGCTGGCTATCCTCATTCTGCTGTGGATTGTGACAGGCATATCAATAGCTCATCAAGTTCTGTTTCCTGTGAAAAAACTGGAGATGCAACATGCCACAAAGAGGATGAAGTCTATATAGATTTTTCTTTTTCCCCAGAGCAGTGAGGATGCATTTCTCACCTACCCACCCCCTGACAAATACTGATTGTGTGCTCTGCTCATCACGATACCTCTCTGGAGTGTGCAGTAATGTCACCTGTTTGGGTATAGGCTCCTGCATCACTAGGGCCTTTAAGAAAGATGAGGACAAAATAATCCTTCACACTGTAGGATGTCACTGTCTCTGTATGGCCTCTGTGCAGACCTGAAGCTCCCTGTAAACCCCACAAAGGAGCCTGTCAAACTGGTAATTGTTATTTCCAATTCCAGCAGGCCTTATATATTTCTACAACTAAGCCATTGAAATAGTAGCATTTGCAGTATTTCTGTTAGTGCTTAGAGATAATCTCATTGTAAAAGGTACTCATAAAAACAAATATGACTGCTTTACCCAGAACCCTCCTATTTTTGGCTTTTAACTGTAGATTATATGACTTCTGCCCGACTCATTGTGAGGGTCATAACAAGAAGGAAACACTCTTGGCATATTTCTTAATATGCTCTTCACTTAACGTAACATTTAGATCAATACACATGGCACAATATGCACTGTATAATTTTTGTCTTTTTTTTTTTTAGAAAGTGTTGAGAGGATGACATAGTGAATAGAGTGAAGCTTATCATTAACAGAGTAGAATATGTCCCATCTGAAACCCAGGTGGGTTTGGCAGATGGATATAAAGTAGTAAACGGAATATATCAGTAGAGTGTGCAAGCTGGTGAGAGCTAACTGCCTGAGTTATTTTTGTTCAGTTGAGCTGATTGCTTTTTTCTATAATGATAAATGAATTTCATCTTCCAGATTTTAAATTGGTATATTCCTCTGAATTTTTATAATTTAAAAAAAAAATTTAAACCATTTGGAAATTAATGTAATCAGGTCAAGAATAAAATAATAGAAAATGAAAAATACTATTTTTATTATATATAGAAAAATATATTTTTATATTTTTATGTATATATATGAAGTTGCAACATATATATTTCTCAATGCCCACTGAATTGACAAGTTATTATCAGAGTTACAGATCTACTAAAAACTTGCAGAAGAGTGCAGAAGAGTACTATAAAAAGCACAATTAGCCTATGTTGCGATAAAAGAAACAAACCATCTTGAAGATGACAAACCCTCAGTTTTTTGGTTTTGGGGCCATTTCATTTTTGTCACTGCAGTAACAATCAGCTTTAAGATCAGCAATTTCCTTATATATTCATAGCAAGTGAACCTACTTGAAGTAGGAACCGTATAAAATGGGTAAAAAATGTAAAGAAATTGTCATGCTCTATCTTTATCTCCTGTCCCTAACTCAGATCTCCCTGTGCTCAGGTACCTGTTATCTTCATTTGCATGAGTTTGGTTTTGCCATTTCCTGATGCAAAGAGTTACAGCTTCAAACACTGGGCAGATGTTAGATGTTTTGTGAAAATGGGAGAGCCATCATGCCAGTTTAGAAGTAAAGATTTCACATATAGGGTACATATGCACATACCTGCATGGTGTTTTCAGGCTGGGGGTTGGGACAGCCTGTAACCACATCCTAGTCTCAGCTGCATCCTAGAATAATTCTGTTTCTGCCTAAAGTTTGTTTCCTTTTCATCTCATTCCTGCCTCTGCTGTGTCCTGCTAGGTACTAGTAGGCAGGCAGCAAAGCTTGCATTTTGGGGAAGGACTACTCTGTCATTTCTTTAGGGTCAACAGAATGCAGTGTGGCTTTTGGATTCAGCTGTTTGTTCGTTTGTTTGTTTGTTTAATAAAATACTGCACTTTAGATCAGTTTTCTGAATGCTTGTTTAAGCATCAGATGCCTTGTATGAGCTCCTCTTTGGTGAAAAACCCATGAAAACAGTCTTGCCATGTCCCACAGCAGCATTTGAGTATTTGTATGGATATATATTTCATTGTTTCAGAGCTCTTCGGTCAGCTTAAATGCATGTGGGGGCTGCTGGTCCTCCTCCACCTGGGTTCTGCTCTTCCTTCTTCTACAGACAGTAGACAGTAGCTGGGTTTTAAAGCACCTAACACACATTGCAAGAGTTTCTTTTGAACAGTGGGAAGAAAACAATCCCCTATTAAATTCCAGTCTGTTCCTGCTGGTGAGTGCCTTTTTGTACTCTCCTCTCCTCCTTTTTGCCTACTTTGTGCTCCCCTCTGAATTTGCACACAGCTTTTTTCTGTTCCAGGAGTCACTGAAGCAGAGACTTCACAGAGTTCCAATCAGCTCATATTGTGGCAAGTTATCTCCCACTGCAGCCTGAAACAGGAGATTTCTAGCCCTGCCTGAGTGGCTAAATTGATCATAGATTATTTTTTTATTCCATACCTAACTCAATTTAAAATGTCTGCTATAAAGAAGGCAATCACTGAACATGAAGTTTCAGCAGTGTACACACCATGGCAACTACAATAATGTCTATAGTATCTTGGATTATTTTAGCTAGTGTGTTTTCTTTTTTCCACAGTAGCATAATAGTTAAAGAGGAAGATAGTGGAATGATGAATTATGCATTGCCATAACATTTTCATTTGTCCTGCAACACAGTGTCTCTGTTATGGTTTCTGTCATAATTTTCTTAATACTGAATTCTGCTTGTTATTTCACATTTTATTTCATGGGTATACACTGAACCTTCAATATGTGGTCATAAGGTAGCAATAACACCAGTGATGTGGAAGATGTGGATTTAGGGCAAATAATTGCTGTAACAAAACCAAAATGCATGTGGTGTTTTTACAGTTGCTTCAGCACACAAAAGGCGTAAGAGATTCTTGAAAATTCCTAGAGGTGGTGCTTCCAAAATTTTTGATGGGAAACAATGGAGCCCCTGTTGATACTAAGGTATTCAGGATTACTAAAATGACTTGTTTGTTTGAGACCTGAGCTAATAAATCTTATATTATCCTCCTCTGATAGGTTCTTTTTTACTTCCAAAACATGTGAGATATTTATAAAAATCCAGGCTCAGAAACAGAAGTCATACCTCAATTATTTCTACATCTGTGGATCTTACTACCTCTGTTCCTAGTGGGGTATGATGTAACCCTGCAGGATAGCAGCTTTGATGCCAACGTACAGCAGGATATACCTCCCATTCTCTGCTCAGAAATGTTTCTGTGCCAAAATGAAACACCTTAATATTTCTTACCAAACTTTCTGATTGTGCAAAAGAGTTCTACAAATCAGATGTATGTTCCCTCAAGATGTCTTTGCTTGAACATGATATGCCAACATTCAAGGTACAATTAGTAATATTTTAGAAGTTTGTGGGTTTCCCGCAGTAATAAATAAAACATTGACCAGAAATATTACCTTGCCTGCTGGAATTTACTGCCCACTGGACCTGGAACTATTATACTGAAAATCTGATGGTTTAAGTTTGTATCTGCATTTCACTGACTAACACCCTCACTACTATTGGGAACCAACTAGCTCTTTGGTGTAGATTTTACATGTCAAACATGTCTCTTCTCAGGGTGGCAGTGGAGAGCCCTTACCACGGTGTAATCAGATCTCATGGTTCAGTACCTCTTCATTTGCATGTTCATCCCCAAAGACAGCTAAATCTGATACAAATATTTGTTTTCTTTCTTTCAAGAGTTTCCCATTGTTTTGATTCAATAGAAGGAAATAAGAAGAAAAATGGTCTAGAAGACCAGAAGACCTTTGAGCACCAATTTCTTGTTCAGTATAGTACGAAAAAGTCAGTAATGTCTTACCCAGCTAGCCATCCAGCCATCCTTTTCTTTTCCAACAAAGATCGGTCATGGTTTGATGATGTTTTTTGCATCAAGAACTTGGATCACAGTACAAAGATTTGCCCCTGTACACAGCACACAATCCTTCATTTGTAGCCCCTGACTCAAATAATGTAAGCGTTCTGCTTTAAAGAAAAAACAAACAAACCAATGCCATAACACAGATGCAGTTCAAAGCTATATCTTATTAATTATCATGTTAGAATGGGGACAGCACAACTCATGGAAGGCTGTACACTGGTGAAGCAGCACTGAGCACTGAAATTAAAATGCAAGTAATGACTTGAAATTGGATGTTCATTTCCACAAGCGGAACAACTCTTAAACTCATTCTTAAAAATAGGCACCATGTTATCTGCTCATAAGAAGGAAATGCCTGCATTTCTTTTTTGGTTTTTTGGCTCAGGGTGTTTAAGGATCAGTGTAAGGACGCTCAGATACTTTGACTCTGAGTGGAGCACAGATGTCTAAGACAGGCAGTGTTTGTAGCACTTCCTTTCCCTGCTGTATTTAAGACCGTATATGCAGAAAACAGTATATAACAACACGGATACATATGAGGAACAGCTACCATCAGGATAGGTGTTTGCCCATTTAGTCCCTGTTTCCCAGAGAAAGATATTCAATCTTAGGTGTTTGACTTGCCTTTTGACTAGTCTGATATATCACTGAAGCATCACAGAGTCCAATTAATGTTTCAACTGACCTCATTTGAATTAATGCAATTACTTTAGAGATTACTTTCATCCATGTAGTTATTTATAGCTTTCAGGTTTTATGTAGGAAACCTCTGCACTCTAAGAAACAAGCCACCAAGAAAATAAATTTGCTAAGTATATTAAAAAGTTGGTTTCCTTTCCCTAGGGATAAACAGAGAATTGCAGGCAAGGATAAGTCATTGAATAACCAATCACTTACCAGCTATCACACAATGATAATGAGTGTAATACTTATTATTCAGAATACAGAGGAAAGGTACCATTCCTCATGAAAGGTACACCATATTCACAGAGATATGGGGACTGCTGGCAAATGCTACATTTTTAAGTGGTGTATGCACATTTCTTATTGTTAATATTCCATCTAAATGTGGAAAAGCATAGAGAGCTGTTTGAACACATGGATTATATTTTCACACTTTCAGCCATTCAGAGTTAGGTGACTTACCAGATACATCTTTTTCTCATGAAAAAAAAAAACCAATAAATAAATAAAACAAACAGAACAGGTCTTTATACCAGAAGTTACAGCACTGAATTGGTACATGGAAGGGTTCAGGTGTCAACTTCAGTGTATCCTATAATTTTAAAAAGCAAAGAAATTCCTTCAGGATACAGAGGTAGAGACCTGTGTGAAGAATAGGCCAGTCTGATTCACAAACATGCAGCTCAGATGCTGATGACTGACAATTGAATCTGTGTTTCAGATCATGTTCAAATGAAATGTGAGAAAAAAAATCACTTTCAAGGTGAATTCTTTAACTTATTTGTCAATTGGGGGATGGCTGAACACATCTCACTTACACCTCTTTCTATCATACCAGCCCATAATGATGCTGTGAGGGTCTTGGTGTTCAGAGCACCCTGTTCTGTGGGACATGATATCTGGCAAGTCTTTTGCCAGGGTTAAAGTAGCAGTAACTTAATCTCACCAAAAATTTAATGATTATATTTAGACACATTTGCAGGAACTTAGGCAACCATTTTGCATTATGCAGTGGAACTAGTGTGCTTCAAAGCATGAACTTGAATATCCCAGCTGGAGGGGTCTGCAGGAATATCTAAAGATTCCCTGTTGGTCTGAGACAACAGACATGTATTTTCTCTGCAAGGAGCCAGATGTTGGAGAGAAAAATGCAAGAAGCAGACCCAGATGCCCTTCTGATGCTCTCAGGATGACAAGTCAGACTTAGAAAATATTCACAGATTTTACAAGTTAGACTTAGTTAATTTTCTACCATTAGGGAAAAAAAAGGACTCAGGAACTTGAGTGGCTAACTCAGGAACTCTTGATGGCTATGTTCCTTTGCCATACAGGGAGCCCTCAGCAGTGAGCCAGTACCAGTTTGTCCAGTCACATCAGAGAAGTCTCAGGAGCAAAATGAAATAGATGGATTGATTGAAATACCTTACTTGCACCAGAATTCCTGTGGGTAGTGCCTTTCTGCTAGACCTTCCTAGTTCATTCCAGGTATTTTAGCTGAGCTCAAATCTTTTTATCTAATAGATAGTTAAAAATCAACTCTAAATATAGTGTAGTGTAACTGTGTAATGATATGTTTATGTTCAGCTAGGGGAAAAAAAGTAAGTGAAAAGAGTAACAGTTAACAGTGTCACCTCCTGTTGTGCCCAAACTGTGAGATGCAGAAACTGGAGACAGTCTGCATAAAATTAACAAATAGCTGATCTGTGGAACCATATATTCAAACCTGTCTACAAAAATTCTTCTCTCCTCTACATCAAGCTGTATTACAATGGAATATGACAAAAATACTTTAACAATGAAAAGTAAATAGCTCAAATTGTTTAATACAGGTAATTTTAAAGACATTTTTACCATTAAAAATTCCTTCACTTTAACTACAATAAAGCTGTTAAATAATAGGAGCAAGAGGATGGATAAAGCTGCATTGGTGCAGCTGTGTCAGAAAAATTAATTGTTCCCCAAGGGTTAACAATTGATTTGCTCCAACCAGACTGAAGGGTAGTGCAGTTCTAGTTTCATTTCACTTTTTAAAATTTTTAATTAATTTTAAATAAATCATTACACAAGGTATCTCTGAGTTTATTTTCTCCCAATGTCTCCTGGAAACTGAAGCAACAGAAAACCAGAAATAGGTTCAAACAACAGACTTTGGATCTGGATTTCCGACACATGAAATCTCAATCTGGAGTTTTGATATAGACTTTGATACAGATAAAAAAGCATCTCCAAAACTGATCTTTAGAGCAGTGAGTTTTGTAACACTGACAGCCCCATAACCCAGAAGCATCTCAGTCTGGGGGTTTTGTTTAGCATCTGTTTCTGCTTGTTTTTGTCTTTTCTTTCAAAACACTTTGTAAAGACCAGAATCTAGTGGGTAGCAGCCCAGAACCTGCCAATACTTAATAATGCCCTCTGCACCAGCAAGGAGTTACAGCTCATGGTCACAGGGTGCTTTCTACAAAATGTACTGTGAAAATTTTAGGGGACATATGCTTGAAATTTTTAATATTTTTCTTATTTATTTATGACCATTCTTAAATCTACTCATGCCTTGTTCAGGCATTCCTGTACATAGCACTATTGTCTTTCAAGAGTGTGCTTTGCCATGGAATGAGATAGTGCTGCCTTCTTCTTTGAATCAAAGTAAAGGATCCCTTTTCCTGGAACCAAATGCCTGAAAACATCAGCTCAGTCGGGCATTGTTGATCTGCTCTGACACACAGCCTCGTGTACTCTTTGTATCTCTGATCCCAACAACAACAAAATTATTAAAGAAAATTTCATCCCAAACTGAGCAAGTATCAGAGCTCAAGGCCTGTCCTCCATGTCAGTGGCCAAATGATGAAGGTCTTGAAGCTAGTCTGAGTCTAAAACTTGTTGAATAAAAAAAATCATAAATTTATAACCTCCATATCAGGAATTCAGATATTTGCACCCATAACTCGCTGTTTCTTACTTGGGAGCAATCCCTTGTCTGTCCTTCAGTCTGAAGAGCTCCTTGTACTTCTTTGTTCATGGCAATAGAGTCTTTGAAATATTTGATGTGAAATAGGTGATAGGAAATTCTTTTGACAATCACTCGATTTGACACCAGAAAAACTGGTGGGGTCAGGAAAAGGAGCGTGTTCGGCTTTCTCAACGAGTGCAAATTTGATTTCTAATGTAGATGTTTCAAAAATGCAGAAAAGAAGTAACTAAATGAACTTCATTTAGGCCTATTACAAGAATCCTCAAACTGTTTATCTGAGTTGGAGTTTTGCAGACAATTTTTGACATGCTGTGATGTTACTGTAATCAACATAGAAAAGTTCCTAACAAACCAAGGATTTTCACCACAGGTAATAAATACAGCATTTTGTGAAGAAAATATCCTCATAATTCATTTCTAAGATCTGGTGACCCTGCTCTGAAGTTTTTGTTTACACTCAGTAATTTAATTTTTCCTTCACATTCCTGCACATTGCTTTGACTATGCTTTACCTAAAAATGACAATGTACTGGAAGTCAAAATCCTGCTCCTGAAAAATCTCTAATCCAGCTTGACAATGCAGGAGTTTTGAGAATGGTGAATGAACTTCTAACAGAGTCCAGCAATTAGATGTGTTTAAAGTATAAGTGCATTTTTGGAAGGATTAATCTGCAACAAAAGCATCCCCATCCCTGGAAAACTTGGGATAAAGCTATTTTATTTTTTAATTCTCTGCTACTAAAACTGAGCAGAAGATGTCATATTATTACAGAACAGAGAATACAGCCTCTGAATTGTTTAATTTGTGCTGGAGTTGCACAGTTCAGAGGCTGAATTGGACACATCTCATGCATTGTGGACTGGATCATTTTGGTGCATTGCCAGTGTGAATAAATCTTTGTGCTGGTTCAGAGGAGAAATTTGGCCAATGCACAAAAAGAAGGACAATGGGGGAAGGATTTGGCAGTGTCTGCAAATACCCCAGAATCTGCAGTGGCTTCTGCAACACAACAACATGTCAAATGAGGGCATCAGAGCAGGACTCTGCCTTTTGGTTTCCATGTTTTGCGTGCACTTTCCTGACAGAATGTCCCTCTAACTGGGGCTGATTTTTTTAGGATTAAGTTTTCTCTTCAATTGAGACAGTAATAGTATTTCAACAGCCTACTTTAAAAGGTTTCAACCAATCTTCTTGAATTATTTTAGAGTCAGACAAAAAGCCTGGAGTAGCTGCAACAAAAGCATTGTTTTCTATAGTGCACCTCAGTCACCTCCTAAGCCCATATTCTATAAAATAAAATTTAGCTAATAGAGTTCTTGACCTTGCAGCTACAATTTCTAATTGAGTAAAGCTAGTCAGTGAGCTCTTATTTTTCTAACATAGCATTTCCCGTGTGGTGGCTGCTCATCTCACCATCCAGCCACGTTGATTATTTTACTCAAAACTTGTTTTAATATACTCTGCAGCACCTAGAACAAGAAACACACACACTGTATATCCATCATTTCCATCTCGATGAGGAGAAAACAAAGGGATAATTATAAACTGCATCTCATATTGTTACTCTTGCACTCGACATGTGCATCTTTTTTTTTTTTTTTTTTTTTTTTTTTTTTTTTTTTTT